>JBBPBR010000007.1:28729679-28754052 GCA_037974775.1 Cicer pinnatifidum | reverse complement strand
AAAAAAAAAAAGCAAAGAATACGAATTCAGAGGAAATTGTATTTACCTCCTTTGAGATCACTTTAAATTACACTAACACCTTTTTAGTTTTGAAAAAACATTCACCTATCCTATACTCACTAAAAAATTATATATAACATTTACTTTGTCACTCTTTCAACTTTATCAATCATTTGTTATAGATTACTATTATTATTAGTATTACTATTAAAAGCTGGAAGTTATTAATTCTAGGTAATATAAAAGAGTTGTCCAAAAAAAGTAAGATAAACAACTTATATGAGAAAAGAAAGGTAAAGAACTTTGTTAAAGTTAAATATAAGATTAAAAAATTAATTTTGCCTAAATTATAATACAATTTTAACCTTTTCTGTCCATGGATATGTCATGTTTAATAACACCATACAAATATGTGTGGTTAGAAGGAATTAAGAATAGCGATGTTAACATGATCATAGTAGCAGTTTGTTTTAAAAATATTTCTTTCACAATTGCCTTTACAATTGTTACATTGACATTCTACTGTTTGACTAAACCAAAATTGAATAAGCTACTAAACTAATATTATGAGTACACAAGTGAAGTTACACAATCCAATGAGAAGTCCACTATCAGATACGGTTCTTGAAAAGAAAGTTGACATCTCGAGGAGACCTAGGATTCCTCCTTGCAGTAATCTGAATGAGTGCACCATCAACAAGCATGTGCTGAAGTACTCTTGCTATGTTCTTTGTATCATCAATGCCAAGATGATGTCTTCCCACCAAAGGTATTTGCAATTCCTTCATCATTGTAACCATTCCTGTCGCCTGTTATCCATTATCAAACAAACATGTCAGAGACCAAGAAAGAAGGTTGAAGAGCAAAGACCAAGAACCAAAGTGTCAGCGAAGAAGGCAATGCCAGATACAATATTTTGTATGTTTCAGGGGATAAACCAAAAACGAAATTACTAATTACTACGACTAGAAGTTGGTTTATTGGCAGGGAAATAATATATTTCAGCCTGAAAAGTATAAATAGGAGTATTGAAAGTAGGAGAGAGATCAGCAGGGTATCTTGTTGGAGACATGTTTGTGAAGGAATGGTGATAGGACTTTTGGTTTGGGCCTAAACCCGACATCTAAACTGAATGAGAAGTTAGTAAAGAGTTGCACTAAATGGAATTACTAGAATCACAGAGAAAGAATGCTGTAAACAAATGGAATTGATTGATACTCCTATGGAGGAAGTTACAGCAAAAGAGAAAGAAAATAAATCTAGTAGAGGATTACTACGAGCCAAGCCAAGTGACTCCCACAAGAGAATAATCTCACCAATAGCAGAATTCCAAGACGATTCTCACTCACCACATTATTCCCCTAAATAACTAATTCTGCCAACACAACATTCTAGAACCTTTCACTAAGTCTTCACACGCCTCCGTTGATACACTCTCAATATTTTAGGCCTCCCCACACCCTCCTCAATTGTTACTCCCTGTTCAGTCCCATTCACCTCATTTCTATCAATACCACCCCTTATGAGAATAGCCTTGTCCTCAAGGCTGAAATTCGGAGACTGGCCTCACAGCATTGCGTCATCTCAAGTCAAATCGTCAATTGAGTTGCCTTTCCACTTAATTAAACTCTGTTGTACCTGTGATCCTTCTCTTAGAATTATCCTCTGCCCTTCCACTGTTTCTGGTTCAGCCACCATGTCTGCTTGAAGCTCTAGTTTTGGTGGTAACACACCTTGACACTGAAAGTTGCCAATAGCACGCTTCAGTTGTGATGCATGGAAAACCGGATGCACCTTAAACTGTGGAGGCAATTGCAACATGTACGCCACTTCTCTCAACTTTTCCAACACCTTAAAGGGTCCATAAACGCGAGCTGCTAATTTTTTATTGATGTGTTTCACCACAAATTGTTGTATGTGAGGTCTTAATTTTAAGAAGACCCACTCTCCTACTTCAAAGTTCACATCCCTTCTCCTTTGGTCAGCATACTTTTTCATTTGTGTTGGACCCTAGCCAAATGAGTTTTCAATTGATTGAGAGCCTCATCACGCTCACTCAACTCCAATGCCACTGCTACCACTTTAGTTTCGTTGCTCAAGAACCGGGTTAAATTAGGGAGTTACCTACCGTAGACCACTTCGAATGGTGCTTTCCTGTCATCACATGGAACGTGGTGTTATACCAATACTCAGCTCAATGAGCCCAATGACGGGGCTATTCCGACGCAAAACAACATAGATAACTCTCCAAACAACGGTTAACTACTTCTGTTTGGCCATCCGTTTCGGGATGGTAAGCTGAGCTCATTTTTAACTATGTGTTCACTGCAGCCTAAAAATTTCCCTCCAAAAGTGACTTACAAAAAGAGGATCCCTATCACTTATTATTGTCCTAGCCTAGGTACTCATGTAAGCGTACCACTTCTTTCACAAAATGACCATATTTTGATAACTAATCAATTACAACCAGCATTGCTTGATACCTCTTGGACTTAGGCAGCCCTATTATGAAGTCCATGGATATATCCTCTCTAATCACCTCCGGAATTGGGAGTGGCTGTAACAAACCCCCAGGAGTAGTTGCTGCATATTTCTGTGTTTGACAAGTATCACAGGATTGCACAAAATCCTTCACAGCTCTCTGCATTCCTATCCAATACATATTTTCAGCTAACCTTTTGTATGTTTGAAGGAACCCCGAATGACCACCAACTGGGGTTGCACGGAATTCTTGCAGCAGTAAGGGAATGGATGGTGAATGCTTGGACAACACTACATAGCCTTGATACAACAGCACCCCCTGCTGAACTGAAAATCCCCTTCTAGCTGTGGGGTCTTTTCCCAACTGACACAATTTGTTGAATTTCTGGGTCTTGGCTGGCCTCCACAATTAAACCTGCCCCGTCCAGCCATGTCAGATATGAAACCAGGGTTCTCAGTTCACCTTCATCCCAGCAGGAAGACAATGCGTCTGCTGCCTTGTTCTCCAAACCCAGCTTGTATTTGCCAACCAACACTATTGATCCAGCGACGATACCCGCTGATGTAATAGGTGTTTCAGGCTACAGTAATCTGTATAGACCACAAACGGTCTCCCCAACAAGTAGTGCCTCCAATGTTGAATAGAAAGTACCAGTGCCATTAACTCCTTCTCATACACGGACTTTGCTAAATTTCCTTCTGATAATGCTTTGCTGTGTAATAGGCGATGGGCTGCCTATTGTGCATCAAAACAGCCCCTATTCCGCAGCCCGACACGTCACATTCTACTTCAAACGGCTTGGAAATATTGGGTAGTATTAACACCAGTGGCTGTGTCATTACTTTCTTTAGTGTTTCAAAGGCTTCAGCTGCCTCTCTTCCCCAATGAAAGTTGTCGTTTTTAGTTATAACAATAAGGGGTTTCGCCAATTCTCCATAATCCTTGACGAATTTCCGATAATAACCAGTCACTCCTAGAAATCCCCTCACTGTACATGGGGCTGGCCACTCTAGGACACAATTTTTGAAGGGTCAATTGCTACCCCTTGCCCTGAAATCACATGTCCCAGTATTAGGATATTATGATTAGTCAAAGCAAATCTGTTATGATCAATTACATAACTAATTTTGTTATGAGTAAGTTAGTTAGTAGTTCTAAGTTGGCCTATGTATATAAGCTTGTGATCCTCTTTGTAAGTCAATATGATTTGAATAATTTGTATCACACTGAGTGTGTCAAATTCACATAGTGCATAAGAAATTCAGTTTCTCAAAATATACATTATGCAATTATTCCATTATGGTATCAGTAGCAATTCTTGGTCCTCACCTTCATCATCATCACCATTTTTTCGCTTCCGCATCTCAGAGAAAGAATGTTGTAAACAAACGGAATTTATTGATACTTCAATGGAGGAAGTTATAACAAAAGAGAGAGAAAATAAATCTAGTATAGGGTTACTACTAGCCTAGCCAAGTGGCTCCTACAAGAGAATAATCTCTCGCCAATAACAGAATTCCAAGATGATTCTCACTCACCACATTATTCCCCTATATAACTAATTCTGCCAGCACAACATTCTAGAGCCTTTCACTAAGTCTTCACACACCTCCTTTGATACACTCCATATTTTGGGGATCTACACACCCTCCTCAATTGTTACTCCCTGTTCAAGCCCATTCCCCTCATTTCTATCAGAAAATTCTTAGAATAGGGGAGAGAATATAAGGAGAGGCAGATCATTCAATATCTTTTCTATTAGAAAGTGTTGGGCACACAGAGAGTCATCTCTTCTCTGAGGATTATTAGCTCTAGGATTACGGGGACTTCTTCTGTTATAGTTCTGGCTTTTAAATCAATAATACATAGTTCTACTTGTCTTTCATTCTGGTTCCTATCAATTGCTCTGAGATGTCAGATTCTCGAGATAGAGTCAGTGCTGCAAGAGATGGAAAATATGTGAGCCAAGAAGGTACAGTTACCAAATTTTATAAGGACAGATTCATGAGGTGGATTTTTACAGCTGAAAAATGATCTAAGGTACACAGTACATCCGTTCCATAAGTTGTAGTGGGTGTTTGTGCGCATGGAAGGTAAAACCATGCTTTGGTTCCATTCTCATTGCTAAGAGAACCCGAATTGAGACTACGAATCAGTTTCCATGGCAATGATTAAAAATTTCAAAGAGAGAGACGGTGCCAAGGTTGTCGCGAGAGTGATACTAAAGAAATACGAGGTGCTAGTTGAGATGAAGAAGAATGATAATATGCCAACCGACAATGGCTTTCGGGTCAAAATAATCGAATCTAGTTTAAGCAGACGATGCATCCCAAGAAGACGTGGAGTGGGAATAACATACCATACAGGATCTCCATATGGGTATCACAAGAAAATAGAGTGTCATCCTGGTATGCATGCATGGAAACAGAGACGTCAAAGAAGATGAAGGTCAAACAGTTGAAGGAACCAACTACAACTTTGGAGAGGCAAATTGCGCAATTTTGCCTCTCCAAATTAGGGTTGGTTTCTCCTTCACCGAAGCTGCCATACTCCGGCCCACCTGCAAGTAATGACATTTACCTCCTGCCCAATCGAACAGTCCAAAGTTACATAGTAATGAAGTAATGACAGATTGAAGTCCACCTCGTTCGCCAGAGCTGCTGGACTCCGACTCACCTATAAAAGCTTGTGTTGAGCCTGAACGGTAAGACGTCAATCCATTTGTGCCGTCTAGTAGGTTAGTGTTGACAAAGGCACTGTGAACACGTGAGATGGGGGAATCAATGCTGACACAAATTTCGACTCATCCACCACCACAACCGAAACCGCACAACACCGGCCAATTTGTGGTGGTTAT
This sequence comes from Cicer pinnatifidum, assembly GCA_037974775.1. Classification (NCBI taxonomy): domain Eukaryota; kingdom Viridiplantae; phylum Streptophyta; class Magnoliopsida; order Fabales; family Fabaceae; genus Cicer; species Cicer pinnatifidum. The sequence goes on along the minus strand of JBBPBR010000007.1, from coordinate 28,748,713 downwards.
CCCACAACCAAATTCATTGTTTATTGTATTTGATTTGGGTTACTATCGAATAGTTGGAAGAGACTTGGACATCTCGGAAGTCTTAGAGCTGTCAAAATTTATTACTCTGCCTTATTCTCGATTCTGAACACATGTCAGACTAGGAACTTCGGAGTTAGAGTGCTTAATGAACATTCTTTCAGTCCACCACCACAACCGAAACCGCACAACACCGGCCAATTTGTGGTGGTTATCCCACAACCAAATTCATTGTTTATTGTATTTGATTTGGGTTACTATCGAATAGTTGGAAGAGACTTGGACATCTCGGAAGTCTTAGAGCTGTCAAAATTTATTACTCTGCCTTATTCTCGATTCTGAACACATGTCAGACTAGGAACTTCGGAGTTAGAGTGCTTAATGAACATTCTTTCAGTCATCGTTGAGACCAATTATGTTCTATCAGTTATGTATTAACTTTTCATGAAAGTTCTTGAATAATTTTACTCTTGGTGATCATGATCAATGAGTTCTCAATGGCAAACCAAACATGTTCACAGAATAGGACAATAAGGAAGAAGGAATCTACTGTTACAACCAAAATTTACTGCTCAAAGACCCTAAAAACCAAATCTAACAGACATGACGATACCATTTATGCTCCAAACAGGCAAACAGAGACCTTAAAAATTGATTTTATATTAGCAGCATCTATATAGAGTTATCACCAAACACTCCAATTAATCCACAAAATGTAACACATAATTCTATCGAACCATTTACCCGAAGTTTCTATAACTCTATCAATTCTAAATATTGATAGTTATAGAAACTTAAATTGATATAATTTATGACGATACCATTTATGCTCCAAACGCAGCCCTTAAATTGATTTTATATTAGCAGCATCTATATAGAATTATCACCAAACACTCCAATTAATCCACAAAATGTAACACATAATTCTATCGAACCATTTACCCAAAGTTTCTATAACTCTATCAATTCTAAATATTGAAAGAACTTACCCTCCTATTGTAAAAGTTCAGATAGACGTCTTTGAGATTAATCCACTCCATAAAATAAGGGGGGAGCTTTATTCTTGATACTTCACACTGTTGAGGGACTTTAGTTTTCAAATCCCAATTTCCACTGCAAAAGCAAAAGAGATTTATTTAAAAGAAAAAAAAAATTGTTATTTTAGATGTATAGGGCAAGAAGGTAATGGAACATTGCAAACTAGAAAAAGCAAAAGTATAAGAGGTAAACCATGAAGTAGTGACATTTACCAAGTTACAAATGCTGCACGATTAAGTTCCCCTCCAATCCATAGCTTTTGTTGCATTAACCAAGCTTCAAACTCTTCAATAACTTCCTTAAATGGTATGGCTGTGTCATGCCAAACTCTAGCAAAAAAAAAATACCTAGGTAACCTACCATAATAAATTACTTCTTGTTGAAAATATATTTATATTTATATTTATTACATACCATGTAAATATGGATAATATCTCTTAATATTTATTACTTTGAGCCTATATAAAACCGACTCCACTGTGTAGCTCAGACACATGGTTTCACCATATGCCTCTCATTTTCTCTTATTCAACATCGTATCTAGAGCCTATTAAGAGAGACAATCCTATATCGTGATTACCCCGGGACCCACTGTCCTTCGGTGATATTTTTTTGGGTAAACCATGTCCTAATTCCGGTTTACCCATTCTTTCTCGCTTTTCGTTTATTTTTCAGCAGATCAGTCGCAGTACTGTTCATCGTGTCACATTTACTAATTGCAATGTTACTTTGCAAGATCGGATATCAGGACTGGCCTTTATTATCTCTCAAACCCATCAACGGCATGCCCTACCAAAGATTCTCCTCTTACTATACTTGCTCAGTTAGGTCATCCAAGTCTTCCCAAACTTCAGTAGTTAGTATGTAATTTAACCAAATTATTTAGTTTAAATTGTGAGTCATGTCAGTTAGGGAAACACACTCGTAGTCATTTCCCTGATCGAGCTCATAAACGAGCTTCGTCCCCATTTGCTTTAGTTCACTCAGATGTTTGCGGTCCTTCTCATACTATTTCCACTCTTGAGCCTAGATATTTTGTTACCTTTATCGATGATTTTTCCCGTCGTACGTGGTTATTTTTAATGAAAAATAGGTCTGAATTATTTTCTATTTTTGAACAATTTTATAAGGAAATTAAAACTCAATTTGGTGCATCCATTCGCACTTTGCGCATTGATAATGCCCTAAATATTTGTCCCATCAATTTCAAAATTTTATGACCTCTAACGGCATTCTTCATCCAACATCTTGTGCTCATACACCTCAACAAAATGGGGTAGCCGAATGCAAAAGTCGGCATCTTATTGAAAGCACTCGTGCTCTCCTTCTTCATAGTAATGAACCATCTCGCTTTTGGGGCAACGCTGTTCTAACGGCGTGCTATCTTATAAATCGCATGCCTTCGTGTGTTCTTGATAACAAAGTCCCTCACTCGATCCTCTTCTCTCGTACCCCTCTTCACTCACTTCCTCCTCGTGTCTTTGGGTTTACATGTTTTGTCCACAATCTCACTCCTGATCTTGACAAACGTTCAGCGCGATCACTAAAATGTGTCTTTCTTGGTTATCGTTGTTATTCTCCTACTCTTCGACGATATCTCATATCGACTGATGTCACATTTTTTGAGCCTGTTACATACTATGAGGCTTTCAGATCATTTATCTGCAACTATTTTTGTGGACCTACCAGAGTCTGTTTTACCTTCTCTTTTACCACTAGAGCCTATTACGTATGTCCCATCTTAGACACCTCTAGTGGCCCCTCCCGTTGTCCCACTTGAGACTCCTCTTGTGGATCCTCCAATTGTACAACCTCTTCAAACATACCGTCGTCGTCAACCACCATCGGTTGTACATGTCAGTACACTTGTTCTTGATACCGACGTCATTCCAGACGCTCCTTCGCCGCACCTTCTTTATCAGATCCGACCCTTGATATTCCTATTGCTATTCGTAAAGGTATACGTCCTACTCGTAACCCATCCCCTCATTACATTGGTTTGAGCTACCATCGTCTTTCTCCTTTGCATTATACTTGTTTGTCTTCCTTGTCTTTCTGTTTCTATTCCTAAATCTCGAGGTGAAGCTTTATCCCACCCAGAGTGGAGACAAGCAATGATTGACGAGATGTGTGCACTTCAGAGTAGTGGTACTTGGGAATTGATTCCTTTACCATCTAAAAAGTCTTTAGTAGGATGTCGTTGGCTTTATACAATGAAAGTTGGTCTTGATGGTAAGATTGATCGTTTTAAAGCTTGTTTGGAGGCAAAAGGATACACTCAAATTCTTGGCCTCGATTATAGTGATACTTTCTCCCATGTGGCTAAGATGGTCTCTGTTAGACTACTCCTCTCTATTGCAGCCATCAGACATTGGTTTTTGCACCAACTTGCATTAAAAATGCTTTTTTGCATAGTAACCTTGAAGAAGAAGTGTATATGGAGCAACCACCTGGGTTTGTTGCTCAGGGGGAGTCCTCCACCATGGTTTGTCGACTTCAGAGGTCTCTCTATGGTCTTAAACAATCTCCTCAAGCTTGGTTTGACAGATTTAGCACAATAGTGCAACAATTTGGTATGATTTGAACTGAAGCCGATCATTCTCTTTTCTATCGCCACTCAACCCAAGGGTGCATTTACTTGATTGTCTATGTAGATGATATTGTCATAACTGGTAGTGATCAGCAGAGCATACTCCAATTGAAACAACAATTATCTCATCAGTTTCAAACTAAAGATTTTGGCAAGCTCCGCTACTTCTTGGGTATTGAGGTAGCCCAATCTAAGGACAACTTAGTAATTTCACAAAGGAAATATGTCATAGATATTCTTGAAGAGACATGTTTATTGAATGCCAAGCCGGTTGACACTCTTATGGATCCAAATGTCAAACTTCTACCTAATCATGGGGAACCATTTTCAGATTCAGGGAGATCCAGAAGATTGGTTGGTAAATTAAACTACCTCACAGTCACATGTTCAAGAACACTGGGATGTTGTGATACGAATCTTGAAATACATTAAAGGTGCTCCAGGAAAAGGTCTAATCTATGAAAACAGAAGACATACTCAGATAGTTGATTATTTAGATGTCGATTGGGCAGGTTCACCCATTGATAGGCGATCCACTTCTGAGTATTGTATACTTGTTGGAGGAAGCTTAATATCTTGGAAGAGTAAGAAACAAAGTGTAGTTGCAAGATCTAGCGTTGAAGCTAAATATAGGGCTATGGCATTAGTGATATGTGAGTTCATTTGGTTGAAACAGTTACTCAAAGAGCTTCAATTTGAAGAGGCAACACAAATGACATTAATTTGTGATAATCAAGCAACATTGCACATTGCCTCTAATTCGGTTTTTCATGAGAGCATCAAGCATATTGAGATAGATAGATTGTCACTTTGTAAGGGAGAAGATCGAATCAGGCAACATAACCACTAGCTTTGTTGATTCCAATGATCGATTGGCAGATGTATTCACTAAGTCCCTGAGAGGTCCTCGAATCGGTTATATATGTAACAAGCTTGGTGCATATAATTTATATACTCCAGCTTGAGGGGGAATGTTGAAAATATATTTATATTTATTACATACCAGGTAAATAGGGATAATATCTCTTAATATTTATTTTTGTATTTATTGTCTTGAGTCTATATAAAACCGACTCCGTTGTGTAGTTCAGTCATACGGTTTCACCATATGTCTCTCATTTTCTCTTATTCAACACTTCTGATGTACTATTTATTTATTTATTCATTTATTGTTGTTGTCATCATACAATTACAAATAACCAAACGCATGAAATCATACTTCATTGTAAACAACCTTAAATTACAAATATTACCATCAGAGCACTACATGAAGAGTTGTACCTGCTTGTTAGACTCTTTTCGGTACTAAAAATGAAAATTAAAACTGTGAAGATTGTTTGCAGACCATAAGTATGAATATGTAAGTTTCTAAACAAAATTAAGTTGCATACCTATCAACTCCAAATTTTCCGTACTTCCCTTCAATGTATTCATTTATTCTTTGTTCGCTCATATTTGAGGGCCTCACGAACCTATTAGACAATTAAAGGAACAATGAAAAAGAAAAATAGAACAATATGCATTAATCAATAATCCTCATAAGAAAATTGTATTTTTTAGTTTATAAGAAACCAAACCTAAAAAATCACAACCTATTAATCCCAAATATTTTGCAAGACTCACAAGCCAGCAGTTGCATTTGAGGGTTCAAAATTGAAAAAGCTACTGTTCCATTTAACGAATAGTATAAACTTGTGTAGCACTAGTACTTCTGATCGAAAGCGTGTCTCGATGTCTAACACTTGTCGGTGTCTTACACTGACACGACACCGACACATTGATTACATTCAATTAATTCATTTTCTCAAATTATTACTAGTGTCGACATGTCAGTATCAGTGTCATGTTTAGTGTCAATGTCAGTATATGTGCTTCATATATATAAAACTATTTGCAAAAGAATTTTTAATATCAAAATGATGCCTATGTATAATTAAAGTTGATCTTACTAATAATCGCAATATATTTCATGAAAAGTAATTTCAACCTGTTTTCCTTTAAACATTCTTTCCCTTTATATATTATTTTTATAACTATTGAACACAGCAAAAAGTAATGCAGAGTTACCAAAAGAAAGTATAATTAAAAAGAAAAACAGATTTATCTAAGGCAATCACAGAACACTGCTCGTGCTAGACATGCTATAAAGTAGGAGATTAAAACCTGTGGAAAATGCCTTCAACTTGCAATGTTTTTGCACTAATCATTAGAACTGGAAATTCAAGAATCTCAACCTTACCCTCTAAATCAAGTATAAGGAAAAAGTCTAGATTCTGAGAGCGTATCTTGTTTAACTCGGAAATATTCACTTGAAGCTCCCTGGAGCTATCATGATTAAACTTCTCAAGGTGAATAAGATCATCCATCTACAAATTTGGGGAGAAAAAAAGAACACCATGAAAACTATAAAGATTATATTCACATATAAAGTTATAAATATTGTACAGAGACAAAGCTTTCCAATTCTGATGGGGACAAAGAGGGAATTGATGACGTGTCCGGACACATAGAGCACCTAAGGCATGGAGAGTGTATGTTAAAAAATCTAAGAAAGGTGAGTTGGCAGGTGAGGAGGAAAAGCATGAGCCCATCCCGTATATAGGGGAAAGGTTGGTAAGGAGAGAGAACAACAATAATTCTGTTAATTGTGAGTAGAGGGAATATTCACTCTGATTTGAGTGAGCATAGCTCTGAGGAGTAAAAGGAAAGCTTGTTTCCTTTGCTCAATTTCCCTTATCATCAATAAAATACACTATCATTTGTTGATTAATCTCTCATTAATTCTTATTGTCGCATTTACAAATTAAGAACCTAACAAATTCCTACGCTGCAAGTCTTATTTCCAGAATCATTAATTCAGATGATATCTTCTAACAATATTGTTATATAAACATCAAGGGTTGGGATGCGTAAATCATTTAAGCATGTATCCAGAACAGTGTTGTCATATAGTTTCCATGGCGTATTGCAGTGGCAAATGTTTTTGCCAACCACTATAGCCAATTTGTGAAGGATGGTGGAAATGGTAGCTTAAAATGACAGATTTTTCACCTTCCATCATCCGCAATCAATAACACTGATCCAGAATGAAGCTTACTCCTGTCCTACAAACCTCTAACCACTTAACTAGCTATCTTCCCACAACCTCAAGTTCATTCATACACCAAGCCAAGTCTAGCCTTTAAGTACAGGATTCAAATGTATGGAAATTTGGACATATAACCGAACTACTTAACAAGACTCATTGGCATTAAAACAAAAAACTCTTGTCATTAAACCCAGTATGAATCACTGTAAGCATGCTAAGAATGAATTGATTATAGTGCATGATACATAGACAAGAATAATACTGTATTTATTTCCTACTAATTACTAAACGAGAAAAGTATCTAATACTTATAATTTTGTCAATATTTGAAATTTTAAATTCAATACATATATAATTTTTCATTAAAACAATTCTAACCAACAGAGTCTTATCACAATTTTTCACATAAACATTTGATCAAACAGGTAGCATGCGAACCAAAACTTCAAATTTGGGTAGAAGTACGAGCACCCTGAGACAGATATGAAGATAAAATGGTTAAAATAAAAAGGTAGGAACCTTGGTGCATTTTCCCTGGGAGTGGTACAAGCATATTGGTTTGGAGCGGGTGGTGTGGGAAGTAGAAAGGGAAGCAGAGAGAGTGAAGGAGTGGATTCGAGGAAGAGAAAGAGTAAGAGGTGGTGGTGAGAGGTAAGAAAGGAAAGGATTACGACTACGATGAGACAAAATCTTGGACAAGCAAGTTCTCACAAGTGCCATCCTCGAATGAGGGAATTACTATCAAACTGTTTATTTTGTAGTGACAAAAATGACTGGCTGGCTCCACGTAGAGAAGGAGAAAGGATCGCTCATTAGGTGTTGCGATTTTGGTTCCCACTCTTATATTTTTAACTTCAATCTTATATCCATTTCTATCCTTTAACTTTTTAATTTGGTTAAAAAATAATAATTTTCATAATTAAGTAAGATAAAGAATATTAAATGTTATTTTTGCTCTTACATATATGGTCTACTTCTTCTCTTACTATATGGAATTTTACTTTCACAATGAATAATTCTATTAAAAAATAATTATTTATTTATTTTTTATTAACAAAATGATATTTATTCATTCATATTAGTAAAATATATGGATACAATAAAAATTCAAAATTGTTAAAATCTACGAGGATGAATTTGCAAACAAACTCACAATATTCAAGTTAATAGGACAAAATGGCAACATGCCTATAAATATGATAAAATTCAAGTGTTCAGATCAAAGTTGATTACGTCAAAATCGTTGATTGAATTATGTAATGAATCAAAGTTACTCTACTGATTTATATCAAACGAACACCACATCAAGACGAACGAGAACATCAAAAAACGCATCACTTAGACGATAATGAAACCACTAAAGAAAAAAAAAACTAAATTTGTGAGAAAGTCATTTGTTTAGAGAAAATATATGAAGAAAACAATTTAGATGAAGAAGAAGAAGAAGAGACTTAGGATTTTGTTTTGAGATGTGGCGGTATTTCGTAGCCAATATTAATTTGTAACAATAATGATTTATGATCAGTCATTCAACACCTTATTATCTCTATATCTTTCTTCTTATCATATTTACGTATAACATTTAGATCTATTTTTTCTTCTCATTTAGATCATTTATCTTTAAAACATTTACAAGGTAATTTTTTATCTTTTAAAACGTTTATAGAGTTATCCTTTATATTTTTTCCTTGTTTAAATCTTTTATCTTATGTTTACAAAATTATTCTTTAAAAATGTTGACATGTCATTAAAAATGTTAATTTGCATGTCCATGTAGGATTATAATTAGGAAAATGCTAAGTATTATGAGAGATGTTCGTACAAAAGAGAAAAAAGATATGTAGCTGCATGTAAAACTTACAAATCATAACCACTCATTCTCTCATGTATAGTTAGTTAGTTGCAAATGGGTCAAATATTCTATTTTTATAGATCTTTCTTTTATTGTGTAAATTTTTCATAACAAATAAGAATGCTCTTATTATTAATACTTTTACTTTAACTTTATTAATTTAATATTAAATTATAATGTATCCTTATTATCTATTCTTTATTTATTAGTTCATTGATTCTGATTTCATCCTTACTAATTAACCTAATTGATTAGCCTAAAATTAATAATTGACTAGCTTATAACATAGACAATTTTCATTTCAAATTTATTTTAATCGATTAAGCAATAGCTATTAACTCATTATTCTTGACTGATACAAATTCTAAGTCTTGAGTACCATTCTAATATATTGATGTTTATGAACATGATATAAAGGAACAATTTACTGAATATTAATCTAAGTTATTATTGAGTCAATCAATTATCTGCAAAGTATTATCTTATTTATTTAGAGGTGTTGAAAGAAAAGTTTGTTAGTTAATCGTAACTAACAAACTTAAAAGACTTATATCTATAGTAACAAACTCCTATATTGACTTAGTAACTAGTAAAACGTGTTGTTGTATCAAGTGGCTCATTGAGCTTTTACTTATTATTGAGTTGAGACTCGTTTATACCCTTTGCAAATTCAAGGGAGTAATGGAAAACCAGATGAATGCGAGCCTCCGCTAGAAGTTGAAGTTTAAAGGTTCTTGTCCCAATTTGTTTTAACATCAAATAAGGAACATAATGCGAGACTCATTTTTTTTTCTAATTAAATAATCAAAATAATATTTCAAGTAAAAGATAGTCAAATCAACTAGTGATAATGAACTAAACTTACTTAATTGCCTAATACAATGAGTAACAACAGTAGAAATTGCCTTTACATTAAACTTAATCAACAATTAGAAAAAGAAATATTGAATTATCCAACTTTTAAACACTCCTAACAACTCTAGATTCTATTCATAATTCCCTTCAAAACCATTTAGAACACCCAAGCCACAAACAATTTTATATTAACAAAATAAAACACGTTGATATAACTTATCCGATAAACTAGCACCATGATTCTAAGTTTAATTCACAATTCAATGATGATTCTAAACATGTAGTATATTTTCATAGCGGACCATCTACTCTAAATTTATCTTTTTTTTTTTTTTTGAATTAACTCATATAACTTAACGCAAATTGAAACAGAGATTCTATAAGTAGTAGATAAGACAAGTAACTATTTGCTAGACGATAGTATAACAATTAGCAAACCAAAATGAATCAAACAGTACATAAATCATGTTCAAATTTAAACTATAGTTTAGAAAATTGAATTGCACATTTTTTTTTGTTTAATCAGTAAGATGTATTAATAAAACTAACCTTGCATAAGAAGTGCAAGATCAACCATTGAATATAAGGTATTGATACATATAACTCATGCAAAGTAACACTGATTCAAGTAAATCATATATGCTCACACCCAAACATACAACCAACCAACAACTCTTAGTAATTGCTTCCCTAAATTTAAAGAAAATGGGCTGGCAATTTCATAATCTTCTAAATAAAAACTATAACAGAACCACAAAATTTTAAATACTTTAAATTGTAATATATAAAGCAAGACTTTATGCAAGTGACAAAGAAAACTAACAATGAAGTAAAACACATGACCTTGAGCCAATGAGAATTAGAAGAAGATTAAAACCTTATTTTCTTCAAAGAGACACAAATCCCACAATAAATAGAACACATAAATCATGACACGTTTGAAAAATCTACAACTGTGATTGAACACTACATTCACCTTTGAGATAATATATAGTGCATAAATAAATAAAAACTTGGATTCAACTCATGCCTGCATGATATCCTTAATTCTTAGAAATTCTTAATATAGGACCGATTCTAATGCAAAGCAAACATCATATGACTCAATGTATAAGCAATTTCAAGATTAAGTAATTGTGTGCCACATTTAAGTAATTGTGTGCCACAAATCTTAATCCCAGTTCATCATTCAAAGGATAAGAGACATGACATACAAGATAAAAATAAAATAAAAACCCAACAAGAAAAAAAAACAAAACGCTTTAAGTGAATGAAACCTAGAACGTAACATGTAAAATTTGCAAGTCCAATATAATCAAAGAAAACAAAAACAACTATCAAAGTCTATAGAGTAATCATCTAGAAAATTAAGAAAACATATTGATATCCTGTAATATCATTGTTATATAAAAATTGATTAAATAAAAAGGAACTTATGCTTTGATCATGGTTTCATTTAGTAAACAAAATTACACATCCATCCAGGCTATTGCATATCCTTTCTCACCACTCACCCATTCACTACTACCTTCCAATTTGTAATATAGTCTCAAATCAATATTTTCTGTATTTCTAACTAGCTATAAATCCATCAATCTAGTAAAGTTGACATACAACTAAACTTGAATGAGCAATCCATATTTATATCAGTATACATACTCAAACAAACACCCTTTATCAAATATGCAAGCATCAACTTTTATAGTTAAATTACAAAAAGATCAATGTATTTACTTATTTTTGTGAAGAAAGAAGGTAAGAGTACTCATTTTGGAAAACCGGGTTTGCATACACAACATCAATATTACAATCTACCTCAACTAACAAATGAAGTAACACAATATACATTGTAAATGAGGAGTAACCGCCCTCCCACACACTCAATTATACATGTAGCTGTCGCATATTAGAGAAATCTTCAAAAATAAAAATCAAGAAAATGATGAAAAGGCTACAATCCATGATGGCCACTGGACACCTTAGACAAGAGAAATCCATTAATAAGTAAATTAAAGATTACAATTAAAAATTATACAATAACTTTATAAACTCACAAGAGATTTAAAAGAGTTCACTTATACAATATGCAAAGCCAAACCAATATATCAAGGTCGAACTGTATTTAAAATTATTAGAGGATACGGTATGTACTCTACTAAAAGTCACACATTGCATAAGCATACAACATCAATTATATAATTGTAAGACCCATAATTTTAAAGTACATTTTATGTATTTTAGTGTATTTTGGTATTGAACTCGGAGGCTTTTTAGTCAAAGTATTAATATTTTGGAGTTTATATGACCAAAAAGATATTTTTATTCCCGATTAGAATTACTCGTCAATAAATAAAATAAAATTACCTGCGGTGAATCTCTTACGAAGAATTTAATGCGTTATAGGTGAAATGGTAATTTAACAAATATAGAGATATTTTGAGATATTTGTAAATTATTATTAATATATATATAAAGAAAAGGAAGAAAATAGGAAGATGAGAAATAGAAAAGAAGGAAAAAGAAAGAAAGGAAAAGAGAAGGAAAGAAAGTAAGCATTTTCCATCTCCTTCCTCTCACTACCTCGCGAGATTTTCTTTTTCTCCCTCCCTCCATTTTCGTTTTCTTTGCTTCCTTTTCCTCAAGAATAGAAACCCAAGGCTTAAGGGGCAAGAAAGCAAGGATTTCTCAGCTTCATACTTCCTTGTTGTTTCGAAAACGAAGAAAAACGGTGTTAGGGATTTCAAAACCGTCAAACACAAATCTCCCCGTTTCATCTAGATCTAAGCCTCCTTTAAAGAAGTGATGGAAGGGAAGGTTGCTCACCTCCGTGCTACGGTGCTAGTGGACCAACTTTTGACGCGACGTTGCGAGTGAAGATTTTACCGGATTTACTCGCGGTACCATAATCGCACGTTAAAGCTAACGTGAAGGTAAGGGCTCCTTCCAAACTTTTAGTTTGCATTTAGGGACTTACTTGTGGTTGTGTGGAAAAGAATTTGTTAGGGTTGAAGCGTTGATTTGGGGAAAAACGAATTAATGCTTTATGGGTGAAATTCTAATGTGGGGTTTTGGTGATGTTGATGAATGTTTCATGGAAAATGAATTTACCTCATTTATGTATGATTTTGAGTAAATGAAATTTGTTGTGTTTGAGTGATGGATTGGGTTGATTTGTGTCATCGTATTCGGCGTGTTCATATTTGATAATTATAGAATTTGAGATGTGTATTGTGTGGTTTGTGTGGAAAAATGATTTGGTGTGAATTATGGAGTGAATGTGAAAGTATGTTTGAGTTTGTTTTGTGTGGAATTTGAAAACCATTAAGTTAAACGAGTATTAAGAATGGGGAATCTCTTAATGTCTTGTTTACTTAATGTTTGTTTTGGAAAATTGTTTAAGTTAAATGAGAATTAAGAATGAGGAATCTCTTAATGTCTCGTTTACTTAATATTTGTTTTGAAAAATCATTTAAGTTAACTGGGCGTTAAGAATGGGGAATCTCTTAATGTCTTGGTTACTTAATGTTTGTTTTGGAAAATCTTTTAAGTTAAATGAGAATTAAGAATGAGGAATCTCTTAATGTCTCGTTTACTTAATATTTGTTTCGAAAATCGTTTAAGTTAAATAAGTATTAAGAATGGGGAATCTCTTAATGACTTATTAACTTAATGTTGTTTTGGAAAATCATTTAAGTTAACTGGGCGTTAAGAATGGGGAATCTCTTAATGTCTTGGTTACTTAATGTTTGTTTTGAAAATCGCTTAAGTTAAATGAGTATTAAGAATGGGGAATCTCTTAATGTCTCGTTTACTTAATGTTTGTTTTAGTAAACCGTGCAGACCCGTGATAGGTGGCACCTTGGTAAACGGTACGGGCCCGTGATAGGCAGTACGTTTATGGTTTACGATTTTTGGTAAGTTGTGCAGACCCGTGATAGGTGGCACCTCGGTAAACAGTACAGACCCGTGATAGGTGGTACGTTTACGACTTACGTTTCTTGGTAAACGGTACGGGCCCGTGATAGGCAGTACGTTTATGGTTTACGATTTTTGGTAAGTTGTGCAGACCCGTGATAGGTGGCATCTCGGTAAACAGTACAGACCCGTGATAGGTGGTACGTTTACGACTTACGTTTCTTGGTAAACAGTACGGGCCCGTGATAGGCAGTACGTTTATGGTTTACGATTTTTGGTAAGTTGTGCAGACCCGTGATAGGTGGCACCTTGGTAAACGGTACGGGCCCGTGATAGGCAGTACGTTTACGACTTACGTTTCTTGGTGAATTTTGTTTGTCCGTGAGAGGCTGCACAGGGGTTTGTCCGTGAGAGACTACGCCCTGGTGAATTGTGTTTGTCCGTGAGAGACTGCACAGGTGTTTGTCCGTGAGAGACTACACCCTGTTAAATTTTGAATTGTTGGTTCATTTTGTCTGTGTAGTGATTATGTCATAAGTGTTAAGTGTTATGTTTTGGAATATGGTGATAGCATGTTTGATTGCAATACTATTTCGAAACTCATGATGTTGTAGTGATTGCGTTATTAGTGCTAAGTGTTAAGATTTGGGATTATGTATGAATGTGATTGAGTTAGTTTATGAATTTTTGAAAGAATACGCAGGGAAATCGATTTACCCAATCGATTTGATGAGTTACAGGGGCCCTGTCTTTCACGAAATCGATTTACCCAATCGATTTTGTAATATGTTTTTCAAAACCCTTTAAGAAATTGATTTGGTAAATCGATTGGATTCATTCCAGGGGCTATGTCTTTCAGGAAATCGATTTACCCAATCGATTGAGTCAATCGATTTACCCAATCGATTGAGTCAATCGATTTACCCAATCGATTGAGTCAATCGATTTACCCAATCGATTGAGTCAATCGATTTACCCAATCGATTGAGTCAATCGATTTACCCAATCGATTGATTTAAGCCCAGAGTTCAATTTTCACTAAAAACTTTCAGGAAATTGATTTCCCCAATCGATTAGCTCAGTGGAAAATCTTATTTTGAGTTAGATAATTGATTTCTCAATTGATTTATCAATGTTTTGGTCAATTATATATTACTCTGTTTTATTTAAGTTCTTTTTAAAAAAAAAAATACACCCTCGCTTAGAAAAATGGGGTGTTACATTGTGGTATCAGAGCTTTGGTTTGGTTTTCTTTGGGGGCTGTGGAACCTTTAGTTCTAGATTGTAGGTTAGGATTTGTTGTCTGATCATGTGTCGGTTTAGGTGGTTTAAGTTGTCAAGTTCAGTATGTTTATTATGTGCTGATGTGGTCGGAAGTTATTTTTGGAATTATTGAAGTAGTGTTAAGACTCTATTTGATTATGGTTTTATAGGAAAACCATGCTGCCAAGGAGGAATGACGTTCCGAGAGCCAATGCCAATAGGGATGATAGAATGGCGAAGGCTATGTATAACATGGCTGCTTCTATTGCTGCACAGACTGCCGCCAAGACTCAACGTGATCTCGAAAAGAGGGGAAGAGAGATCCGTGCTGCAGAGTCAAGAGGATTAAAAGACTTTCGTCGTTACAATCTTCCCAAGTTTGAGGGGGATGAGAATTCAGAGAAAGCATATCAATGGATCCAAGAAGTGGAGAAGATCTTCGAAATGATTAACTGTCAGGTGGGATTGAGGGTCAACTATGCCACTTATATGCTACTAGAAGATGTTGAGTACTGGTGGAGGAGTACAAGGTTGTTGATGAGATCAGCTCACGAGGAGGTGAACTGGGAATCTTTCAAAAGGAAGTTTTTAGACAAATACTTCCCGATGAGTACCAGGACTAGATTGGGTGATGATTTCCTGAAACTGCTTCAGGGGAACATGACCGTGGGCGAATATGCTGCTAAGTTTGAATCACTATCAAAGCATTTTAGATTTTTCCGTGAAGAGATTGACGAGCCATTCTTGTGTCATCGTTTCCAAGACGGACTAAAGTATGAGATTCAAGACTCTATCTTACCCTTGGGAATTCAACGTTTCCAAGTTCTCGTGGAAAAATGTAGGGAAGTTGAGGATATGAAGAACAAGAGGACTAGCCGAGGAGGAAATTTTAATGCAGGAGGGCCCATTCGGGTGAATTATCAGAACAGCAAAGGGAAACAATTTGCTAAACCTTATAATCGACCACATGATAACAACGGGGGACATAATAACCCAAGGAACCAAGACTTTGGGAGACAAGTGGGACAAGGTATACGATGTTTCCGATGTGGAGATGAGGGACATTATGCTTATGCTTGTACCTTTAACAGTCCTACTTGCTACAATTTCCATAAACCAGGGCACTTTGCAAAGAATTGCAAGGCTCCGAAGGTGGAACCAAGGGTGAATGTAGCTAGGATTACTCTTCCTACTACTAGAGGACATGTTTATTGCGTCGGCGCCGAAGTTGGAAATTTATCTAGAAATTTGATTCAACATGACTGTGCGATTACAGGTAACCCCCTAACTACACTTTCTGATTCGGGGGCAACCCATTCCTTCATTGCTATGGATTGTGTAAATTGTTTGAAGTTGTCTGTGTCTGCTTTACTGCTAAGACTTTGACAGTAAATTATGCATGTTTACATTGTCAAATAACTATTCAGAATAGGGACTTCTCGATTAATCTGATTTGTTTACCTCTACAATAACCCAAGATCATTCTAGGTATGGAAAGGAAGCCCTATCATTAGGTAATGATACATTGTACTCAATGTATCGGTGTCATGCATAGTGTTTAGGTTCGGTACTAGATGGAGGTTTCGTACAAGGTGGAACATCAGCGACCTGTTGGGGTGTTACAACCTTTAGAGATTACACGGAGTACCATCGAGTGTTGTATCAGACCGTGACCCGAAGTTCACCTCACATTTTTGGGGATCATTGCACGAAGCGTTGGGAACGAAACTACGATTGAGTACAACTTACCATCCACAAACGGACGGACAGACTGAAAGGACGAATCAGTCCCTTGAAGATCTGTTGAGGGCATGTGTGTTAGATGATAGAGGAAGTTGGGATGATGTACTTCCGTTGATTGAGTTCACCTACAACAATAGTTTCCACGCGAGTATTGGAATGGCACCATATGAGGCTTTATATGGGCGCAAGTGTCAAACGCCCTTGTGTTGGTATAAGGACGGTGAAAATATGATTGTTGGACCAAAGATGGTGCGATAGACTACAGCTAAGGTAAGGAAGATCAAGGAGAAAATGAAGACTTCACAGGATCGTCAGAAGAGTTATGCGGACAAGCGTCGTAGACTTTTGGAATTCGAACAGGGTGACCATGTACTTCTGAGAGTCACACCTACTACTGGAGTTGGTAGAGCCTTGAAATCAAAGAAGTTGACTCCGAAATTCATTGGACCATCTCAGATTTCTGCACGAATTGGGCCTGTTGCCTATCGGATTGCATTACCTCCGATACTGTCCAATATTTATGATGTGTTTCATGTGTCACAGTTGAGGAAATATCTTGCAGATCCATCTCATGTGATCGAACCAGACACGATCCAGCTAAAGGATAACCTGCCTGTCATTCGAAGTACCGCCTGTGAGAATTGATGACAAGAAGATTAAGCGATTGGGGACCAAGGATGTTTTGTTGGTCAAGGTGGTTTGTAACCCAATTATTGGAGATGCGACATGGGAACTGGAGAGCAAGATGAGAGAACAACACCCATAGTTGTTTATCGACGCATAGTTTCGAGGACGAAACTAATTTTAGGGGGGTAGTAATGTAAGACCCATAATTTTAAAGTACATTAGATGTATTTTAGTTTATTTTGGTATTGAACTCGGAGGCTTTTTAGTCAAAGTATTAATATTTTGGAGTTTATATGATCAAAAAGATATTGTGATGCCCGATTAGAATTACTCGTCGATAAATAAATTAAATTAACTACGGCGAATCTTTTACGAATAAT
Organism: Cicer pinnatifidum; assembly: GCA_037974775.1. Taxonomy (NCBI): domain Eukaryota; kingdom Viridiplantae; phylum Streptophyta; class Magnoliopsida; order Fabales; family Fabaceae; genus Cicer; species Cicer pinnatifidum. Next base: position 28,731,344 of record JBBPBR010000007.1, on the reverse strand, counting down.
TAATGCGTTATGGGTGAAATGGTAATTTAACAAATATCTAGATATTTTGAAGATATTTGTTAAAAGTAAATAATATATATTGGTTTGGGGAGAAAAGAAAAGGATATAAAAAGGAAAGAGGGAAAAGGAAAGAAAGGAAAAACAAGGGAAAGAAAGACAAAGGAGAGAAAATAGAATTTTCCATCTTCTTCCTCTGCCTCGCGAGATTTTATTTTTCTCCCTCCCTCCATTTTCATTTTCTTTGCTTCCTTTTCCTCAAGAATAGAAACGCAAGGCTTAGTGGGTAAGGAAGCAAGGATTTCTCAGCTTCATACTTCCTCGTTGCTTTGAAAACGAAGAAAAACGTTATTAGGGATTCAAACATAAACCTTTCCGTTTCATCTAGATCTAAGCTTCGTTTCGTGAAGAGATACAAGAGAAAGTTGCTCACTACCACGCTATGGTGCTAGGGGATCAACTTTGGAAGCGGTGTTGCGAACGAAGATTTTACCGGATTTGCTCGCGGTGCCGTAATCGCACGTTAGAGCTAACGCGAAGGTAAGGGCTCCTTCCAAACTTTTAGTTTGCATTTAGGGACTTACTTGTGGTTGTGTGGAAAAGAATTTGTTAGGGTTGAAGCGTTGATTTGGGGAAAAACGAATTAATGCTTTATGGGTGAAATTCTAATGTGGGGTTTTGGTGATATTGATGAATGTTTGATGAAAAATGAATTTACCTCATTTATGTATGATTTTGAGTAAATGAAATTTGTTGTGTTTGAGTGATGGATTCTGTTGATTTGTGTCGTCGTATTCGACGTGTTCATAATTGATAATTATAGAATTTGAGATGTGTTTTGTGTGGTTTGTGTGGAAAAATGATTTGATGTGTTTAGGTGTGAATTATGGAGTGAATGTGAAAGTATGTTTGAGTTTGTTTTGTGTGAAATTTGAAAACCATTAAGTTAAACGAGTATTAAGAATGGGGAATCTCTTAATGTCTTGGTTACTTAATGTTTGTTTTGGAAAATCTTTTAAGTTAAATGAGAATTAAGAATGGGGAATCTCTTAATGTCTCGTTTACTTAATATTTGTTTCGAAAATCGTTTAAGTTAAATAAGTATTTAGAATGGGGAATCTCTTAATGACTTATTTACTTAATGTTGTTTTGGAAAATCATTTAAGTTAACTGGGCGTTAAGAATGGGGAATCTCTTAATGTCTTGGTTACTTAATGTTTGTTTTGAAAATCGCTTAAGTTAAATGAGTATTAAGAATGGGGAATCTCTTAATGTCTCGTTTACTTAATGTTTGTTTTAGTAAACCTTGCAGACCCGTGATAGGTGGCACCTTGGTAAACGGTACGGGCCCGTGATAGGCAGTACGTTTATGGTTTACGATTTTTGGTAAGTTGTGCAGACCCGTGATAGGTGGCACCTCGGTAAACAGTACAGACCCGTGATAGGTGGTACGTTTACGACTTACGTTTCTTGGTAAACAGTACGGGCCCGTGATAGGCAGTACGTTTATGGTTTACGATTTTTGGTAAGTTGTGCAGACCCGTGATAGGTGGCACCTTGGTAAACGGTACGGGCCCGTGATAGGCAGTACGTTTACGACTTACGTTTCTTGGTGAATTTTGTTTGTCCGTGAGAGGCTGCACAGGGGTTTGTCCGTGAGAGACTACG
>JBBPBR010000007.1:28709080-28729669 GCA_037974775.1 Cicer pinnatifidum | reverse complement strand
GGGGCAACCCATTCCTTCATTGCTATGGATTGTGTAAATTGTTTGAAGTTGTCTGTGTCTGCTTTACTGCTAAGACTTTGACAGTAAATTATGCATGTTTACATTGTCAAATAACTATTCAGAATAGGGACTTCTCGATTAATCTGATTTGTTTACCTCTACAATAACCCAAGATCATTCTAGGTATGGAAAGGAAGCCCTATCATTAGGTAATGATACATTGTACTCAATGTATCGGTGTCATGCATAGTGTTTAGGTTCGGTACTAGATGGAGGTTTCGTACAAGGTGGAACATCAGCGACCTGTTGGGGTGTTACAACCTTTAGAGATTACACGGAGTACCATCGAGTGTTGTATCAGACCGTGACCCGAAGTTCACCTCACATTTTTGGGGATCATTGCACGAAGCGTTGGGAACGAAACTACGATTGAGTACAACTTACCATCCACAAACGGACGGACAGACTGAAAGGACGAATCAGTCCCTTGAAGATCTGTTGAGGGCATGTGTGTTAGATGATAGAGGAAGTTGGGATGATGTACTTCCGTTGATTGAGTTCACCTACAACAATAGTTTCCACACGAGTATTGGAATGGCACCATATGAGGCTTTATATGGGCGCAAGTGTCAAACGCCCTTGTGTTGGTATAAGGACGGTGAAAATATAATTGTCGGACTAGAGATGGTGCAACAGACTACAACCGAGGTAAGGAAGATCAACGAGAAGATGAAGACTTCACAGGATCGTCAGAAGAGTTATGCGGACAAGCGTCGCAGACTTTTAGAATTCGAACAAGGTGACCATGTATTTCTAAGAGTCACACCTACTACTGGAGTTGGTAGAGCCTTGAAATCGAAGAAGTTGACTCCGAAATTCATTGGGCCATATCAGGTTTCTGCACGAATTGGGCCTGTTGCTTATCGGATTGCATTGCCTTCGATGCTGTTCAATATTCATGACGTGTTTCATGTGTCACAATTGAGGAAATATCTTGCAGATCCATCTCATGTGATCGAACCAGACACAATTCAATTGAAGGATAACCTGTCATTCGAAGTACCACCGATGAGAATTGATGACATGAAGATTAAGCAATTGAGGACCAAGGATGTTTCGTTGGTCAAGGTGATTTGAAAACCAATTACTGGAGATGCGACTTGGGAACTGGAGATCAAGATGAGAGAACAACACCCAGAGTTATTTATCGACACATAGTTTCGAGGACGAAACTAATTTTAGGGGGGTAGTAATGTAAGACCCATAATTTTAAAGTACATTTGATGTATTTTAGTGTATTTTGGTATTGAACTCGGAGGTTTTTTAGCCAAAGTATTAATATTTTGGAGTTTATATGACCAAAAAGATATTTTGATGCCCGATTAGAATTACTCGTCAATAAATAAAATAAAATTAACTGCGGTGAATCTGTTACGAAGAATTTAATGCGTTATAGGTGAAATGGTAATTTAACAAATATCGAGATATTTTGAGATATTTGTTAATTATTATTAATATATATATATATATATAAAGAATAGGAAGGAAATAGGAAGAAGAGAAATAGAAAAGAAGGAAAAAGAAAGAAAGGAAAAGAGAAGGAAAGAAAGTAAGCATTTTCCATCTCCTTCCTCTCACTGCCTCGCGAGATTTTCTTTTTCTCCCTCCCTCCATTTTCGTTTTCTTTGCTTCCTTTTCCTCAAGAATAGAAACCCAAGGCTTAAGGGGCAAGAAAGCAAGGATTTCTCAGCTTCATACTTCCTTGTTGTTTCGAAAACGAAGAAAAACGGTGTTAGGGATTTCAAAACCGTCAAACACAAACCTCCCCGTTTCATCTAGATCTAAGCCTCCTTTCAAGAAGTGATAGAAGGGAAGGTTGCTCACCTCCGTGCTACGGTGCTAGTGGACCAACTTTGGACGCGACGTTGCGATTGAAGATTTTACCGGATTTACTCGCGGTACCATAATCGCACGTTAAAGCTAACGTGAAGGTAAGGGCTCCTTCCAAACTTTTAGTTTGCATTTAGGGACTTACTTGTGGTTGTGTGGAAAAGAATTTGTTAGGGTTGAAGCGTTGATTTGGGAAAAAAACGAATTAATGCTTTATGGGTGAAATTCTAATGTGGGGTTTTGGTGATGTTGATGAATGTTTCATGGAAAATGAATTTACCTCATTTATGTATGATTTTGAGTAAATGAAATTTGTTGTGTTTGAGTGATGGATTGTGTTGATTTGTGTCATCGTATTCGGCGTGTTCATATTTGATAATTATAGAATTTGAGATGTGTTTTGTGTGGTTTGTGTGGAAAAATGATTTGGTGTGAATTATGGAGTGAATGTGAAAGTATGTTTGAGTTTGTTTTGTGTGGAATTTGAAAACCATTAAGTTAAACGAGTATTAAGAATGGGGAATCTCTTAATGTCTTGTTTACTTAATGTTTGTTTTGGAAAATCGTTTAAGTTAAATGAGAATTAAGAATGGGGAATCTCTTAATGTCTCGTTTACTTAATATTTGTTTTGAAAAATCGTTTAAGTTAACTGGGCGTTAAGAATGGGGAATCTCTTAATGTCTTGGTTACTTAATGTTTGTTTTGGAAAATCTTTTAAGTTAAATGAGAATTAAGAATGGGGAATCTCTTAATGTCTCGTTTACTTAATATTTGTTTCGAAAATCGTTTAAGTTAAATAAGTATTAAGAATGGAGAATCTCTTAATGACTTATTTACTTAATGTTGTTTTGGAAAATCATTTAAGTTAACTGGGCGTTAAGAATGGGGAATCTCTTAATGTCTTGGTTACTTAATGTTTGTTTTGAAAATCGCTTAAGTTAAATGAGTATTAAGAATGGGGAATCTCTTAATGTCTCGTTTACTTAATGTTTGTTTTAGTAAACCGTGCAGACCCGTGATAGGTGGCACCTTGGTAAACGGTACGGGCCCGTGATAGGCAGTACGTTTATGGTTTACGATTTTTGGTAAGTTGTGCAGACCCGTGATAGGTGGCACCTCGGTAAACAGTACAGACCCGTGATAGGTGGTACGTTTACGACTTACGTTTCTTGGTAAACGGTACGGGCCCGTGATAGGCAGTACGTTTATGGTTTACGATTTTTGGTAAGTTGTGCAGACCCGTGATAGGTGGCATCTCGGTAAACTGTACAGACCCGTGATAGGTGGTACGTTTACGACTTACGTTTCTTGGTAAACGGTACGGGCCCGTGATAGGCAGTACGTTTATGGTTTACGATTTTTGGTAAGTTGTGCAGACCCGTGATAGGTGGCACCTTGGTAAACGGTACGGGCCCGTGATAGGCAGTACGTTTACGACTTACGTTTCTTGGTGAATTTTGTTTGTCCGTGAGAGGCTGCACAGGGGTTTGTCCGTGAGAGACTACGTCCTGGTGAATTGTGTTTGTCCGTGAGAGCCTGCACAGGTGTTTGTCCGTGAGAGACTACACCCTGTTAAATTGTGAATTATTGGTTCATTTTGTCTGTGTAGTGATTATGTCATAAGTGTTAAGTGTTATGTTTTGGGATTTGGTGATAGCATGTTTGATTGCAATACTATTTCGAAACTCATGATGTTGTAGCGATTGTGTTATTAGTGCTAAGTGTTAAGATTTCAGATTATGTATGAATGTGATTGAGATAGTTTATAAATTTTTGGAAGAATACGCAGGGAAATCGATTTACCCAATCGATTTGATGAGTTACAGGGGTCCTGTCTCTTTCACGAAATCGATTTACCCAATCGATTTTGTAATATGTTTTTCAAAACCCTTTAAGAAATCGATTTGGTAAATCGATTGGATTCATTCCAGGGGCTCTGTCTTTCAGGAAATCGATTTACCCAATCGATTGAGTCAATCGATTTACCCAATCGATTGTGTCAATCGATTTACCCAATCGATTGATTTAAGCCCAAAGTTCAATTTTCACTAAAAACTTTCAGGAAATTGATTTTCCCAATCGATTGGCTAAGTGGAAAATCTTATTTTGAGTTAGATAATTGATTTCTCAATTGATTGATCAATGTTTTGGTCAATTATATATTACTTGATGGATTGGGAACTTTATTTTGATTTCATTTTTATTTGGCAAGTATGACATGAACTTTTAGCATATGGAAAAATCCTTTTAAGGTGCATGCTTAGTGGAAAGGGTATTTTGTGCATTTGAAAACTTAAATGTTATGTGTTAATTGTTAATTTCGGTTGGTGACCCTTTTCAACTATTGTGGAAATTTGGGCTTTGCCCTCAGATGATAGCCAGGACTATCCTACTGGTTCATACCCTGTGGATGGGGATGTAGATGGGAATGCTTGACTGGAGCTACGTTAGGAGGATCTCACGGGGCGCGTGGAGATCACTCAGGGTGTTTAGTGGTTTTGTAAAATGATCAGACTAGCTTGACACAGTGGGAACGGATGTCTTTCTTTTGGGTTGTTTTTATTTGTAAACTGGAAGACTGTACCACTTTTGATATGTAAACATTTTGAATTCATATTTTGTGAACTTTTTCCGCTGCTTGTAAATTATAATGACTAAATTATATATCCAAAGGCTTGTCCTTATGTACTTACTCTGTTTTATTTAAGTTCTTTTAAAAAAAAAAAAATACACCCTCGCTTAAAAAAACGGGGTGTTACAATAATCATATTATTCATGAAATTTATTATATTAATGGCAGAGAGTCATAATCATATATTGATAAAAGGAATTTAGGATAAGCCCAATGATAGAAATTGTGTTAGGTTAAAGACTAAACTGAGATGTGCAGATTAAGGTATTATAATTCCTGAACATGGCCATAAATATATCTTCCATATCCGGTAACACAAGGATGGATCATTTGACTTTCAGTAAATCCTCAACACCAAATAAAACTATATAAAAGCTAAGAAAAAAATATCCCTTGGAAATAAACACATTAATACTAGTTCAATATAACACACAAAAGGAATAAAAAAAAAACGAACCTTACTGTATCTTGTAATCCTTTCCTATTACCTAAGTGAATCTATACTTAATTTCAGTTACCCCTTTAAACTCATGACTATGTTTTACTTCTTGAGAAGTTCTTACAAAATGCCAACTAGAAAGTCTAGCACCTAAAACATAGAAATTAAGAGTCTGAGAAGATTCTTAATTAGATAAAAAAAAAATTAAGCATTATTAGGCATATAAATTAACCACCATTTTCAATTGTATTAAACAAATTAGAATTATCAACACCTGAGTTTGTATTATTATCTTAACCATTTGAAGCTTGATTAAATCCCACAAACACAAAATTTGAAAACACATCAAATATTATATATTGTACAATGCAATGAAAATCACAACGCTCAACGTATCTTCACGTTAATTTCACAACATTTTCACATAGCACACAACAAAAGCTCCATAGACATCTAATCAATAATAGTAAAAAAAATCAAACCATTAACAAGGACACAAACCATCTCAATAGACACATCGCCCACACGGTCTGATTGGACAGACCAGCTCTGATACCACTAATGTAACACCCTAAACCTAAATTGAAATAAAAAGTAAAATGCACTAGTTTTGAAAGAGATTCGCAGCGGTTCCAAAACACAATGTATATATTTTTTTTTTTATTAAATCGAATATAGTTGACATTTAGTAAATAAATATTTTTGATATAAAAATAAGATCGAAACTTAGAGACGATTAATTTATACCTTTGAATAACCGATAAAATAACAAAATTGATCAATCAAATTTACAAAAATCCAAATGGTTCATAACTCCACAAAATACGACCAATTACTCCCACCCAATATCACCTATTCAGAGCGTGGATCCCCAATCGACAACCTGAAATAATTGCGCTCTCGCAAGCGCCAAACACAAGCAACGAGGGGTGAGCTTCGAAAACATGTAATAGTATAAATTAATTGATAAGAACACGAAAATATATTAAACACCGTATCATATCAAATCACAACCAACAAGAATAACCAAGGTAAAACATTGATACAATCCACAACATCAAGTAAATAAATACACAAATGAAGTAATGTTATGCATGCTCTTATACTCTAGACTCCTTCCCTTTCTTTGGTACCATTCTAACTCTGAAGTACTTGGTTAGGAGGCTTGATACTATGCCACCACGCAAGTGGACGGATAATTCAATTTGGCCGTATCCTCATAGATCCCCTCAACTCAACCCGAGACACATATACGCGATAGTCGAGGTAAAAGTGTGTTGCATGGTTGCTCCCGACATTTGGAGTGCTACCTCCAAGTCACCTAGGAGTTCCCCACCCGAATACCCCCAAGGTCTAACAATCTTGCCCTAAGGCTCAACAGCAGACCGCCACGATCAGGCTCATTCAGTTGTACTTATATGATGACCAAATAATCTCCACTTCAAAATTTATCAACATCTATGTTCTCCCCTCGTTGGCCTAGGTTACTCACTCCATTAGGAGAACCATCATTGGCATGGGTCGAATTCATCACAATTCAATATGCATTTCGTGATATTCATCAAGGTGGTAACATCATAATTCAACAAGTAATCATCAATGCATATTTTCATAGTCACATATCCCATTCAAAATTTGTCATCATAATACACAAACTCCAACAATATAAAATTTTCACTCACATATAATACTAAATCATTCACACACACTACTTCAATTGAAATTGAATTAATAACAATTCATCACATTTTATATCATATAACAATATCCGGGTAGATATAAACAAAACACAAAATACATCAAATACACAATTCTACAATAATTCAACTACCACACCATCTTCAAAATTTAAATCAAACAACACCCTATAAAAGTTTCTATCTCATATTTTAATCTCACCAAATTCCAGTTTTCTCATTAGTCAATTATTACTCAAAGGACTTTAGCCTTACGCAGCGAGTCCCGAACGAATTATGGGAAATCTGGTTTTCCCGTTCATCTCACTTAATTTACACTCATGAATCCGAACTCTCTCTCACCCCGTACCTGAATTTGACGCTTTCATAAGATATAAGGACCATAATGATTTTCAGCAACCAGGAGATGTTGACAACACGCAACGAACGAGTCCAAGAGCATCGACGAATTTACAGAGTCAATGAAACATGGCTGATAATTTACGCGGATTATAAAAATCAATGTTACATAATTAATAAAAATATTAAGAGAATAAACACATTCAAAACGAAGTGAAACAAGTTATCAGAAAAGGCCTCACTGACGTGTTGGAGCACCGACAGAGTCCGACTTCAACTTCCCCGAAACAGACAAACAAGTAGTGCTTCTTGAAGGTTTCGACGAGAGGAATTCAAAAACAATATCATTTTTTCAAAATGATGAACGCGTTGCCCGAAATTCAAGAAAACAGCCGCGACATACACAAACTATTGAAAACAGATAAATCTCTTAAGACCTTTCAATCATATTAACAGAACGAGCCAGCCGAAGAGTAAGGCTACCTCTGTGCACACTTGCCTCTGTCTCGATAGGTTCACATTCATATTGCTTCCTGCAACCAGGACAACGACCATCCTGCTCAAGAATCCTCTTGTGGCAAAAGAGGCAAAGCCGGAAACCACAGTTGCATGGAAGAAAACCTGAGTCGGTTAAATCGAGATCTTCACAGCAAATTGGACAATTGGATGGCACAGAATTGCAAGACCAGGGAATACCTCCTCCACAACACCGGTCTGGATTCGGCATACTATGCTGCTTGGAAAGATTGGGAAGAGTCTGAGGACGAAAAACATCGTCAACCCTCCAAGCTCTGTTATTACCAGATGCCCAAGGAAGCACTCCATCAGTCCCTGGTTTTTGAACTCATAGGTCCTCCACCCGAACCGTTAGTCATTTCACAAGATGAATCTGTTTCTACAACGGGTTCATCTTGTGAAGAGGTTTGAAGCTTGTCATCGGCGGCTAAAGCATCTGCCACAGCCTCCCAATCATCCAAACATTCATCATCACCTTCTTCTACTTCTTCATCATCATCTTCCTCCTCTTCCGTAATATTCCCGGAGTAACACCCACCACTACTAGAACTACTGTTGCTGCTTCCACCGCTGCTGCTGCCGGTGAAATTCGTCCCGGAATCATTACCACACAAGACACTACTATTAGAACCGATAGGACTGTTCGACGGTGATTCAGAATCACTGTCTTGATGGATCGACACGTCATCTTCGCCTCTGCGTCTTGTCTCCAATTCACGTTTGCTATATTTCCCCACCGGCATGGACGGCACGTGGCCATCATCGTCAATTCTGTCTTTGCATCCCTTATTCTTCACCGCACCTTGAGATAACCATTGTTCGCGACGCGCGTCAATCTTATACTGCTTCAATTTCGCGGACCTATTGGTCCTCTTCTTTTTGCCTGGGTTCTTAGTGTTTGCGGCGGAAAGCATGAGAGCGGCGGCGATTGAATCGGAAACCATGGCTGAACCGTTGGATTTGATTTTTCAAAGAATAAAGAGATTCGCAAAAACCCTAATTTGTGAGTAGAATGAGTCGATAGAAAATTCTAGAGAGAGGGATAGAAAGAAAAAATTAGAGAGATAACAACAATGGATCACGGTAACTACTCTGATCCTCTCACCCTTTTTTTTTTATAAAATTCCATTACTAAAATATTACTAATATTTAGAAACTAATATTTTATAAAATAAAATGATTAAAATAATTAATCTTTTAAGATACATTAATAACCCAAACTCTCATATTTAAAATAATTACCATAATTATACTTATATTTTTCAAATACTCACATTAAAATACTATCATTATTAGAGTATATTTGAAATTATAAAATAAATAAATATAACATCAAATTATTTATCTACAATAATATTTAATTAAAAAAATAATTTATTATAAAATTTAGGGTTTAGGGCGCCTTTTTCTGTAACACCCCGGCCATTCGGCGATACCGGCTGTGTTACCTCACGAGCTTCTCGCCCCCCTTTCCTCAAATTGGAAATCCTGGCGAGTTTTTGTCCCCTGTGGGATTCGAGCCCGGTACCTAGGAGATAAATACCGCCTCATCACAATCCCACTACCAATTGGAGAGGTGTTACAATAGACCCCATAATGACCTTATATTGGAGAGGTATGAAACTCATGCAACAACTTTGGTATCTAACTAGACTTTGCTGCTAGAACCAATTTTCCCTTGTAATACAACCTTCCATTTTCTTAAGTATAGTTGTCATGTGACTCTTGCCTTTCCTTCAAATCGTCACATATTTTATTTAGCACATATCCGTGTAACCTTTTCATCTATGAGGTTTATATCCTACCAAAGGGATCTAGTCACCATCTTTAACTCTAACTCTTCATATTTTCTCGACAACGCATCAACAACTTTATTGGCGGTTCCCCTTTTGTAGATAATCTCAATCTCATAACTCAATAATTAGGCTAACAAATTATGTTGATTTTGCATGGTGATTCTTTGTTTAAAGAGGTACTGCATACTTTTCTAATATGAGTAGACTACAAACTTCTTCCTAACAAAGTATTGCCACCAATGGTGAATCGATAAGACCAACGCCATCAACTCCTTTTCATAGACAAATTTTTCAAGTGAAGAATCTACTAGTGCTTTGCAAATTAAAGCATTTGGCCTCTTGTTTTGATTAAGCACAACGTCAATCCCTCGTTGAAAGCATCACACCTAATGCTGAAAGTTTGACCAAAATATCGCATAGCCAAAACCGAAGTTGTTGCAACCGCCTCTTTAAGCTTCATGAAGGTTGTCGTACTATCTGATATCCACTAGAATTTCATTTTTTTTTTCAACAATGCGGCCAAGGTACATGCTATCTTCCAATAGTTGCATATGAATCTCCGATAATACATAAAACCCTCGTAAAAGCTTTGATTGTCTTAGGAATAGGCCAATCTAAAACGGCTCCCACCATTTTGAGTTCCATACACATTCTTTTTTTCAAAAATAATAATACCCAATGTATCTTATTGTGGTCTACCCAAATACACACTTCTTTAAATTGACATAAGACTGTTGTTGTTGTATAATGTGTAATACGTGCCTTAGGTGGCTCAAATGATCCTTCTAGGACTTACAATAAATAAGGATGTCGTCAAAGAAAGCTAACACAAACTTTTGAAGATACGATTGGAAGGTATTGTTTGTAGTGCATTGAAAAGTGGTTAGGGTATTGGTTAAACCAAACGAGATAACTAAAGATTCATAGTGACTATGGTGGGTTCAAAAGTTTGTTTTGTGGACATTTTATTCGGGCACCCTTATTTGATGATATCCCAACCTCAAATCTTGAAAAATATCTTGTCCTGTTCAATTCATTCAACAACTCTTTGATAACCGGAATAGTAAATTTATTTGGCACAATAGCCTTGTTTAAACCTCGATAGTCTACATAGAATCCCCAATTGTTGCCCTTTTACCAACCAAGATAATTAGGCTTAATTAAGGACTATTACTTGGTTTGATTATTCCAAACTTAAGTATATCACCAATCTATTTTTTCGATCTTGTTCTTCTCTAAATGAGGATATTGGTAAGGCCTAACATTAATTGGATTAATACTTGTTCTTATGGGTATTTTATGATTTGTGTCACGGTTAGAAAGCAGACCTGTAGGTTCAATAAAGACACCCTGAAAATCATTCAAAATATGTTGTAACTTCTTCCTCTATGATTCCAGAAGTTGTACTTGAACCTCCTAACATGTCTCTTTTGTTTCCAAATCCCACAATGATGAAATTGCTTCAATTTCGATCATTTTCATGAGAGCTTGAGGTTAAACCAATGCCTTGGATAACGTAGGTGATGACTCTTCATCATATGCATATTTTTAATTGTTTTTAGTCTTATTTATCTTTTATTCATTAGTTAATTTAAAGAGTTATTTGATATATTTTGTTAATTTTAGTTCTTTAATTTAATGAAATGTTTATGTTCTTATTTCCTTGATTAAATAGATATTTTTCAAGAGTTTTGTGTTGTTACTTTGTTTTAATGCAATACTGAATTTTGGTGAGAAATCAACATGACCTTTGTGGAGTATTTCAGTCATATCTGGCATTGTAGATGTCTAATTAGAGTCAAACAAAATGCAAATGAAAGCTATGATCCATAGCTACAACTTTCATGGAAATACCAAAACCAAATTCTAACTCAAAAGATGAGAAACATGCACTAAACTCTAGATAGAAGGTGTTGTGCGCTTGAAACACGTCTGGAGCGCGCCTGAAGTGCATTTCGCGCTGAAGCCATTGCCAATTCGCGTATGGAGCGCACTTCACGCTGAATCCACTGCCAATCCGCCCCTAGAGCGCGTGACGTGCATCAAAACACCTTAAAACCCGTTTTTCTCACTTTTTAGGGATCTTTTTTACTATTGGGAAGTTGGGAGACTTGTGCCCTAATAGAAAAACTCAAAAGACGACTCTTTCTAACATCATTGGAGCAGTTTTATCAAGAATTATCCATGAATAATTCTTGTAATTCTTCTTTAATCCCTATCTTTTGTATCTCTGTCATGAGTAACTAAACCCTATTTGTTAGGGATGAGTGTAACAAGATGAAACCCTTATTTTTCTAATTTGATTTCTAGTTATATGAATGAGTTTATTGAATTATTTTTCTCATCTCTATGCTTAACGTTTTTTATTGCTTGATCGACATTAAAATTTTCTACGATTTGTATTTTGAAATCGAAGTGGACTTTACGAATGCTTGATATGAGAAATTCATGAAGTGGACTTTACGGAAGTTGACTTTTCTCATCTCTGACATTTTTCTTATTATAAAGGATCAATTTTATTACTGTTGTTAATTTTAAATATTATTTCAATCAACTTGAAAACTTTTTGTTTAATTTTAGTAATTAAATATAATTCGATAGTAAAACACAACCCTTTAGTTCGACACTCGATACTACCGTTTTAATTATTACTTGCAACGATTCAGTAGACTTGCTGAAAGGCTATCAAGTTTTTGGCACCGTTGCCGGGGATTGCCATATTATTATTGAATTTAACTTATTTACTTAGTTGAAATTTTTTGCTCTACAATAAAATTTTTGCATTTATTTTATTTTTTATTTTGAAAAAAAAAATATGTTTCAAAACTCTCTAATTTCTACTTAAATATTTATCTTTCTTTATTTCAAAATTGTTCATTACTCACAGTTTTTCTAACCTTGTATGCGAGGCCAGTCCTCAGCTGAACTTTTCTTTGATCCAAAAATCGAAAAAAATGCGAAAGTAAATCGAAAAGAGGTTCAAGAAAGGAGACAAAGAGAAAGACAATTAGTAGTGGAAGAAGAGGAATTGGGAGATTTCTACATATTTGTAGAAATGGTTGAACCACCACCACCACCGTAACGTACCCTCGGCGAGTATGGAAATCGAAATAGAAATCGTGCTCGATTGGCTATCCATAACACACCAGTTACATTTAACAAGTTTGAAGTGAGCCCCACTTTATTCTAAGAGTTGAAGGAAATTCATTTTTACGGTAAACATAACGAAGACGCCAATAGACACCTCATGAACTTCTTTGAATTATGTGAAATAGTGAAAGTGGATGGTTGTTCTGAAGAAGGCAAAAAATTGAGATTATTTCCATTGTCATTGAAAGATGATGCCAAATTGTGGCTTAACTCATTTCCTGCAAGTAACATCACCACGTGGGATGACCTTGAAGATAAGTTCTTAGCACAATACTTTTCCCCAATTGTATTCGTTAGAAAGAGGCAAGAAATTTCCAGTTACAAACAGAAAGAGGGAGAATCTCTTCGTGACACTTACAGGAAGTTCAAGAGTTTACTAGCAGGATGTCTCAATCATGCTTATGAAGACACTGCCCATATGCAAATATTCTGCAATGGTTTGAGGCCTAGCACTATAATTATGTTGGATGCTACCGCAGGGGGTTCTTTGAATTACAAGACCGCATTAGAAGCACGAAAAATTATTGAGATCATGACATCAAATGAACAAATGACGTTGTATGACATAGGTGGTGGGTCAACAAATGATATATTGGAATTGAATGTTATGGATGGGTTGGCTTCAGGCAGATTTCTCTCAAAATAGATAGAAGATGTTATTGCCACCGAGATAAAGAAGGGGATGGCAGCTCTAAATATACAACCCCAAATGGCCCCTATCAAATTATTGAAACATATTGGTTGTAACGTTTGTGGGGGAGCACATAAATGGAACTTGTGAAACACTGGATGACAATGAGATAGAATAACTAGATGAGGTGAATTTTGTGAGTAATAACGGGAAGCAGAACAATCCCTACTCTAGTACGTACAACTCGAGTTGGAGAAATCATCCAAAAATTTATTTAGAGATCAGCAGGGTGGATCTCAGGGTCAACAAGGAGCTCAAACAAATCAAGTCCCGCTTCGAAAGGCTGCTTGGGAGAGTGCTATGGAGAAATTAGTAACAAGCACAAGTTCTTTCATTGAAGAGTCAAGAGCCATTTAGAAAATTCACTCTGCATCAAAAAGAATCTGGAGACCAACTGGGTCAACTTGCTCAACAAATAACACAAAGAGCACCTGAAAATTTACCTAGTAACACAGTTATGAATGCACTGAATAATGTTAATGTAGTGATAGCGAGAAGTGGCAAGGTAAGTGAACAAGTACCACTTAAAGCCAAACAAAGTGGAAGTACTTCAACTTTAACCCACTCGGAGGAAATGGCCACACCGACATAAGTTGAGGAGCACATCACTCTTGAAAAGGAGGAAGAACTGGTGGTACAGAAAAAGGAAATACTGCCAAAACCAGAAATTCGACTTCTATTCTCTCAAAGATTAAGAAAGGAAGAAACTGAAAAAAAATTTGATAAAATTCATGAAGGAGATTATATCAAAGAAAAGAAAAATTGGCGGTGAAACAGTTATGCTTACCGAAGAATGTAATGCTATGTTACAGAGGAAGCTGCCACCAAAGCTGAAGGATCCTAGAAGCTTTTCTATCCTTTGTGCTATTGAAAATAGAACTTTTGGGAAGGCCCTTTGTGATCTTGGGGCTAGTGTAAGTCTCATGCCTCTATCGATATACAAAAAGCTAGGCGTTGGAAGAGTCAAAGACACGCAACTAATGTTACATTTTGCGGATCGCTCAATGAAACACCAATATGGAGTGGTAAAAGATGTGTTAGTCAAGGTGGATAAGTTTATTTTCACAGTGGATTTCGTGGTACTAGACATGGAGGAAGACAATGACATTCCTTTGATTTTGGGAAGATCGTTCTTAGCAACAGGGCGAGCTATGATTGATGTAGTAAATGACACCTTAACTTTAAAGGTAAATGAAGAAACTGTCACTTTCAATATTCTGAAAGTCATGAAACATTCAAAAGAAAGAGAATGGTGCAATCGAATCGAGATCTTAGATACGATAGTCAATGAAGAAATTGAGCAACAAACACCCATTTTGCCACTAGAAGGGTGTCTTCGCAAACGATGCCACACATTTTTTTGTACTAATATATATCCTACAAAAGAATTCCTAATCTTTTAGTAAATTAATTAAATAGTTAAGGAATAAAAGAGAATTTATAGAATCAAATGTGGTCCAGAGGTGTGGTACTTTGATTGGTAAAATGGTTGTTAATTTGTTTGAGTGCACTTTTATTGTGTAATTGATGTAGTCATTTTGGTGTATGTGTACATCAACTTATATAAGTATTGTATAGTGTGATGATAGGAGTCGATAAAGAAAATAATGTTTTAATTTTAATTTGTAGTTGATTTTCTAATTTCTATAGTTTTGATATTCATAGTAGAAAAGAGGGTAATTAGAAAAAGTATAATAAAAAATTAGACCAAACTGTTGGAAGAAGTTTAAAATATTTTTTTTTGAGGTGGAATTTATTTTCTCATATAGAAGTAATTAATATGAGGTGACAATAGCAATAGAGTGAGAGAGTATGATTTAAATAGATTTAATAGATGTTCAAATTATCATGTATACATTCCGGTATCACTTCCATCTACTACCTATTTATGACACATTTAAACGGATTCTATTTGATCATTCATATATGCACAAGAATTATTTTGTATTTTTGAATAGTAATAAAGATTCACTATGAAGAGGATTACCTCTAATATTGCAATGTTTAGTTCAGTTAAACTGTTCGTTTCTATTGAGACTGTATGCGGTATTGAAATAAATACAATTAAATTTTCCATTCTTGTGTAGTATAGTAAAAAGAATGCAACCTTTGGTGAATTTAGTGCAATCACAGTGAGCCATTGATATTTTGACAAAAGCTACACAGTGGAGTTTAATAAATTTACGGTGCAAATGTGATTTCGCCAAAGCCACTGCCAAGATTCACATTTGTTTTTTTTACTGTTTTCTCGAATGCCTTTGATAGAAAGACTTCATCCTTTTCATGGCATCTCTGAGAGAAGATGGATCAGCAGCAAAAGTGATACGAATCCAATCTTTTAGCCCTACTGCAGTTCCTGCAAAAAAAATCATTTTTATTTTGTTAAAAAATATTCACTGCCAAATTTGTGAGCATTTCCTAGTATTTATGTAGGATTTATCCTTAAATGAATTCATGATTATTGAAAACTTGATACTAAATAGGCATAAACATTTTGTTTTTCAAAGGATTTCAAGTTAATAAGAGGGAATTTACTTAAGCTCTGTATGATAAAATTAACTGATGACTGATAAACTGATAAGCAAAGAACACATGAGGATGACAAAATGTTTACGGCCATGTTCAACTTTAGTTTCTACTTTTGTATTGTTTTTAAATTTTAATTATGCTAAATGCTTTTACTAATTACTATCAAAGATATAGTGTTGTGTGAAATTCTGCTACGTGTCATTAGATAAAGATTTAAAATACTCTCTCAATAAAAATTGCACAAAATGCTAGTTATAAGCATGATTTGCATAATAGTACCTGGAAGAATGATAACAGATTCCTCCTTAGCAAGTTTGAAACAGAAATCAATATCGTCGCTGATATCGTCAAGAAGCGAAAGGTTTAGTTCTGCCTGCATGTCATTTTAGTCATGAATAAATAAATAAAGAGTAATTTGCTTTCATAAAGAGACATGTTCTGTTCTATTTCTCACCATCATAGCCATTGATCCTTGTGGTTTGGAAGGGAAAGAAATGCATGGAATATCTTCCAGCTCTTGGCAACATATATCTGATGTATGCCTCAAATTGTCAATGGTTTTTCGGAAGAAAACCTCGTCTGTCTGTGTAATTATGCGAGGTACAGCCGCCTGTCCAACAAAAAATTCTATCAATCATATGGAATGAAAATTGTTGCTGTCAAATTTTGGATGAAGTTCTTACTTATGAATAACATTTAAAGGACTACAGTATTGAGCAAGCACCATACAGAGTTGAATATTTTGTCACTAAAATATTTTTCTGATTAAATGACAAATCATGTTTGATATGGTGTTCTTTAAAGTGTGATATTTGTTTATATTTTTTATTCTTAAAACTATATATATATATATGTATATATATATCATCATATAATAATAAATGTCTTTTCTTACTTCCTTTTCTATCTTTGATTTTTTATTCTTTTCATATGGTAGTTAGTGGTATCTATCAATGCATTAAGTAGATTTAAGTTCTGTCAGTTAGGTTAGAACATTATTGTTAGTGAAAGAGGACATTACATGAATTCATTTCTGTACTTGGAGATAGAAAATTAGATAACCTGGATGAAGGTAGCAGGGCCTCCCAATAGATCAAAATACTTTTTGATTCTCTCAACTACCTGCATAACCAACATTTGGTCAGGTTTTTAACTTCAAATGAAGAACACAGATAGATTAAAATTTAAATATATTTTAGTCTCTGCCAATATGCTAATTTTTTTTAGAAAATAACTTCTACTTTAATCTTTGCAAATATATCATGTTTTTTTGTTTATGTTCCTTGTTTTTAACTTTAGTGCTTGAAATATTTGTTTATGCTGGAATTGATCCCTCTAATATGTATATTTACAAGGACTGAAAGCAAAAAACAGTATATTTGCATAGACAAAAAATATAATTAAACTTAGAATTTAATTATAACCAACAAGCATATATAATTTGTCAACAAAAATGTTTTCAAAAGGCACTGTATATATATGATTATCAAGTAGCAGAGAGAGAATTAACCTTTGGTTTTCTAAAAGTACCAGATGGATCATTTGTCACAAACCAACCAAGCCTCCATCCAGGTACTATCCATCTCTTAGACAAGGATCCAAGAGTTATAACAGGAACAATAGATCCAAATACTCCCATAGGTACAAAAGGGTTATCCCCAAATGCAAGGTGACCATAAACTTCATCAGCAATCACAATTGTTCCAAGCCTTTTTGCTGTTTTTGCAATCTACAAAAATTCCAAGTAAATTTAGTAACTGCTCCTGTAACTGAGCTGTGTGATAAGCACATAGCAAACTATTCTTTCGTCTTTTGCTAAAAAATTAATGGATCCAGTTAAATTTCATGCTGTCAAATTTTAGTAACAAACAAACAAGTTATCTGTCTTTGCTTATTTAAAGGCCATAATCCATATACTAACTACTAACCTTCTCCAAATGATGGTAAGTGTATACATTTCCACAAGGATTCCCAGGGTTTATAATCGCTAACGCGACTGTGTTCTGATCTGCGAGTGCTTCAATAGCGTCTAAATCAACCTCCCAACCTTTTTCTGGTAATAGATCATAATGCCTCACTTCAACTTGTCTAAATGCAGCACAAAGTTCATAAATTGGGAAGCCGGGTCTTGGAAGCAAGATATTTGCGCCTGGGCGAGCAAGCAGCGCAACTGAAACATCAATGGCTTGTGTGCATCCACAGGTGATAAAAACATCGTCGGATGATAGTTCATAAGGGAGGTCATCAGACAGATATTTGGCGATTGCACTGTCATCGACATCAAAAGCAACAACTTTATTTAGAATTTAGATGCAGCCCAATTTACAATTTAGAGTAAGATAATATACTAATTAAGGTGAGATGAAGCAGTTACAAAATCTAAGCATATATGTTAATCAACCTGCAGAAACAAATTAAACAGGCAATATAAAGCACACATTTATGCAGTCACAAGATTGAAACAGCTTGATGGAAATCATACAACTCAAAATACATTTTTGCAGCAACAAATTTTTTTAACGAATTGATTTTGTAAACTTAATTTTAGTTAAAAATGAATTGAATGTACTCTGGTTTATGTTTGAATACATTCACTTGAACAATAAATTAGAGAGTAAAAATCACAATTGGAGTAAAAAATTTGCAAATTTTAATTTCAATTTAGAATCAACTCTAGAGGCAAAATAATTTCAATTGACATCACACAAACATTTCGAAATCAATTTAATGCATCTGGAATCATTTTTAGCTTTCCCTAACAGGAAACGAAACACACACTAAATTAACAGTTTCAATCTTGTGACCGCGCTAGTCGCATGCTTTCTGGACTCCAGAAAAGATGAATACTAGCAATAAGTAGCGGCATACTCTTCCAAACACCCTGTTCTATTTGTTCAAATTCATATGGTCCGATCAATTTATGCAGGACACGCATAATTTAGTCAGATACATTATTTAAAACAATGGAATCTACTACAAGCAAAAACCATAGAAACCTTTTGGCTATGTTAGAGAGTTGGATTTTGGAGAGAAGACTAATTTTCCATTACTAATAAATTATTAAATGTTTCTATATTTGATTGAATTGAAAGAGTGATTTAAATATTATATGATCCATCCTTCCTTCAATTTCTTAAAATCTCAAATATATGTCAACACTCAACATATAGACTCAATCCTCAAAAACCTTTCAAAACACAACTACCAAATACACCCGGACATTTGAAGAGATGTTTATCATATTATTCATTCCATTTTACACCAAAATATGAAACCCTCCCTTCCATAGCATTCAAAAACTCAACTCCCATATTTGGAGGGATAAATACATATATTAATATATATTTGAAAAAATAATGGTGAGAAAACAGAGTAACTGATATTAAATGTGAATGTAAAACTATTTTACACTGATAGTGCATATCCATTAAACCCTATAATCATATAAGGTTTCAATCACAATTTTATTTATTCTTTAAAACATTTTATAGTTTGTATAATTTTGAAAAGAAAAACAAGTCCTCCCCTCCAAAACCTACCTCTCAAAGAGACCCTTGTATGCAGAAAGAGAGAGACAGGGTAAGAGGAAACATTACTTACGTTCTTGCTTGGGGAAGACCAGGAGTTGGAGCATAACCATGAAACTTGGCAGAATGAAGTGCATCAGCAACAGCTTGTTCAGCAAACTTGGTATTAGGAAAACAAGTAGTAAGAGTTGGGTCACCCATACCAAGAGAAATAACTCTCTTACAATTATCTTTATTCTCACCAACACTTTCCATTAAAAGGCTTAGAATACCTTTAATGGTGATTGTTGAAGTTGCTTTGCATTCATGATTCATTGTTACAATACCACTCTCCATACTCTCTCCCTAATTAACTCTGTTTGTTGAGTTTGTTCGGTGCCTCTCTCTCTCTCGTATATATAAATACTGATGGGTTGATGTCATTAATTTCGGAATTCACATATTGGTTTCTTCAAGACCACACGTTACGTTGCTGTCCACCTGCATATCAAAACAAACTTTGGCAGTTTCTTATAGTTAGTTCGACTCTAATATAAACTACAAACTAATAATTGAGAATGGCAAATGGTTGTGTCAACTAGTAATTTATGAACTTCAATAACTTCTTCCAAGTTTGGATACTCAATAATGAAATAAATATTCGTCAGATTTTCCTTTTTTTTCGAGAAATTGGAGAGTTAAATATAAAATTTGCTACTTGTGAAATTCAGCCGTTTTTTTTTTTTTTTTTTGTGATAAGCGTGAATTTGAGCCGTTGTTTATTTATTAAGTAAATATGTGGAAGGAAGATAACCATCATGGCCACGATTTCAACCGGACATTATTTAATTCATAGTTTGATAACTATTATGTGGCGACTGGCAAATTTTTGTTTTTATATACAAAATTCAGTTAACTAGAAAAAGTGTTAGGGGTTGTCTTAATTTATATACAATTTAGTCGACTGGCAAATTTTATTATTACCATCCTGATAGTTTTGTATGATATCCACGGTTGCATGCTAAAATTTCATACGAAACTTTAAATTGTACATAGAATGAGCTGTAAAACTTTATTTTAGTTCGAGATACAACCCATGTATAATTTTTTAGCTAGCCTACTCTTTTATTCTTTAAATGTATAGGATATTATTATTTTAATATTCGATTTAACAAAAATTTTAAATTAATCATCGAATTATTAAAATATTTTTATAAGATATAATTTATTATTATAAAAATCTTTAAATTGTATTTATTTTAATGATTCGATGGCTAATTTAAAATGATTGTGTCTTATATTTTTAAAGACTAAAATCGTAATTTACTCATATCTTTTTTATATTGAGGGTATTATAGTTGTTCTGATTTTTGTGTAGACGATATTAAAAATACATTAATTTT
>JBBPBR010000007.1:28677993-28708485 GCA_037974775.1 Cicer pinnatifidum | reverse complement strand
CAGTGAAAAATATATATCACACATATTTAATGTATCAATGACATATATTCATCGTGTTATTTTATATTTATCAATTATAAATATTTATTCTATATTTATCTATATTTAATAGTGATCAATATTTATCCCGTTTTTTTATTTTATATTTATTAATGAAAAATATGTTTCTCATTTTCTTTGACAAACATTTATTTCTTATATTTTTAATATTATTTTGATGACAAATATTTATATAGTATATTTTTATATTTTATCGGATACAAATATTTATCCCATGTTTTTTATATTTATCAATGATAAAAAAATTTTCCTTGTTGTTTTTCCAATGACAAAAAAAATTATGTGATTTTTTAATATTTGTAAGTGGCAAATATGTGTCATGTATTTTTTATTTATTAATAAAAAATATTTATCCCGTGTATTTTTATATTTATGAACCGAGCTAAACTAGAGAAGGTTTCGGACTTATGGTTCTAGTCTTGGTCGGCTGAAGAAGCACCACATCAATGCTATATTGTTTTTGGCTTTTAACTATATAGTTTTCTTGGTGTTTTTAGTAAATTAAGTTTTTTTTTTCTTAACTATAGTCGACCAATTACTTTTGATTTTTAAAACCAAATTAAAAAGACTATTTTTAACTTTCATTTTTAGCCAAAAAATGATTTTTTTTTAATAAAATTATTTTAAAAAAAATTTAAAACAAACACCCTTGAAATTCTACAAAATAATTTTTAACTTAAAAAAATAAATTTTTTCATGAAAAAATCTGAAACAAACGGACACAATATTATGCTTTCGAACAATGTTTTTAAACTCACACAATCACACCTATTCTCAATTCAGTCGAGACATCATGTCAATATTTATTTGTCGAACAAGTGAGTTATTAGCTAATTTACACCCAATTGATTTTTATTTGGTGTAAATTAATTGACTAGATGTAAATTAATATTGTACACTTTGTTTTGGATTAAAAAACCAAAAGTATATTTCTTTTTAAGAACAACATACTCCTTTTAGTCCCAAAATAATTTATCAATTTGTACATAAAATTTGTCTCAAAATAATTGACTCTTTCAATTCTGAATTCACCATTTTTCAATTGTATCATTTAATTAAAATTATTTGTATCATTTCCAAAAAAATATCTTATTATGCGTTTATGACATTGATAATACGTTAATATCTAACAAAAATGATTTGATAGAAATAATATTCTCTATTTTATTTTGACACTTATTTTATTATGTGTGAAATTATTTAATAACTCAATAATTTTAGATTTGATGAAGTAATTGAATAAGTATTAAGTAATTTAAACTTTCTTATTTTAAAACTTTTTCGCACTCTCAATAGTGTTCAATCAATCATCTCGATAGGTCAAACTTTTTTCCTTTTTTTTTCTTCTTCTTCTGGTACCAAGAACTTTGCCTTCTAATGACACCTAATTCAATCCTTTTGCGTAGTTTTTTTTTTTAGAAACTATTTATTCAAATTTACACCATTATAGTTTACAAGTGACTATTCAATTTTTTTCCATTTAATTACAATACAACATAAAAGAGGGAGAAAATACATAAGAACAAAGAAAAGGTACACACGGTGGTTTTTCTTTTATATTAAATTATCTGCTAAAAATATATAAAGACAAAAAAATAGAGATAGCTTTCTGCTTCTAATTCAATAAAAAAAGAGGATGAGTATGTTAGAACCAAGTCGGTTTGAAGAACTATGACCCTTACTTGTTTTGATGATAGTAAAATTAATTTGTGGCAACAATTTAAAGCAATGACACTCTGATTAAGTATGCAATCCCATATCAAGTGAATTTTGTAGGATTTTATGATGTATCCTCTTATGATTGGACTAAGATAAAGGAACACCAAATACTCCACTTTTACTTAGTTTCTTTACTCTGGCAAACACGATCTAAAACACGCTTCTGGTGACTCCGGTAATACAAGATATGATATGTTTCATTTGCATCTGATGACTACAACAAGTGTGTGTTTCTTTGTCATTGATGAATGCACCAAACATGTGATCGTCTGCCTTTGATAATTGCATCAAGTAATTGATGAGCTAACTCTGATTTATAATGCATGCTCTGATTAAAGTCAACAGATTGATGAAAGGCAATGCATCATCTAATGAACATCCTAAAATCCGTTACTTGTCTTTAAGATTTATAAGATATGCTCCGATCATCATATCCTCTACTTCGTGTATCTTCATACCAAGATACGTTAAATCATTTACAAAGATTCATTATGGAAAATTTTCTTTGGAATTAAAAGATTTGATACGAAACTTCATGACATAAGTTGATTTCTTGCAATCAGAACAACGGCCAGAAACTCTAAATGATCTCTATAAAAGAATGTGCATCATTTTCTAAATTTAACAATGCACTGCTATAAGCATATACGTTCGCCTCTGCACTCTTTCTCTTAATCATTAATTTTACCTAAAGTGTTGAGATAAGTTTATGGAAGTACAACTTTATAAACACTATCTCATGATAGCTTTTTCATAAAACCTAAATCTATTCTTTTATAACCTAGATCAGTAGTGGTTGTATTCCTCATAAACTTTATCGTACTAAACTAGAAAGTTGACAAGACTTGAACACAATAAGTTTGACTAGTAGGTGTCCAATGAAAGTGTAAATCAATTGTGCTAAAATGTGCTATTTTGTTTTGTTTTTGTTTATGTGCTCTATTTTTCTTTAATTTAGTTTAGTCACGTTAAAAAGATTTTAAAAAGAAACACAATTCAAATTCTCATTTCTTGTGTTCCTCGTTCTACAATTGGTATCAAAGCTCAGCCTCAAAATTGAGCACTTAACCGTGTTTGAGTAAAATATCCATTATTATGACTTATTGTGGTGACGAAGTTACACGTGGAAACGTTAATAGACATCCCCTGCTTGATGGTGAAAGATTTGAGTACTGGAAAGACAGACTTAGAAGCTTCTATATCTCTCACGATCCTGAACTCTAAGACATAGTCGAAGATGGCTATGAGGCTCCAAAAGATGATGATGGTGTTGAAATATTCAAAAAGGATCTCGACACTGAACAAAAGAAACAATACCAAATACATCATAAAGTCAAAACCTTCATGATGAATGTTATCACCTTCAAAGAGTTTGAAAAATGAAACCACAAATAGTATCTTTGTTGCGTGGTTTTCAACTATGAAGAAATAAGCAGGTATAAGAAGCTAAAACAAACATACTTGTTAGAAAGTATGAACTCTTCCAGATGGAAAAAGATGAAGATATTGAGACAATGTTCTCTTGATTTCAAACTCTGGTTTCTAGACTAAAGGTTCTCCAAAAGAGCTACACTATCTTCAACACATCAAAAAGATCCTCATAAGTTTTCCCAACAAGGGGATACCAAGGGTAACAAATATTCAAGAGGCTAAGAATCTAGGCGACCTGCTTCTATAAGAGCTAATGAGTTTACTCATATTCCATGAGATTGAACTGGTTGAAGATGAGCCAAAAAGAAGTCAAAGTCTCTAGCTCTCAAGTCCTAAGGAAAGAAAATGACCGATAAGGCTCTTCAATCTACTAAATGTTGGAACCAAGCTGATTTACATTTAGAGTTGTGGTGTTAACAAAAGTATTTTATGAAAATAATATATTTGACTTCAAAGAGTATGAAAAAAGATTCATGTTTTTGAAGACAATTTAAAATAAGATTTGATTCAAATTATAATTGAATAAAATCTAAAATAAGATTTGATTCAAATTTATAATCGATGAAAATCTAAAATAAGATTTGAAGAATATTTGAAGATTTGATCAAGATTTGTAGAAGATTTGATCAAGATTTGAAGAATATTTTTGAAGAAGATTTGATCAAGATTTATCTACAACAAAATATGAACAAAATCAATCTGAAGAATTTACAAACTCAGTCTACACAAAATAGGAACATAATCAATTTAAAGAATTTACAAACTCAATTTGAACAAGATACAATTCATAATTAAACCAAGACTAAATTGAAGCTCAAATTTCACTATAAATAGATACTCAATACTAGAGGAGAAAAGCATCGAAAAGCAGAAAGAGTAACTCAAGCTCAAAGTTCTCAGTTCATCTTAGAGTTCAAAGAGAGAAACACTTGTTTAGGTTAGAAATATTTAATGTGTTCTTTTCTTAGAGTGTGAGAGTTATTATTATTATTATTATTATTATTATTATTATTATTATTATTATTATTATTATTATTATTATTATTATTATTATTTTTAGGATAAGACTTGGCTTGTAGGGTCAAGGTGGTTAATTACTCAAAAGTCTGGGGTTGTCAGGCTATTTGGGAAGACTGACTTGGAGGGTCAGATGCTTTGTAATTCAAGGTATTTGAATTAGTGAATTAAAGCCTTCTGAATGAGGGGACTTAATGTAGCCAAGTTAGTGGTGAATCATGATAAATCTACGTGTTAAATTATTTATGGTCTCATTGCTTGCTAACTCTGAATCTGATTGCTTCTACTCTAAGTAAGTCACCAAAACCAAACTAGTTTTTTATTTATTTATAAATTATCAAAAAGTTGTCAACTTTGACAAACACAATTCAACCCCTTTCTTGTGTTTGCACCTGCACTAGAGATTCAAAGGAAAACGAATTGAACAATTAGAGTGAAGACTCAGATGATGAAGAGTTGTCATTTATCTCACATGGAACAATAGAAAGAAATCTTTTTCTAAAAGAGATTTTAGAGGGTCCCAAAATAGAAGAGAAGAAAGTGAAAAATAGGACAAGAAAAGACTTATTTGCTATGAGTGAAAAGAATCCAGCCATTTCAAATCTTAATGTCCTAAATTTGAGAAAGGAAAATTCCAGAGAAAAGACTTCAAGATAAAGAAGAAAGGTTTTATAGCTACTTAGGATGAATTTGATGAATCATTTGATAAAAATGAAGAGCATGCAAATAGGGATGGCAATTAGACCCAGACCCAGTGGGTACCCACAAAAAAACCCACAATGGGTAGGGTAAAAACCCGCATAATGGATATGGGCACGGGGACGGGTAATTACCCGCAAAATTAAACGGGTATGGGTGTGGGTACGGGTACTATAGTACTCACCCTTCACCCGCACTTATATAAATATATTATTTATTTATTTATTATATTAATATTTAGTTTAATTAATTGTTTTCCTTTATGTTTTAATATCTATTAATATCATTGGACAATTACAATATTTATAATCAAATCAAAAGATAAACATTTGCAAACTTTTTATGAATTTGTTTACGATGAATAGTTAAATAATTGTGTCTTCACAACTAAGAGTTATATTTTATTAATCGTGTCTTTATAATTATACTTGCAACTTATTATAAATTGTTTTTACTGATCTCAAATAATATTGTCATAAGAGTTGCAACTTCATACGTTACCCAAACCCTACCCATTGCCATTCCTAAAATAAGAAAACTAATAAAGGTATGGCCATTTTTCATATGATTGTTTTGGTGTTGGTTTCACTTAAATTGAACTTACGATAAAGAAGAACAATGCAAAATGATTAATTTGATAAATAGAGAACTCGGATATTTTAGAGAGAAATTGATATAGTTAAAAATTTGAGAAATTAAGTTTTTTTGACTAACTAGAGCATTATTGTGTAAAATAGTAAAATAGTGTTGTCTAATAATTATGTAATTAGTACTTTATTTGACAACTCTATTTTTTTAAATGTTATTACTATCTTCGTTTTATAGTTTTACTTCATAACAATTAGTGTGTTAGTGTACATGATTTGATATTAAGAGTTTAGGATTCAAGGTTTAAGTATATTATTTAGGGTTTACGGTTCGGGGTTTAAGGTCATCTTTGTTGCGAAGTATAACT
This sequence comes from Cicer pinnatifidum, assembly GCA_037974775.1. Lineage (NCBI taxonomy): Eukaryota > Viridiplantae > Streptophyta > Magnoliopsida > Fabales > Fabaceae > Cicer > Cicer pinnatifidum. The sequence goes on along the minus strand of JBBPBR010000007.1, from coordinate 28,702,604 downwards.
TCAAAAGAAAGATAATAATAAAATCTAATAATATAAAGTTATCAAGTAAAGATATAATTATTATTTATTTGAGAATAATATTTTATTATATGTTATTAGTTTCTTCGGTAAGAAAAACAAATACAAAACGAAGATCATAATAATATTTAATAAAATAGAGTTGTCACATAAAGTAATAATTATATATTTATTTGACAACTCAATTTTGTATATTTGAATAATTTTTAAATTTAATCACAAAATAATATTTATTCATCAATCTATTTTAGTTAAAGTGTGGGTAATGGGTATGGGTACGGGCACTTAGATTCCCAGAGAGTAAGGGTACGGGTATTAAAGTTGATACCCAAGAGGGTACGGGCACGGGTATGGGTACTTTTTTAAACTGCGGGTATGGGTATGGGTACGGGTACTATAGTACCCTACCCAAACCCTACCCATTGCCATCCCTACATGCAAACATGGTTCTTATGGAAGATACTCACTCTGACTCTGATAATGAATCTATTGATGAAGAAATTGAGGTATTATCCAACCTATCTCATAATGAACTTATAGATATGTTAAATGTGTTTCTCAATAAAAATCATAAGGTTTATTCAAAACTTAAGTCTATTTGAAAAGCTCGTGACATCTTAACACATATATGATGTTCCCTTGATAAGGAGTTTAAAATCTAAAAAGGGAAAATCTAACAATAAAAGAAAATGATTCAAAAGCTTCAGAGTATAGAGTATACAATTTTGTTAAGTACGAAATAGCCTTTCAAGAATTTCTTGAAAATGACATAAGAAGAAGAAAACTAGCTTCTATGATCTACGGTGTTAGTGCAAACAACATAGGCAGAAACAAACACGCTTTTATGATATATGGTGTTAGCAAAAACAATAAATGTGGCATTGTTTTTGAATAACCAAAAGAAAATCCTAGGTTTAACCTATCTGAGACTGCTTGCGTATACTATCTAAAGAAAGGTTACAATAATAGAAATTGTCCTATGCAAAAAAACATGGAAAGACAAGAAAACTTTCAGAACTAACAAACGAGGACTCAACCAAATTTGGGTACCTAAGAATAAAACAATCTATCTTGCAAATATCCTTAGAAACAAAGTTAAAGCACCAGTCATGGTACTTGGACAGTGGATGCTCTCGACACATGACGAGAGAAAAGTCTATGTTCGAAGACCTGACCCTCAAGAATGGAGGATTCGTAGGTTTTAGAGGTGATTAGAAGGGTAAGATCATTGGGTACAACACAATAGGTAATTGTTCTCTTTCCTATATTAAAAATGTTTTACTTGTAAAAGGACTAATGCATAACCTACTGAGCATAAGTGAATTAAGCGACAATGGTTATGATGTTGTCTTCAATAAAAAATTATATAAGGCAATAAGTTAAACAAATGGATCCATACTATTTACTATCCAAAGGAAAAATAACATTTACAAAATAAACTTATCTAACTTGAAGAAACAAGAAGTAAAGTGTCTTATGTTTGTAAGTGAGGAACAACTAGTTTGACACAAAAGATTAGGACATGTCAATTTGTAGTTAATCTCAAAATTGAAAATACCTGATTTAGTTAGAGGCTTGCCAAATCATAAGTATGAATAAAATGTTATTTGTGAGACATGTTAGAAAGGGAAACAAACAAGATCTTATTTTTCTTCTAAAAACATTTTTCTACTTATAGACCACTTGAACTTTTACATCATGATTATTTGGCCCTATAAAGGCTACTTCTGTTAGTGGTAAAAATTATGGGCTCGTTATTGTTTATGACTATTCTAGATGAACATGAATAAATTTTATAAAACACAAGGATGAGTCACATAAGGTTTTCACTACCTTCTGCAAACAAGTGCAAAATGAATAAGGCTTTTATATAACAACGATTCGTAGTGATCATAAGGGTGAATTTGAAAATAAATTTTTTGAAAACTTTTGTGATGAGAATGAACACAATTTTTCCTCTCCTAAGAATTGTTCAAGTTGAATGCGAATAATCGATTGAATCCGATCTTTGAAGACTTGAAGGACTAGTGTCCAATCCCGACCGATGCAGAGTAGTCCCTTTTGGGCGGCACTTCCTCGTAGGGAACTACCAATTGTCCTTCTTTCTTGTGGTGGAACCTGGGATTCACCCTCCTAGAAGTTATTCTCGCCAAAACAAAAAAGAATTAAAAATGGAACTCCTTCATCCATACTGAATTCTCTATAAATAAGAGAACCCTCTTTTTTGACTTTGCATGCAGTTCCGATTGGAACGAGCATTTTATGATAGAATCGTGCGAAGGGCAAGTCCGGAAACTTGGCATTTCTTTCCCGTGCCATTCCTGCCTGTTTCTTGTGAGCCAATTGGAGAAAGCTTACATGGAGTTCAATTTCTTCCTACCTGCGAGCGAGTTCGACTTCTAGGGAGAAATAAAAAAACAGATCTCTTCATGAAATGGCACGTACCATGATTCACGAAATGAATGTTCCCAAGCTCTTTTGGGGAGAAGTAGGGAACATTGAATATTATATTAAGAATAAAATATATATTAGACATATTCTCAATAAGACTCCTTATGAACCGTGGAAAGGAATAAAATCCAAATTTCATATTTTTATCATTTTGGTTGCACATGCAATATTTTGAACACTAACGAGAATATCGACAAATTTGATTCACGATCTCAAAAGTGTTTCTTCTTGGGATACTCTGAAAGGTGTAAAGTCTATAGGGTATACAACGAAGAAACGTTGATTGTTGAGGAATCAATCCATGTCAAGTTTGATGATAAACAACTTGATTATAAAAAGTCAAAGCTAGATGTAGATTTTGCGGATCTACAGGTTTCAGAGGAACCAAACATATCAAAGGAACCATATATATTAGTGGAATCAACAAAGTCAATCTACAATGAATCAAAAGATATGCTTTGCAAATAAGTCAAAATCATTAGGAACCCAAACCTGGATGAAAATACAAATCCTCTCATTTAGACTATCTGATTATAGGAGATGCAAATGATCCTCTGAAAACCAAATATGCTTTTAAAGAAATGTCTATGTTTGGACTACTATCTAAAACTGAACTTACAACTGTAGAAGAATATTTATCAGATGATGGATGTATGTTTGCTATGCAAGAAGAGTTGAACCAATTCAAAAGGAATGGCGTATGGGATCTCGTCCCCAAGCCTAAAGAAAAGAAGTCAATAGGAATCAAGTAGGTTTTCAGAAACAAACCGAATGAAAAATGTAAAGTGATTAGAAACAAAGCTAGACTTGTAGCCCACATATACAATCAACAGGAAGATATTGATTGCACTAAAACTTTTTCCCCTATGACAAGTTTAGAGGCTATCATACTTCTACTTTGTTTTGATGTATTTAATAAAATTACTCTATATCAAATGGATGTGAAAAGTAATTTCTTAAATGGTTACATAAATGAAGTAGTGTATGTCAAACAACCTCTTGGCTTTGAGGATAATGATTTTGCTGACTATGTTTTCAAATTAAAGAAATCTCTTTGAAAGATGCGAGGTTGGCACTATTTTATTTAGAAATTCTTCTAAGAATGAGCTTCTCATTATCGAAATATATGTTGATGATATTATTTTTGGTTTTTCTAATGGAAAGCTCCGCCAAAGGTTTTCTAAGCTAATACATAATGAATTTGAGATGAGCATGGTTGGAGGATTAACATTCTTCCTTGGAATTCAAATTCATCAAAACCTATAAGGTGTACTCATTCACCAGACCGAATACACAAGAGAATTGCTTAAGAAATTTAAAATGGAAAATGGTAAGTCCATGTCTACACTTATGCGCCCAACTTGTTCTCTTGACAAAGATCAGTTGGGTCAAAAGGTAGATCAAAAGGTATATAGAGGAATGATATGTTCTTTTCTTTACTTAATTGCCTTTAGACTTGTTATTCTGTTTACTGTGTGTGTGTGTGCACCATATTTTAGTATGACCCTAAAGAATCTCACTTAATAGCTGTTAAGAGGATCTTTATAATTTGAAAGGTAGTAATTTTGGCTTGTGTTATAAGCCATCATTTGAGTACACATTAGTAGGTTTGTGTGATGCTGAATATGTTGGAGATAAGCTAGAAAGGGAGAGCACAATTGGAAATTGTACATTCCTTTGTGAGAATCTAATCTCTCGGTCAAACATATGACAAGGGACTATTGCTCTCTCTACAACAAAGTATATCTCAACAACTAGTTATAGCACTTAACTTATGCGGATGAAACATCAATTAGAAGATTTCAAAATTTATGAGAGTATCATTCTTATCTTCTATTATAATACTTTAGCTATATGTTTAATCAAAAACCTTATTTAAAATTCAAGAGCAAAACATATAGAGATTAAACATTATTTCATAAGGGATTATGTCCAAAAGGATATTTTAGACATTAAATTTTTTGACATTGATCATTAGTGGACTGTTTTTTTCAAAAAACCCTTTGCTGAGGACATATTCAGTTTTATAAAGAAACATCTAAATATTTTGTTTATAAAAGAATGATGTCAAATCCTCCATATGTTTTCCTCTAATATAACACAGTGAATGATTAAATGTATGTATCATTTGATGACATTGAATTTATTTTTGCCTCTGTTTAGTCTAAATTCAATAAATCTTGAATTTGAATAGTTTATTTCGTTGTACGTTTTGAGACTCTAACATTTGCTACTCATGTGTGTGCACTAGTAATGGGGTTCGAAGCGTAATAGTTTTTGGCTCTCAAAATCATTTACCACTCACAATCATTCATAATTCTTTCAACTCCCACACTTTCTTTTCTTTTTAAACTGTTAAACTTTCCTAGTTCTCCTTGAACGTCTCCTGCTTTAATGGCATTGAGTTCTTCCTCAATCCCCTTAGCCAGAAATGTTTCATATGTTCCTACCCTGTACTGTAATCTAGACCAGTTAAATATTTTTCACGAACTAAAGGTTGACAAAAACCTAGCTCATAAGTGTTTGATTTCAGTGAGGACCTTACTATAGTAGGTTGGTTTTAATATTTGAACCTAGAACAAGAGGTCGCTTTGGACGTTCTAGTAAAATAGTTTTGGAGGTTCCCTGATGCAAACTCAAATGGCAAAGTACCTAGCACCGTGTTAGGGTTCCCTATCAAGATCACTCAACAATTCCTTGTTGCCATCACCAGATGCCTAGATGAAGACATGGTTATTGAGTGTGAGTCAAAGGTTGACTCATTCACAAGCAACAAAGAGTTGCTGGAAGACCTCAAGGTGAACTCCAAGTCTGTACACCTTAAACCTAAGTAAAAAGTTATGTTCAAAATTGTGATTGGGTGTGTGGTGCCCAAAAGTGGGTCGGTAGACCATATTAGCAAATACCACAAGGGTCTAATGTGGTACATCTCTCAAAGAATAAGGACGAACATTCCTCACATAATCTTGGAACGTATGAGGTCTTGTGTACTCAACTATAGGACATGGAATATTAAGTCAATCTTCTACCTTAGACTGATAATTGTTGTACTCATGGATACTCCTCTTATTCAGGTTCTAGAGGAAGTTGAAGGATCTATTCAAGAGGAACATTTGGTCTCTTCATCTACTCCCGTGTTCAACATCTATAACATCATCAAGGTGAGATTTGTACCTCCCAAAAACTGTATTCGATCTAGTGGTGACACTATAAGGTCACCAGGTCAAGCCAGTGGCTCTCAGGCCACTCCCTCTAAGGTTGATGACTCATATGCTCCCATATTTGCAAAAGATAACAAGAAATTTATTTTGGGGTATATGTGGATGTGTTAATTTGGCCAAGCTATGGCTCTGGTTTGTCTACCTGTACCTAAGGATGCACAAGTGTTTGAGAAGAAAAGGAAAAGAGTTGTCTAGACTCTAAGGATTAAAGAGGACGAGGAAGAAGAAACCAACACCAATGAAGATATCACATTCCCCATTTAGAGGGAAAAAGGAAAGGTACAACCAAATGATGAGGAAACAATTCCTACCATCCACCTTATCTGAACCAGAACCTTTTGTACCCTCTTCCATACATACAAACGTATTCAACCCATCCTCCAACCCTGCACCTGTCACCTCTTCTACCTCTGAATCTAACACCTGAAATGAGATGTTTGAAGCTAATATAGCTGAACATTTTGCATCCCTTCAATACAAAACCCATCCTCTCCCACACAGGCCTAACACTCCAACTCAAACACCTACCTCATCGACTTTTCCTCCACCACCTGCCTCTTCAACCCCAGTACCTGACCCCACATCACCAAGCCATGTGCATCCCTCTCCCCAAGAAGTTAAGACAATCTCTCCAGTTCTTGTTGACTTAGTCTCTAATACATTATCAGAACACTCATCTGCATCTCCCTCCATACCTTTACCCTATGAATCTCCCACCTCCACCATCCATTTTGACCTTGATGCATGTTTTCAATAAGTGGAACAAGGTCTTATATTTTGTGACGAATTGGATTAGGGACATAAAGGATCATGACTTTACCGTACAAAAAATAAGGAATATTAAGAATAATATCTAATTAGTTAAGACATCAATAAATAAATCAAGATGAGTAATATACAATTGAAGTAGGACAGAATTACCCTTATCGGTTGAATGATTGATAGGCTCTTAGAGTAACAAGATCATATAGGGACATTTGGATGAAAAATGACACGATTAGTGGATGGAAACTAGGAAATTTGCATGGAGTAAGATGACACTAGAGTTTGGGATGAGTAGGTAGAAATATACGTCGTTATGCAGTGAAATGGTCTCTTCACACTGATATGAGTCATTTCTCACTATGAAGATGTTTCTTTGCACTGTAAATATTAATTGTCAGATATTACATAGTCAAAACGATTTTACACAGCAGAACACATGTTGCACAATAAAGAGAACGCATAGAAAGTTATGACTAAACAATTAAACACAACCTCATATGGCTAACTTTCGAGTCGCACTACCAAAATGATGAAAATTAGAATTTAAAGTCTTATTAAATACAAGTGACTTGAAATATTTTTCCATTTAAAAACAATTATTTTGCAACTACGTTCTGCTCGATGACTACGTCGTTTTTTTTTTTTTTTATTACTTTTTACTAAAATTAAGGTCTTATATGGGACCCTTTAGAAAGGACACATAAAGGTACAAGTGAAGTAAACTGTGCAATAATTAATACTTTGACACAAGAGTATGAATTGTTTCACATGAAACAAGGAAAAACTATTGTGGGTTAATATTTTCTAATGAAGATTTACTAAACAAAGTGTTGAGATGTTTAAGTAGGGATTGACATATCCCAAGGCAACCACTATTGCTAAGTTATGGAATTTAACAACCAAGATGTTGGTAAATTTATTTGGAAAAAATTTAAGAGCATGAACAAGAGATTAACAAGTTGATTGCACATGAAGAAAAGGAATAAAAGAGAGAAAAGACGACTATAGGAGAAAAGGAAGATATAAGAATTCGATAATAGTGGATCAAATCAACATGACTCAAGTGATGAGGAGATGATAATTTTTGTAAAGAGATAGAACAAATTATTTAGGAGAAAAGGAATGATAAAAAATGACAAGTTCTACGACAAGTATAAAAAAAGTTAAGAAGAAAGCTAACGACACATTCTTCACATGTTATGGGTGTAGTAAATCCGAGCACAAGAAATGGATTTTCCGAAGAAGTACATAAATAAGATGGAACATTATGGAAATAAAGATAAAAAGGACAAGAAACACAAATAAGTCTACATAACTTGGAAAGAAAACGATGAAGACTCAAGGGATAGAGCTCCAAAACCAATGAAGTTACAAACCTTTGCCTTAAGGCTAAGCACAGTAAAGACGAGGCAAGTGACCACGAAATTATAGAACCTTTTTTATGGACTTAAAGTATCAATTATTTATAACTTTTTTTTTTCTAAAATAGAGACAAAAAACGAATAAAAAAATTTTAAAAAATAAAATGTTAAATTAGTTTTTATGAATATTGAATATAAAATTTTATAAAAATTAAAAACTTATTTAACTTTAAATATAATATGCCATATATCTTACATTTTCAGTTTAATTGTCATTTGTGTTGTATTAACTTTTTTTTTTCTCAAAATGACTTTTTTCTTCCATTACACGAAGTTGTGTTAATTTCAAAAAAATAAAAATAAAAATAAAAATAAAATTGGATTTGGAATACATGAAATTGTGTTAAGTTTATTTACAAAATATGTAAAATAAGAATATTAAAAATATTAATTTTGAATTAATTTATATTATTATTAATTTTTTAAAATATATTTTACGCTTTTTTATTATAAAATAAGAATATTAAAAAAGTTAAAAAAGTAAATATGAGTTCGTATACGAAAAACGAGCATCATTATTTTTTATGGATTGCTTTGGAAAAGGAAAACATCATTGACACAAACTTTAGGTGTTATATCAATTTACATTATTCTCTATTACGTGTTATAAAAATTATAATTTGAAAAGTATAGTAAATTGATATATAATTTTTAAAAGAGAATATGTGTGTGTTTTATTGTTGTTGTAAGAATAGGTTATTTAAAAATATCTCATTAATAGTCATGGAAGCCTATTTTGTATTAGATAATAGATTATTTATTTTTAACTAAAGTGTTTGGTTCACTAAAAAGAGATAAAATTTAAATAATTTTTAAGCTTAATTGTAGTTTTGGTCCCCCTATTTTAGTTGAATCGCGAAAGTAGTTCTCTCATCTTGTTTCTCCCCATTTTTGATCCCCAAATAGAATTTTGGTCTAAAATTTGATGAAATTTCATTTTTTAAAGTCGTAATACACTATTTTCAGGTACAATTGTTGCAAATGAAATCTTGAGGCATGGTGTGACTTAAAAATATACAAAAAAATTAAATTTCATAAATTTTAGATCAAAACTCTGTTTGGGGACCAAAACTGAGGCGAAATAAAATGGGGGGACTACTTTCGCGGTTCAACTAAAATAAGGGGACAAAAACTGCAATTAAACATTTAAAATATTATCTCCTCCCTTCCTCTCTATCTACCCCATATCAGAAACATCTTTATTACTAATCTCATATTTATTTAAATCACTTTATAGTTATGCTCTCTTTTAGTTGCATTTCAAGTTGTCGTAATAATAGTTTCAAAAAACATATTTAGCTGATAGCGATGGTTTGAATCGTCGCAAATATGAGCAAATAATTTCTATTTTTCTCAAGGTTATTAATGGCTGCATTAATGGTGGTTTGAAAATGCTACAAATGAATATGTCAAACATATAAATAAAGACAAATGATGAACTGTCGTAAACATAAACTTCGGCGGTTTAAATTGCTGCAAATTCTTTTTTAGTGACCTTAAACCCCTCTTTTTTTTTAAGCATTGTATATTCATGTATTGTAATAGCTTATGACAACGTTTTTTAAATTTAAGCGGCTTAGTTTTTATCTAAAAATACCAAATGTACAGAACATGTAAGACAAGACATAGATTCATCAATACAACATCTACATTTTATTGAACTCATCTACTTTACAATTTATTTATAGTATTCTTAATTATTAGTTCTCTTTCATTAATCATGTAGACTAATACTAAACGAAGTAGTTAACTAATCCATAGTTGAGAGAGTGAATTCTTCTCTCTTTCTTTTTTTTTTCTTTCTTTTTGAAAAGGGACTAAATTCCTCTCTAAACATAATTGTTTCAAGAAAAAAGAATTACTTTAAAATCATATAGCCTATTTTTTTGAATGATTTTATATATTCAACCATAATATTCACATAAGTTCTACGACACTATAAAAAATATGTGTGTTGGTACTATAAATATTTTGACCTATTATGTTTTCTAATTTGTGCGCATGGGCATTTTTATATTGTCTTTTAAAGTTAACTAAATTACGAATTTTGATAAATTTATCTATTTAATTTTGACTCTTGCAATTAAATAAATTGTTTCTATATTTGAAATTAAAATTTTAATCTTAATTAAAATCATAACAAAAATGTGTTGAGACAAAATCCCTCTCAAATGTTGTAATGATAACAAAATTGTTTTAAAGATCAAAGAATCTTATTATATGTGTTATCTAACTTGGACTCTTGACTGTATCAATTTTTAGAAAACACGTCTTGAAGATTCTAAAGATATTAATTTATTTTTTATGAGAGGATGTTGCTACTATTAGCTCAAACATCCAAAATAATTAGAATAATAGTAAGGACACCCAACAACAAAAAATTGATTAAAGAATACTTGTACAAGTGTTAGAGGATAAACAACACATAACTGATAATGAACTTTGTTCTCTAATCATCCCCGCACATGGGAAAATAAGTGAAAGTACAAAAATACAAAAAGTGGTGTCCGTGACTTGTAAGGCAAGCCACTTAAATTTGTTGGGAAAATAAAAAGCCAAAAAGCGTCAGTCACATCATAAATAATGAAATCTTCATCCTTGTACTAACCAGATCCAAAGATGGACTACAATACTTACCTTTTTAGCCTTCTTATAACAAGGACATAATTGGAAGGGCGCATTTTCAATTTTAAACAAAGTCTATGGGCAATAATCTAACTCTCCAATGGATATATTATACTTCTCATATTTGAAGCTTCATGATTCCTATAAATTGTGATGATCCTATCCTCGAAAAACAAGAAAGAGATATAGAATAAAAAGATCAAAGTTGGGATAAAACAATCTCATCTTCAACATACTTTCTACCAATCTTAAATATATATTTGGATCATTCTTATAGAAAGTATATTATAGTGTTAGACCCATATCCGAAAAAACCTCTTAAAAACCTATATATCCTCAAGTTAAATTAGCATTTTGAAATTTGTGTAAGGTCTGTAAGATAAGAAAAGAAATTGTTAATGTAAGTCTGGTGATGCTAAGATAATACACAATGAAAAGAATATTTTCAGAGGATAGACCTTTTGAGCCATAGAGAAAAAACTCACAAGTGATTTTGGGAGAACCAATATAAATTTGCATGTACACAACAAGAATACATAGTTTTTTTTAGGGCCAAAATCCCTCACAAAGGGGAAAAAACAGCCACAAAGTAGGCATTTTTGGCGGCCTTAGGCAGCCACAAATAAGGTGGTCACAAACCTTTGTGGCGGCCAAAACGGCCACAAAGTGTGAAAAATTCGTTGTCTTTTGTGAGGGCAAAAGCCGTCACAAACGCCTACTTTTGTGAGGGCATAGGCCGCCACAAATGCCTCATTTTGTGAGGGCTTAAGCCGTCGCAAAGGTTAAAGTTGATTTTTGAAATTAAGCTTTTGCGGGAGCCCAGACCGCCACAAATGCTTCTCTTTGTGAGGGCTTAGGCCGCCACAAAAAATTAACTTTATTAAAAAATTATTTTATTAAATTCAAAATTAATACTAAAAAATAATATTATATATAATATATTAATATGAATATAAAATTAAAATTAAAATTAAAATTACAATATTATAATTTAGTTTAAATTAAATTTAAATTAAATTTAAAATATAATATTTAAATTGAAATTAAATTGAAATTGAAATTGAAATTGAAATTTAATATGTTATATATAATAAACTAATATCAATATAAATTAAAAATTTAAATTAAAAATATAATATTACAATTTAATTATCATTTAAATTAAATTTAAAATATAATATTTAAATTATAATTATAATTAAAGATTAATTTAAATAAAAATTTAATTTAAATAAAAATTAAATTTAAATAAAAATTAAATTTAAAAATTAAAATAAGTATTATATATAAAAATATAATATTATATTAATTAAAGTAATTACTACCAAACCAAATAAAATATTCCAAAATTAATAAATCATGTCTTACAAACCAAAAATTAAACACAAAATAATTAACTAGGACAAGATAAATGTGTTCATACAAACCAAAAATAAAATTATGAAATTTTTCAAATACATCAATCCTCATAATAATTCCTTTGATCAGCTCCACTCCCACCATCATTATTTGCTGGAATATTACTAGACGACGGAAGTCCCTCAAAAGTATTATTAGTTTGTGCGGAAAGAGACATCATGGTTTGAAATTGAATTTTGTCTTCAATTACACCACCACTAATCGAAGGAGGAGCCATAGCTGGTTGAGGTTGATTTAAATTTGGTCTGATCAAGCCAGCTGTTGACATAGTTGGTCGGTATGTAGTTTGATCTAGTTGAGGTTGAAGAAGTTGATGTGAAGATGACAGAGCATAATAAATTATTATCAAGACTATAATTATATAAACTGAAATAAAATTTTAAATGACGTTTCATGAAATTTTTCATAAAATAACTCCTTATATATAAACAAAAATAGAGACTGTTAAAGTATATAAATTTTTTGTACTAACTCAACTACAACTTTTTTTAATAACTAACAAAAAATATTAATATCATCAATTTTAATAATTTTTTTTTTAAAATAGTTATATTAAAATCAATAAATTTCACATGTGTTTCAAATTTTTATTTATCCTCGTAATAATTCTTCTGATCAACTCCACTCCCTCCATCATTATTTGCTGGAATGTTACCCGACAATATAAATGCAATATTATTTCATCTTCACTCTTAAACCGCCTACATCGACATAAACAACATGGACAGCTCATCCCCCTTCATCTTCGAAAATTTCTGCACTCTCGCAAAATTGAGAATGTCTTCAACCATGTGTGTATATATATATGTTTATTCTTAAAATTAAATAAATATATAAATTATATATATATATATATATATATATTAATTGCTTTATTTTTCAAAAGCATTATATATAAATTTTGACATACTTTATAATATGTCAATTAGGAGAGCATTTGCAAACAATATAATAAATTTTTATGAAGACTATAATTATATAAACAAAAATAAAATTTTAAATGATGTTTAATAATTTTTTTTTCATGAAATAACTCCTTATATATAAACAAAAATAGAGACCGTTAAAGTATATAAATCTTTTGTACGAACTCAACTACTTAACTCTTTTTTAATAACTAACAACAAATATTAATATCATCAATTTTAATAATATTTTTTTAAAAAAAATAGTTATATTAAAATCAATAAATTTTACATGTGTTTCAAATTTGTATTTATCATATATTATGTAAACAACATAATTTCTATTTTTTTAAATAAATCTATAATAATACATATTTTACTAATCTATATTTTAAAAATAATATAAATATATTTATAATATCACATATGTTAATAATCTATATTTAAAATGTATAAAATACTAACTTGATGTTCGGTAGTGTCTGACTTGAAGCTTTCACAGGGCTGAGAACTCTTCGAAGTAAACACAATATCACCACTATCAAAATAAAAATTCAATAATATTAATTAAATAAATAACTTCAAATCAAAAATAAAATTAAAAAACTAAATATATAATATAAACTTACCAAACTTCAAGATAGTAAAGAAAAAGCCTGGAGAAATAATTTTTGTAGAGAGAAGGTGGAGAGAAAATTTAGAAAGAAGGTTTAGAGAAAAGGTAAAAGTGAAAAATGATAAGAGGAGTGGAGTGATACTTATAGAAAATGGTTGATCCTTTGTGGCGGCCAAAACAGCCACAAAATCCAATGGTACAATGGGAATTTGTGGCAGCTTTAACGGTCAGAAAATAAGGCATTTGTGGCGGCCTTTGCAGCCACAAAGTGCAACGGACCAATGCTTTTGTGGCGACCTGGGCGGCCACAAACGGCTTGCCTTTGTAGTGGTCTTTACCCTCACAAAGGGTTGATTTTATGGCTAAAAAAGCCCTCACAAAGGACTTAAATTTTAGTTGGATTTTGTGGCTGCCTAAGCCCTCACAAAATAACAACGTTGTGATTTTGTGAGGGCTTAGGAAGCCACAAAATCCAACTAAATTTTAAGTATTTTGTGAGGGCTTTTTCAGCCACAAATAAAGACTAATTTGATTTTTTGCATTTGTGAGGGCTTTTCGGTCACTAATTTGTGAGGGTTTTTTTCGGCCACAAAATATTTATAAAGTTGGCCACAAATGAATGGATTTCTTGTAGTGGTGTCATTCTCTAAACTCTGATATCTTCATTTTATCTCATTCTTATTTTTGTTCTAAAAATCTATCCTCTAACATTGATCTATTATCCGCACATAGAGGATACTCATTTAAAAAGGTAACATAAAAAAAAGGAATACCACTATTCAACTCCCTTCTAACAATCATTTTTAGGTAAAGTTTTTTTGTTTGAAATTAGAAATAAAAATTTGTATGTGTTATATCTTGATGATTTACCTACTAAAACACTATTTCCAAATTATCCAAACTTGAATTGGTTAAAGGTCTTCAAAAATCAATATTGAGAAAGAAAAAATACGCGAAGCATGTGCCAAAGAAAAACAAGTTAAAAGCAGTTTTTACCCAAACACATATCATCTCAACAAAACAACTTCTTGAACTTCTTCATATTGACCTTTTTGGTCCTATCAAAACTCCAAGTTTTAGTGGAAAAAGATATGGATTTATAATCGTTGATGAATTTTCACAATTTACTTGAGTTCTCTTTTTGAAACAAAAAGATGAAGCCTTTGAGGCATTTAACAATTTTTGTAAAAAGATTTAAAATGAAAAGGTAACAAACATTATTTTTGTAAGAAGTGATCACAGAGGAGAATTTGAAAATGAATCCTTCAAAAATACTTTTGATGAAAACAAAATATCACATCATGTTTCTTGTCTAAGAACTCCTCAAGAAAATGGAATTGTGGAAAGAAAAAAAAAAATAGAATTTTACAAGAAATGGATAGAACTATTTTAAATGAAGAAAACATTGAAAAATATTTTTGGGCTGAAGCAATCAACACACCGTGTTATGTTTCAAGTCGGTATTTATTAGAAAAATATTGAACAAAACTCCATATGAACTATCGAAAGACAAAAAACCTAATATCTCATATTTTCATATATTTGGATGCTATTGTTATATTTTAAATAATAAATAAAATTTGGGAAAGTTTGATCCAAAATTTGATAAAGGTATCTTTATAGCATACTCCACACCATCAAAAGGATATAGGATATCTATGCATATTGTTTTTGATGAATTTGATGACATCTGTTCAGAAAATAAGGATTAAGATGGTGAAGATGAACCTTCATGCTCTAGAGCTCAAAATTTAATTGAAGAGGATAATTCTGACACAACCTCAAACCAACCTTCAAGAGGAGAGAAGTTAGTAATCTATCATCCTCTTGACCAAATCATTGGAAATACTATCGTTGGTGTTAGAACCAGACAATCTTTTTAAAGGGAAACTCAAGCAACATGGCTATGATTTCCCAAGTCGAACTAAAATCAATTGAACAAGAAATTATAGAAGAATCATGGGTTGAGGCTATGGTGGAAGAGTTGTCACACAAAGTTTAGGATCTTGTACCTAATCCTCAAGACAAAACCATCATTGGAACAATATGAGTATTAAAAAATAAATTAAATGAGGATAAAACCAAAGCAAGACTTGTGACACAAGGATACAATCAATAAGAAGGCAACCCGTCCTTATATAGATATTTTAGGGTTTATGGCATTTGACCCGATTGCAAAAAATCAGCTTTATTTCATGAAGTTTCCATTGCAAGTCTTTGTAGATTCATATCAGGTCTTTTAACAAATTTGAAGCAAATATGTATCAAATATCTTGACATGAAAGTGGAAGTAGTAGAGGATGCGTTAAACATATGAAATCAAGCCATGTCTCATTGACCATCATCAGATAGAACAAATTATGGGTGATTGGTAGATGATGTGTAGAGCTTTGTCGTCTTGGAGCAATGACTTTAGATCATTGACTATCATCAAAGCATATGATTTCTTCAGAGCGTTACTTTCATAAGAGAATACAACATAAATCAAAGTTAATCAATCAAATGCTTGAAGTGGTGATGTGATTATCAGAGACAAACAATCACTTGCTTGTTAAGCTTTCAGAGGCAGATCGTCACTTGCTTTGTCACTCTTATAAGAGGCATACGAATATAGCATAGTTGTGTTCAATAGAGACAACTAAAACAAAACATATCATGTATGTCTAGAGTCACTAGAACCATAACATTGCTTCCATTACCGGAGTTAGCCAACACAGAGTGTCGTTCGCGTCACTAGAGGTGCGTGTCAAAGCGCCTGCATCAAACTTAGAAACAAAGAGTGAGGCGAACTCTTGTTGTTTCTTTGTCTTGGTCCAATGAAAAGAGGATATAGCCGATCATCAGAGGATATAATAGAATATCCTACAAAATAACTTGCTCTAGGAACTGCACACTTAATTAAAACACTAGTGCAATCAATTTTTCTACAAACAGATTGTGTTATCATAAAAACAAGTATGGTTTTGGTTCTTCAAATCAACTTCTTTCCAATAATATCTCCATTTTTTATGATGACAAACATCAATTTTTGTGAACAATTTTTTATATTAAATAAAGAAAAAATAAAAGCATTTCAACAAAATTATTATGCATGAATTTTTAGTCTTTGTTGTAACATCGACATATATTTTTGAATGATTTAATTGTATACATGTTTAAAACACTATAAAAAGTTTCTCGATAAAAAATGAGCTCAAAATTCAATTTCTAAGTCCTTATTTTAACGACTTTTATCTTAAATATATGACATTTAAAAAATTTAAAATTTAATTCATCCCAAATTAAAAAATTCTAAATTTGTGTGAATGAACTTTTAATAATATTTTTAACATACTTACAAAATATCATTCAAAAATTTAAAAATTAAAAGATGTTTCATTCTATCAAAGACTAAAACATAATTTTATAAGTACTAAAAAATGTGATTTTTTTTCTTTTAGAAACTAATAATAAAACTTTATAGAGACTAAAAAACTTATTTAACCATAATTTCTTATATCCTCTCTATATTTTATTATAATAATCATCAAACATATCTTGAAGAGATTAGTTTAAGATCATAGGAATAACTTGATTAGTCGTACTTTAAACCCAGACGACAGTTTATTTAAGTGATTGCTACATGCATCCGTCTCTTTAGAATACTAAGACATTTATCAATTGGCTTCGTTTTAATTTGAGGTTCTTACTGACATACCTTTTTATGACACTGATTAAGGAATTCAAGTATTGTAATTTTTGTTAAAAAATATAATTTTAGACTTTTTAAAGCTTGAATACTCCATTTTAAAATAATCCTTTAAGGTATAATTTTACATTTAACTCCTTAACATATACAACTAGAGCACTTATTAATATTTAATTTTTTATAAGCAAATTCATTGAGATGAGTACAAAGGAAATTCGAAACTCATTAAAAACTGTCAAGTTTATACACTTTGAAGTCATAATGAGTTAAACCACTAATATGAGAAAACAAATTTTTATTCCTATCTTCTCTACAATTAAAGTAAGACTAAGACAATCTTTTAACGTTTCATATAATTTTAAACGATTAGTTCTACATTTGGTACTAAAGATGAAGTGTACATGACACATCAATTTGATTGATAATCATACATGATAATGGTATGATGAACATCGCTTTGTTTGTAACTTGTCAACATCAGGCACATATGAGAAATAGGACGATGAATCATCAAACTTATCATCCCAATGTTTAATAAATAAACTTATAAAAATAATTTATAATTTTTGGTTCACTTTGCGTGTCGGAACAGAACGACAAATTCTACAAAGTTCCACCGGAAGTATGGGACAGCTGCCAAACAAATAATAATAATAATAATAATAATAATAATAATAATAATAATAATAATAATAATAATAATAATAACAATAATAATAATAATAATAAATAATACAAGATTTCCACCGTATATTAAGAATTAACATATTTTGATAATATTAAATTAAATCACTAATAGTTAAATAATGTATTATTTATGAATGAGTTTGATTATATTTTAAATTTAATACAATTATATTTTAAAATTTTATCTTTTAGATCTAATTTAAAATGATTGAATTAGTTTAAATATCATTAAAAGAGGGGGTTAAACAGTGATATTTTTTTTTCCTTGTTAAATGAGTATACTCCTTATGGGATATAGATCAATATTAGATGATAGATGTTTAGAACTTAACAAGAATGAGATAAAATAAAGAGACTAAAGTTTATATAATGACACACATAAATTTATATTGATTCACCAAAAACGGGTTACGTTTAATACTCACTCATTTTTTAATTTTTTCACTATGATTCAAAAGACATATTCTGAAGATATTCTTTTCACTATCTATTATATTAACTTCTATAAACAATTTTGCTTTTTGTCTTACAAATCTTACACAAATTTCAACAAGTTAATCTTAACTTGTGGATATACATATTTTTGAGAGGTTATTTATAAATAGATCTAACACTATAATATACTTTCTAAAAGAATGAATCAAATATATATTTAAAATTAGTAAAAAATATGTTGAGGATGAAATTGTTTTTTTTTTATAGCTTTGATCTTCTTTATTGTATATCTCTTTGTTGTTTTTTGAGGTTGTGATCATCTCAATTTATAGAAATCATGAAGCTTTAAATATGAGGAGAAGTAAAACATATCAGTTGGAGACTTAGATGATTGGCCATTGAGTTTTGTTTAAAAGTGCAAATATGCCCTTCCAATTATGTCCTTGTTATAGAAGGCTGGACGGATGAGTATGGTAGTCCATCCTCGGATCTAGTTAGTACGATAATGAAGCTTTCATTATTTTTGATGTGACTGATGCTTTTTGGCTTTTCATATTCCCAACAAATTGAAGTGGTTTTCCTTACAAGTCAAGGACAACACTATTTGTACTTTTGTACTTTCACTTATTTTCTCATGTGCAGGATGATTAGAGAACAAAGTTCGTCCTCAATTATGTGTTGTTTATCCTCTAACACTTGTACAATTATTCTTTAATCAATTTTTTTTGCAGTTGGTTGTCCTTATTGTTATTCAGATTATGTTGGATGTTTGAGCTAATAGTAGCATCATTTTCTTTAAGAGGATAAATTAATATCTTTAGAATCTTCATCTGATCAAGAATGTAAATGACCTATTTTCTAAAAATTGATACACTCAAGAACAAAAGTTAGATGATGACAAAATGAATAATATTAGGGTCAAGTTGCAAATTATTATCGATACACATAGTTCGACCCCCTCACCCTACGTCTTTTTTTTTTCTCTATTTTTTTTTCAAAGGACTTTCTTTCTTTTATTCATTATTATACCATATGGACCGAATAATTATATAGAAATAGATATATCAGAATTTTAGTGATCTAAATGTGATTTTATATTTTTTTGATTTCTATTTATGAAAATAAACTTTACTTTGGTCAATCATTGAATGTGAATGAATGAAAGAGAAATCTGTTCTAGTTCGATATAACATCTTTTTTTAATCACATGTCCTAAATCTAGATATCATCCTAAATTATAGTTCCCAACCAAATATTAATATACTAAGATTAAAGATGTTTATCGTTTTCATTGCATTGTAAGGAACAAAAAAAAAAAAAAGAATCTTAATTGTAGTAAAATACAAATGGATCAAACAAAGACTATTTTAAGGAAAAATAGGAAAAAGATCCATTTAAAAGATCTTTTTCCTATTTTTTTTACAATTCCCTGGGAATTGTTTTTATTTATATCTTACTTATTATACTTAATTATACTTATTGCATCTTTTTTGGGGGTTAGATAATTCTTATTAGTATTATTTAAAGTTTTCTAAATTTATTTCGATTTTTTTAGTTATGTTCCGAAAATGGATTATCGTGAGCCACACATAGCCGGGCTAAACTAAAAAAAGAGTATTTGAATAACTAATTAATGATGCCCTTCCATGGATTCACCTATATAAGCTGCAGCTAAAGTAGCAAAAATAAGAGCTTGAATACCGCTTGTAAATAATCCAAGGAACATAACTGGTATAGGAACTACTAAGGGTACTAACGAAACAAGAACAACAACTACTAATTCATCAGCTAATATATTTCCGAAAAAACAAACGTATACCTTTCAAAACCGGACAAATTATAATCCTTAACTTCAAATTCTTGAATAATTCTTGAATCTGAATCTCTTCTTTCTTAATAAGAAAAAAATAGAAATTAATACATAACCAATCAATCTTTTTTCAACGAACCAGTCGAGGAATAATATACATTATCGTAATTTGTATACAATTTGGAATTGATTTTAAAATTATGAAACATAAGTTTTTGGAATTGGATCAAGAATCCCAATTTTTTAATATGAGTTAAAGGATCCAGGGAGAAAGATATAGAAAATTAATTTCTAATCGTAACTAAATCTTCCATTTTTTTTCCCTCATACTACAAGCTAACCCTAACCCAGAACCTAGTAGCGGTGTCATTTATATGCAAACCAGAGAACAATGGACCATTCCCTTGACTCCTGTTGATGATTATTATGATAGGACTCCACACAACGTTATACAAAAAGCTTGGGACTTGTCCAGATTCTTGAGTGTACCAATGGAAATAGTTCCATATTCTTGAGTCTACCAATGAAAATAGTTGTATCAAAAAATTTTAAAAAATAAATGTTTTCTTTAAGAAAACATTTATTTTCTGTTTTTTATTTGATTTCTGTATTTTTTTTTTCAAATGAAAGTAAAAAACGAACTTCCGAATTACAAATAAAAAAAAAGCGAGAATAAATTATCCATTTTTATGAGTAAATTAGAAATTGATATAGAGCTAACCTTTATTACTTATAATAGAACTTATGCTTAATAGAAAGATTATTATTATTATATATATAGTTGATAAATGAGATGAAACTGAGTTCATTAAAGATGAAAAATGGCAAAAAAAGAATAGAATAATTTCTGATTCGACTAAATATAGGTATCCAATATAGATGAAAGAAAATCAAACAAGAAAAAAAAACAAATAGAAGCAAAATTTTCCCAATATGGGATTAGGTATCTAAAAAATTCAATAGTTCCTGCATATAATTTTCTGAAAAAACATCCTAATGAGATCTCAATCTCAAAGAAAAAATGGGGGATATGGCGAAATTGGTAGACGCTACGGACTTAATTAGATTGAGCCTTGGTATGGAAACTTACTAAGTGAAAACTTTCAAATTCAGAGAAACTCTGAAATTAACAATGGGCAATCCTGAGCCAAATCCGGCTTTCGGAAAACAAACAAATAAAAGTTCAGAAAGTTAAAATCAAAAAAGGATAGGTGCAGAGACTCAATGGAAGCTGTTCTAACAAATGGGGTTGACAACATTTTCTTTCGTAATAAGAAAGGAATCCTTCTATCCAAATTTCAGAAATTTAAGGGTCAAGGATAAAGATATATATGTTATATATATGTACTGAATTACAATTTAAATTGATTAATGAAGACTCTTAACTTGTATTTTGTATTTGTAAATATTTAGATTCGATTCTATCACAAATGAAAGATGTGAATGAACTAAATTACAACTGTAATAAAAGAATATTCATTGATCAAATCAGTCACTCCACCATAGTCTGATGGATCTTTTGAATAACTGATTAATCAGACGAGAATAAAGATAGAGTCCCATTCTACATGTCAATACCGACACCAATGAAATTTTTTGTAAGAGGAAAATCCGTCGACTTTTGAAATCGTGAGGGTTCAAGTCCCTCTATCCCCAAAAGCCCTTATTTATTCTCTAATTTTTTATCCATTTTTGAGTTATTAAACGATAAAATGAATAATATTAGGGTCAAGTTGCAAATTGTTAGTTATTGAGATCTTATTATGAGTTATTAAACGATAAAATGAATAATAATTTGCAACTTGAAGGGCTATTCCTAAAGGGCCTAACAAATTATTATTATTAATTGGAATTATAGGATCTTTTTTTATCCCATTGTGATATTTTACATTGTTGAATGGTCTCATTTGAAAACAATTAGATGATGACAAAATTATCCAAGATCGTCATTCCTTATTTCTATTGAACAACATACGAATAGTTCCGTGATTTTGAATAAGTGATTGTTGAATTTTTGTCTTCGAATGAATAGAAAAAAATGGATTGATATTGACCCGATCCGATTCCTTATCCGCGATCAATCCGAAACCAGATGGGTCGTTTCTTTTTCTGATATATGACATATGAGATTTCACTAAGTCAATTCTTAAAAAATACTCAATCATTTATTTTTCTAGTTAGAGACCAACGTCTTGGAGCTAATGTAGGATTGGCTCAAGGACCTACCAGTTTGGGTAAATATCTAATGCGTTCCCCGACTGGGGAAGTTATTTTTGGGGGAGAAACTATGCGTTTTTGGGATCTGCGTGCTCCTTGGTTAGAACCTCTAAGGGGTCCTAATGGTTTGGACTTGAGTAGACTGAAAAAAGACATACAGCCTTGGCAAGAACGTCGTTCCGCGGAATATATGACTCATGCTCCTTTAGGTTCTTTAAATTCCGTTGGTGGCGTAGCTACAGAGATTAATGCAGTCAATTCTTAACTCCAACATAATTACTCGTATATAGCTGGCTCTTTTAGGTACTTGAATATTTCCCAATTGTTCCGGTCCGTTTACGGTTATCGCTTCTGTAAACATAGTAGCTAAATAATCCCGACGTGTTACATAAGGCAGATATTGTATAATTGTTCGGTTTTCCGCAATTTTTTCCATACCTCTGTGTAAATAACCCAATTGGTTTAGAGAACGAATCGGGAGACAATAAGGATTAGATCAAATGGAAATAAGAGATGCAAATATAGAGTATGAGTATGCATAGGAATCGATCTTGAGTCGATATTTTTTACTTTAATCAAATAGGGAGGAAAATAAAACATAGGTGTTTCTTTTTTTTTTTCCTACCCATTAGTAAGATTCATTCCCTTACTACTTCCAAGGGTATTTTTTTTTTATGTTTAATGTTTTTTAATTCTACTAGAAATAAGATAAGAACTTGTTAGATGTTCTAATTGGATGTTTCATTAATAGTGTTATGAGGGAATCTTTTTTTGACTCTGTACCAGCGATTCCACTATTATTATACGATATAATCCGATTTTTAGTGAAAAAAAAAAAGAAAATAATACAAGAAAAATTAGTAAACCATAATGAAATAATTCATTCATATTGATCAAGGCAAAAAAAGTTCTTCTATTGAGGAGGCCCTTGCTTCCTTTGTTGAAGTAAGTACAAACGGTTTGATTGAGTATTTTTTAAGAATTGACTTAGTGAAATCTCATATGTCATATATCAGAAAAAGAAACGACCCATCTGGTTTCGGATTGATCGCGGATAAGGAATCGGATCGGGTCAATATCAATCCATTTTTTTCTATTCATTCGAAGACAAAAATTCAACAATCACTTATTCAAAATCACGGAACTATTCGTATGTTGTTGAATAGAAATAAGGAATGTCGATCTTGGATAATTGGATTGATATTGACCCGATCCGATTCCTTATCCGCGATCAATCCGAAACCAGATGGGTCGTTTCTTTTTCTGATATATGACATATGAGATTTCACTAAGTCAATTCTTAAAAAATACTCAATCAAACCGTTTGTACTTACTTCAACAAAGGAAGTGAGGGCCTCCTCAATAGAAGAACTTTTTTTTGCCTTGATCCCAATTCAAGACTAAACAAGTCCGAACTAATTGAATCCTTGTGTCGGAAATTCCCCGAATGGATTTGCCATTTCCATAAAGAATATAATTGAGAACTTTAAGTTCCAGATTATCCCTTTCCTGGAACAGATCTTGGGGAAACAATTTTACAAAATTAATATTGTCCGGTATTTGATATAGAATTACAGGTCGAACCAAAACAAAATACTTTTTCTTGGTAGTTGCGATCCATTGGACATAGACCCAATTGTTAATTTTTTTCGCTTCCTTATTTTTTTTTTACCGTTCCCGGTGGTATCAAGATGGAACTGTGTCGGGATATCTTATCCATCTCTCCGGGAAAATGGATATTTCCAGAAACTATTTTTAATTCTATTTTTTTTTCTTTTCTAATCGGACCAATCCACCTACTCGACTTCTTATATTTAAAGTGATTGGTGTTCCTATTCCAACGAGACTATTATTCCGTATCATTATGGAAGAAGATTCCGGTAAAATATGCACTTCTTCGGGAATAAAAAAAAATCGATCTACTTTATTTTGGTATTTTGGCTTTAATTCTTTGATTCCTCTATACTCAATTAAATCTTCTTTTTGAAAAAGAGAATGCATTCCTATAGTTCTATATTTAGTAATTCCAGAACTCTTTCTTCTGTATTGAGGATCATCGAAATAAGCCAAAATACTATTTCTATGAAAAATACCATTGATAGGTATTTCAATGGAAACACCGGAAGGAGACATTAGTTTGTTCTTGAATCCATTGGAATGGAATAACAAATCTATTTCTTCGCCTTTTCGCCAATAAATAAAAAATATTGTTAAAAATAGCAGAATACATCAAATGAGAATAATCCGTACATATGATTTGATTAAATATTGAATAATCGGTAATCCCCCTTTCTTTTGTACCAAAAGTTTCGAAATTTAATAATTTATGTTTT
>JBBPBR010000007.1:28629119-28669213 GCA_037974775.1 Cicer pinnatifidum | reverse complement strand
ATAAATTCAAGTATCATTATATGTTGAAAAATAAATTGACAATTAAAGTACAACGAGTCAAATAATTATCCTATATAATAAGTTATCATACGAATTTTATAAAATATTTTAAAAATTAAATTAGATGATTGTGATAAACATGATTTTCCCTCATTTTAATTTTCTTAATCATATTCAATAATTACAAATCAATAAAGTAATATTATAAGATAACTATATTTATAATATATAAAATATTAACTATAAAATTATTTTACAATTATTTATAATAAATTTATAATTTATAAAGTATTTTACAATTTAATAATAATTTATAATTTATATTATTATCAAATTATTTTATAAGTTATTTTATAATTAATTTATAAATTATTTTATAATATTATTAGTCATTTACCAATATTTATATTATTAGTCATTAAATTCGATGAAAAAAAAACCACTTAATCACTCATAAATATCTAGGCTATATGACGTAGCAGGGACCAATCCCAGATCCGCGGACACGGGGAGCCGGTCTCACATGCTCTTGCTTCCCGGAAGATGGGAGACCATTGTGGCTCCTGGCTGTCAAGAGGCTAAAGCCCTTGCGAGAACCTTTCATCCAACCAAAACCATTAAATCTTACACAATAAGACAAGACGATAGGCGAATGGCGAGATAGACATTCAGCCCCTATACCTCAAAGGGAATCGCCCAACATAAATATTATTTATCTAATCCTCATTCTCTTTTTATGAACAATTATATTATTCTACTTATGGTGAGTAATAATTTTATACGTTAAAAGTTCAATTACTCATTAATGTCAATCTATTTATAGTTACTTTCAATTTATGTCAATCAATTTTTTTAGTAACGTTTTATAAAATAAAAATATAATTTCTATTTGACAGAAAATACACAAATTTATTAAAAATAATCATAAAATACGAATATATGAAAAATTATTAAAAAAGTTACTTCCAATTATTAAAAACTATTATCTATTATATATGTTTTTTTTACAAACTCTTGATGAAATACATTCAATAATTTTTTTTACAACAACTTCTCATGCTCACAATTAAAATATCATACTAATAAAACAAATAAATTTAGACTATGCTACAATATAATTCAATATTAATATTTTTTTTAAAATAAAAATATTAAATAATCAATCATATTTTCAAATTTTTACCTCTTACTTTTGAGTTTGTATTTTACATTTTATTTCATCAAATAAATACAAGTACCATTATATGTTGAAAATTAAATTAACAATCATAGTACAATGAGTCAAACAATTATCCTATATAATAAATTATCATACGAATTTTATAAAATATTTTAAAAGTTAAATTAGATGATTGTGATAAACATAATTTTTTTCTCATTTTAATTTTTCTAATCATATTCAATTATTACAAATCAATAAAGTAATATTATAAGATAACTATATTTATAATATATAAAATATTACTTAAAAAACTTATAAAATTAATTAATATCTGCGCAACACGCGAGCTATAATTTAGTTTTGATAAAAATATCTACTCTCGTCGCAACTCAATTGACAAATAAAATTTTCTGTAACTAGAGATATTTTTAACAAAATTGTCCGGTATTAAATTCTTCGTAACGTAAATCAATTATTCTCCGACAAATAATTTTAATTCAATTTCCAAAAATACATTTTTGGCATTTAACTCACTAAATATCAAAAACTGGGCTAAAAACCTAAGAATTCAACACAAAATACCCTAAAATTTTATAATTTAAGATTTAAAATTAAGGGTCTTACAATATTTGAGACATTGCACATGATAGTTGTGCATTTGGATTTGGACTCACAAGAGGATAAGGTGGAAGAAGAAAGTTTATTTTAGATTCTCAAAGATATCTTTGGTTTCTTCAGCATTTTGAGCTTGTGGAGGATAGAAGTACTTTAAGTGAAATCGAGATTATGATAGAGCTCTTCACCATGAGAAGATGGGGTTTTTTCAGATCAAACTGAGGTTAACTTGTGGTAGGAGAAGTTTCAAGGTTTTGATCCTGAGAGTTTTTAGGCTCTAAAGTTTGAGGAGTGGTGGAAGGAATACCAACATCTTTATATTGAGGAGTAAATGTGATGGTTTCTTTCATTTTCTTCACATTTTTTTAGGAGTTAAGGATGTGATTATTTTCTTCGAGACTTTTGAAGAGGACAATTTGATGATAGCCTTTTTGATTGAAGGTTTATCAACAGAAGTGAACCTCATTTGATTTATGTTTCATGTAGAGAAGACATTGTTTATATGAATGGATTGCTCATCATATAAAGCGACTTTAAAGAATTTGAAAATCTTGGTGAGAAGCATTCCATATGGTGCTAACCTGACAATCCGTGCAACATTCATGATGAAACAAAAAATAATGTTTCCTAAGTGAAGAGGCTACCTAAAAATGAGATAATGGATTAATAGTAAATCTAGTCCAATGAACCTTTTCAAAGATTCCTACTCTAGGAATGACAGTGTGAGCACAAATGTTGCGAATAACCATGCACATTGGTAGGAGGTTGGATGCCACTTGAGATTTAGGTGGATTGATTAGGATGTTTTTTCAGGAAATTGATTCGATTGGTATCACGCAGAGAGTACCATGATTCAATGAATATGTATTGACCTTTATTTTGAATGTCCAAAATTTGATACAGTGTTTTAAGAGTGAGTTCAATGGGAACTCCATTGAGGAAGGGGTCACCTTTGAGACATTTGTTGCATCGTAGAAGACTTTAACAAGTTTTGAATATTGAGGTCTATCTATTTTGAGGAGTGATGTCTATCTTAGTTAATCAAAGATCTCTTCAACATTGAATCCTCCTTCCTTAATGTCGTCCAGATTAATTGTTTATACATTAACTACATACTTGTCTTGCCATTTTTCAAATTATATTGTTTCCAAATCTCGTGAGTTAAAAAGAGGAATTTTGGTATTGATCTTAAGAAAAGAGGACACAAGATGAGTTGGTGTGGAAGAGACTTCCTTTTGAGAGTTTTTTTGGAGAGGTTGCAGTAGCTTTAGGACATGGATAGTGTTTTCTTAAGGTTGTTTAGTCTTGGATGAGAGCGCTCCAAACATAAGACGTGATGAATGTCTGGTGGGTGCAGACGATGAAGATTTTGATGATATAGATTTTTTGGTTTTGTGTGTAACAAGATGAGGAGGAGGAGATGATAGGACAAGCGGAATGGTAGTATAAAGAGGAGGATGGACGATACTTACATGTTCGGGTTGTTCAAGTTCTAGAGTTTTTCATGTGAGATTTATTTTTCTTCTTCAGGTTGAGAGTGATTTGAATCACTTGAGAAGCTTTCAAACATACGATCAAGAGAGCTTGATGAAATTTTCTTTTTGGACGATACTTCGGTTCGAGCCATTTAAAAAAATGGGAAACGATTATGAGGATCAATGAGAAAGAAGGAAGAAAATGTTGATGACATTTTGAAGGAGAGACATTGCAGAAATATAACCATTAGAGAAGATAGGAACAACATGTAGTTCATCATAGGTAATCATTTGAGGTTAGCCTAAGATTGAGATCTTAGAAAAAAAACCATTTGAGAGTTATTACTCAACGATTACGAGAAAGAGATAAATGAGAGAGAGAGAGAGTAGCAATTGCATTGGGATTTTTGTTTTTATAAAAAATTTCAAAACAAATTTTTATAATTTTATAGGAACTAAAAACTTATTTAACTCAATATATTATTATAGGATAGATCTTAAACCTAGTTATTTAAGTCAAATATTCGTGTTTCTCATTAAAAACATGTTATAACACTAAAAATTATGTTAAAAGAATATACCTAAAAATAGGATGAAGTTGTAGTTGTTTCAACCTATATACTTTAATTTAGTGATCAATATTGCATTCAAAGTGAAAATGAAAGAGAGAAACTAATAAAAAGAAAAAGAAGAAACAAAGTAACTGTATATTTATTATGGTTTTTTTTATGGGTTTTATTGAATATGATGATACAATATAATTTGAGGAGAAAAAGGACACAATCATATTTATACCTCATACACTCAAGAAGAACTCTTATCTAACTAGCTAAAAGAAAGGAAAAAACTAAAACATTATCAGTAAAATAATAGAAAAATTAACTTGAAAAATAAACTAATATATATCTTACTTTGAGGTCAAGCTTGTACAAGAGGTGCATGAAGGCTGGTTTGTCTAGTAATTGGTGACGATGCATGTCGGCTATTTGAGCAACATAAGGTATGGGAAACAATTTGATAATGGCAAATACAAATTTCTCAAGGATCAAATGGAAATCAATTTCTATTTGTTATGTTTGTTCCTAAAATGTGGGGTTATGAGCTAAATAGACAACAAAACTCTTGTGCCAATATAGAGATAGTTGACTTATTTTTAGACTTCCATGATATCATAGATGAACCTAAGAAGACTTTGTATCTAGTGACAACTTTCCTATTAGTGGGGCAAGTAGCCCAGTCCAAATCTGCAAATCCAAGACATAAATTAGAATTTAAGGAATAAAATAAACCTTTAGCTGGACTAGATTTCAAGTACCAAAGAACCCAAACAATAACTATGTAATGGACATGTCATGGTTGAGAGACATCTTGGCTTAATTTTTGAAATGCAAGTGCAGGCTTGTGAGACATCTTGGCTTAATTGTTAGATCCCTAAATTTCTATCAATTTCCATTTATGAATATTTTAATGTTATGTTTGTTTGCTTTCAATTTTATTTCGACTTCATAGACTATGTCTTTATGGATATAGCTTTACTATTTTTTTAAATTTCCAATTGTTATATTTTACACTATGCCAAAAATGACATTTAACAGCATCCCTTTTACAGCGCTTGCTAAACACAAACGCTGTTGTAAATATATTTTAAAAATAACGGAGCCTTTTACAAGGCTTTTTTTGACAAGCGCTGTTGTAGGGTCATATAACGTTTGCGTATAACGTTATAAGGCTTTTACAGCGCTTTCAACAAAAGCGCTGTAAAATGAAGCACTTTCGCGTATTATTTTACAGCGCTTTTTTCACAAGCGCTGTAAAATACATGCGCTTTCAAATAATTGAACTACCTATTACAGCACTTTTTCACAAGTGCTGTAAAATACAAGCGCTTTCAAATAATTGAACTATCTATTACAGTGCTTTTTTCACAAGCGCTGTAAAATACATGCGCTTTCATTGAATTTAACTATCTATTACAGTTTTCACAAGCGTTGTAAAATACATCTTTCAAATAATTATATACGTTGGGAACCCTCATATCCTCTACGTACTGTGCGGTTATCTACGTTGTCTCAGGTATTTTTTAATTTGTTTTTGTCAAAAAATCTTTAGTTTTTTAATAATTGAAAACTAAAAATTGTTATATATATATATATATATATATATTAAATCTCTTCTACTAGTCAAAAACTCATACCGCATGATCTATTCAGTTTTGAAATTGTTAGTTGAAATTGGTTTCTTTTTGAAACTTGTTGATATGTTTTGAAAGCTTATTATTTTTGTAACTGCATTTATATAGGTCGTATAATATGGATAGGAAATGGATGTCTGCCAATCGATTGTCAAAAGAGTATGAAATTGGAGTGAAGGAGTTTGTTGAGTTTGCAGTGAAGAATGCAAAAGATCCAAATAGAGTAGTTTGTCCTTGTTTAAAATGTTGTTTTGGAAAATGTGTTAGAGAAGATAAATTAGAAGGACATCTAGTATGTAATGGAATTGATCAAAGCTACACATGTTGGATAAGACATGGTGAGAAAAAAAAAAAGGAAACATTAATTTTGAGAATAGTTCGACATATGCTTCAACTGACTTCGATACAGATACATATGAGCCGAACCGAGTTGATGAGATCGCAAAAGCAGTTGAAGAAGATCTTCGAGATTGTCCTAAAATGTTTCAAAGTTTGTTGAGTGATGCAGATAAAGAATTATATAATGGTTGTACTAAATTCACAAGACTGTCGGTGATATTAAAGTTGTACAACTTAAAAGCGAGTAATGGATGGTCTGATAAAAGCTTTACAGAATTATTAACACTCATAAAAGATATGTTGTCAGATGATAATGAACTTCCTAGTCGAACCTACGAGGCTAAACGGATTTTGTGTTCTATTGGCATGAGTTACGAAAGGATTCATGTGTGTCCTAACGATTGCATCTTATTTCGAAATGAATATGAACTACTTAAGGCGTGTTTGAAATGCAATGTCTCTCGATATAAGAAGAAATAATCTACTCCAGCAAAAGTCGTGTGGTATTTTCCTATAATACCAAGATTTAGGCGCATGTATCTTAGTGAAGAAGATTCAAAACACTTGACATGGCATGCAGATGAAAGAATTAGAGATGGAATGATTTGACACCCTGCAGATTCCCCACAATGGGCAAAAATTGATCACGAGTATCCTGAATTCGGGATAGAGTCAAGAAATCTAAGACTTGCACTTTCTACTGATGGAATGAATCCACATGGTCTTCAAAGCATCTCACATAGCACGTGGCCTGTGATTTTGGTAATATATAACCTACCTCCATGGTTATGTATGAAGCGTAAGTTTATGATGTTGTCTCTGTTAATTTCTGGACCCAAACAACCGGGGAATGATATCGACGTATACTTGACTCCTTTAATCGAAGATTTAAAATGTATGTGGGAGACATGTGTGGAAGTTTATGATGGGTATAAGAAAGAATGTTTCAATTTGAGGGCTATGTTGTTCGGCACAATTAATGATTTTCTAGCATATGGTAATTTATCAGGATATAGCATTAAAGGTCAGTGTGCATGTCCTATATGTGAAGAGAGTACAAATTGGATGCGGTTGAAATATTGTAAGAAGAATGTGTTTCTTGGACATCGTAGATTTTTACCTTATAGTCATCAGTATCGTGGGTGGAGAAATGCATTCAATGGAAAATCAGAGGAAGATAAAGCTCCTTTAGCACCGACTGGATATCAAATACTTGAAAAAGTACAGGGTTTGACCAATAAATTTGGCAAACCTTTTGCGGGAGAGCTGGTCAAAACTAGGTGGAAGAAAAAGTCAATTTTCTTTGAATTTCCATATTGGAAGTCATTGTATATAAGATATTTCCTCGATGTGATGCATATTGAAAAAAATGTATTTGATAGTGTTATTGGTACGTTACTCAATATTCCAGGAAAGTCTAAAGATGGCATCAACGCAAGATTGGACTTGGTCGTTATGGGAATAAGAAATGAATTGACTCCAGTAAAGAAAGGAAATCGCACATATCTACCTCCAGCCGCTCCTACTCTATCTAGAAAGGAAAAAATTGTTTTATGTAAATTTCTACACGAAGTTAAAGTTCCAGAAGGATACTCTTCAAACATTAAAAATTTGGTTTGTATGAAAGACCTCAAGTTAAAAGGTTTGAAGACCCATGATTGTCATATTCTAATGGAGCATTTTCTACCAATAGGTATACGTTCCATTTTACCTGAAAAAGTTCGACTAGCCTTAACTAGATTATGTTTCTTCTTCAGGGAAATTTGTAGTAAAGTGATCGACCCTCAGAAATTACCGACATTGCAGAGGGAAATTGTTGTTACTTTGTGTGAGCTTGAAATGTATTTCCCACCCTCCTTTTTTGATATAATGGTTCACCTTACTGTTCATCTGGTTAAGGAGACACAACTTTGTGGGCCAGCTTATATGAGATGGGTGTATCCGATAGAACGATATATGAAAATATTAAAAGGGTACGTAAAAAGTAGAAGTCGACCAGAAGGTTGTATTGCTGAACGATACATTGTTGAAGAGGC
Organism: Cicer pinnatifidum; assembly: GCA_037974775.1. NCBI lineage: Eukaryota > Viridiplantae > Streptophyta > Magnoliopsida > Fabales > Fabaceae > Cicer > Cicer pinnatifidum. The sequence continues at coordinate 28,661,395 of JBBPBR010000007.1, read as the reverse complement.
TGCTGAATTTTGTACTGAATATCTGTCCAATGTTGAATCCATAGGGCTTCCCATGTCTCGTCATTCGGGAAGAATATCAGGAGAATGGATAATTGGAAGGAGACTACTGACTATATCAAGGACAGAATGGGAGCAGGCACAATTGTATGTTCTGCACAATGATGATGAGGTTCAACCGTATGTTACAATACACATGGATCAGTTATCTCGTTTGAACATGAATAGGAATCAAAATAGGATAACTCGAGAGCACAATCAAAGTTTTATAACATGGTTAAAAAATTACATAAAGTCAAAATTTGATATAGACCTCGGATCAATTTCACAGAGATTGAGGTGGCTAGTAAATGGTCCGAGCTTACATGTCTTTTCTTACACTGGTTATGTTATTAACGGCTACACATTTTATACCAAAGAACAAGATGATCAGACCACTATGCAAAATAGTGGAGTCACTCTCGTAGCTGAAGCGATGCATGTCTCAAGTGCAAAAGACAAAAACCCAATATATGAAAATCTATCATATTTTGGGGTTATCGAGCGCATATGGGAGTTAGACTACACAATGTTTCGTGTTCCCATATTTGGTTGCAAGTGGGTCGATAATAATAATGGCGTTCGGATTGATGAGTCAGGATTCTTGCTTGTCGATTTTAATATGGTGGGATACAAAGACGAGCCTTTTATTTTAGCGTCGCAAGCTCAACAAGTGTTTTATGTCAATGATCCTTCTGATGATAAATGGTCTGTTGTTCTATCGACCAATAAAATAAGTGGTGATAACAATAATGATGAAGATATTGGTAATGATCTTTTATTTGCAACATCACAACAACCACATGAAATTGATTCAACTAATGATGGTTTATATCTTAGAGATGATCATGATGAAGGAATTTGGATTAATCCATCGTCTCGTATTGTAAATGGACAAACAAATGTGAATCCCACCAGGAAAAGAAGAAGGGCATCTTAATGTACATGTTTAATTGTTTTATATAAGCCATGCATGTAATCTGAATTATTGTGATAAATATGCATGTAATTTGAATTCAGTGTTTTATACTAAGTTCTGATCAATTTATTTTCTGATTAATTTATTTTCTGCTTATATTTAGCTTGATTTGATTGTTTTATACTAAGTTCATGTAACAATGAGTGTTTTATATTTAGCTTGATTTACATGAACTGAACGGAATATAAATTAGTAATTTACATGAACTGACTTGATCTGTACAGAGAGATTCTCTTTTGCTCAGTGCATAGATTATTCAGAAGTTCTCATTTCTAATAATTTATCATCTCCTAAAGTATTGTGATAACATGTTTTTAATCCAATAAACAATGATAACAATGTTTTTAATGTCATCCAATATTGAACCAAAATAAACCAAATGTTGGTATAATGAACTAATCGATTTCCTAATCGATTCTTTTAATGCGTATATTAGAAACTGATACTCAGTTTATATCAGAATCGATTGATTAATCGATTATACTTGTTTTGTTCAAACAATCGATTACTCAGTCGACTCCCTTTCATTGACATAATCGATTTGGCAATGGGCTAAATTCTCCCTTTAACTCAGATATTTACTTCAATCGATTTGCCAATCGACTTGACTTGTCCCAGTAACTCAGATATTTAGTTCAAATCGATGTGCCAATCGATTATGCATTATGTTTTTGATAAATGATGAACTAAGTCATTTCTGATATAAAATCGATTACCCAATCGATTTGCAAAGCGCTGAAAAAGGCTTTAAAAAAACATTCATATAACATAATAAAACAAGGAGGTCTATTACAGCGCTTGTTAAAATAAGCGCTGTAAAAGACTCTTTTAAAAATAAAATAAAGAGACCTTTTACAGCGCTGTTTGAACAAGCGCTGTAAAAGACTTTAAAAAAAAATTATATAACATACTAAAACAATGAGGTCTTTTACAACGCTTATTGGGAAAAACGCTGTAAAAGAGCCTTTTAAAAAATTAAATAAGGACGCCTTTTACAGCGCTTTTTAAAATAGCAATGTAAAAGGCTTAGGCCTTTTAGAGCGCTTTTTGAAAAAGCGCTGTAAAAGGCTTTTAAAAAAGCGTTGTAAAAGGGTTTTATATATAACAGTAGTAACCGCTTCAGTTTCCTCTTCATTACGTAAACTTCACTATCATCTTAACCTTCATCGTTCTTCTCTTCTTTTGCAAACCCTATCATCCCGTCCATTATGAACCTTATTTCCACGATCATCTCCTTCATTTCGAACCTTATTTCCATCCAAGGTCATCTCTCCCATTGCACACAATATATTTTCATTGGAATACGTAACCCTCATTACGTATTTCTTCAAACTGTATTTCTGTTAACCATATTTCTAGGAACTTTCTGCGAACCCTCTTTTCTTCGCATTTCGTCTTTCTTCGAACCCTCATTATTCAGTTATTGATGTTATTAATTTTTTGTAATCATTAAAATGCATGTTGAGCTTGTTTAAGATATATTGATACATGTTGAGCTTGTTTAGATATACTGATATACGATTGGAGAGATAAGGCGTTGAAGGATGCCAAAGATATAATATGGAATGACATTCAAGTAAATTTTTTGATCCACTCTTTTGTCATTTATAATTTTTTTCATTGAAATACTTTACTTATAATTTTTTCATTGCAGACGACTTTTGTTCTTGATGAGGGACGAAAGAGTTATGTTTTGAGAGTTACTGGGAAGATCCATCGGGGATTTCGATCTCATCTCTCAAATTTCTATCTAAAAGATAGAGAACCAAACACAAATGAAGAAGCTCCAAAAATATATCAACATTATATATCAAACAATGAATGGAGTGCATTTGTTTCCAAACGTTCTGACCCCGCGTTTGTCGTAAGTGATTAATTTATTAGCATTTGTGTTTTATTATTCATATTCGTAGCGTATTTTAAATTTTTACACAATTGCTATTTTTTTTATATAGAATATTAGTAAGGCAAATCGCGAACGGGCAAGCAATCCAACACACCCATACAAAAAAATCACGTATGGGATATGCACGCCTTGATCAACAACTTGTAAGTAATTAAACATCACTTTCATATAATGAAGTAATTTGTATTATAAACTATAGTGTGTAACTAATTTGTATTATTTTGTTTATGATCTTAACGAATAGCGAAAAGACACCCAAGCCGATCAACCCTTGGGTCGTCATATCTTATGGAAGGAAGCGCGTGTTAACAAAGACGGAGTGGTTGATAATGAAAATGTCAAAAAAGTAGTAGAACTTTGTGTAAGTATATTATCACTTTAATATTTTTTAATATTGTATTTATCACTTGAATACTTTTTAATATTGTATTTTAAAAATGCTATTGAACTTATCTTTTTAATGTTACATGTATTTTAGGAGATTATCGAACAAAGTTCTGAAAATCAGGAGGGCAACAAGGATACTTGCAGGGACATTCTTGATAAAGTGTTTAATGTCCCTGAGTATTCCAATCATGTTAGGGGGAAAGGATTTGGCGTAACTCTCAAAAGTTTTTTTCCTCAAGAGAAGCGCCAAAAACCTTTCAACGAGGAAGTATTAGAGAAGCTCAGAATACTTACAGAGCAAGTGGCACAATTGATGAATACGAACAAAGACAAGCAACTCCTGGATTAGCTCCAACATGAAATGGAGAGTGAAACCGCGAGTTGCAACGTCGGTCTCAAAAGTATTCCCGAGGTAATTAATTACTTACTTGCTTACGTAATTACTTATGTATTTAACAAACTTATATTTTAACCGTACTTATGTTTTAACTATTGATTTAGGGTGTCACTCCATGTGTCCTATACTTGTCCTCGCCTACTCATCGGAAGGTGGGAAAAGGAAAATTATACAATACTTCGGGAGAAGTATTGCACAATACTCTGATCCCTACGTGCCATGTCAAAGTATCGCCTGTTGTTGCTTTCGGACCAACTGCACCGTTGCCGATACCGGACAACGATAGAGATATGCAGTTATTGGGCGACGCTATTGGTAGTTACGTGGCATGGCCCACCCACCTTGTTGCCCTCGAAAAAAAAGATTCTCAGAAACAAATCAGTTACATCTCCCGAAAAGGTTTGTCACAGTTATTCCCTAAGGTTTGTCATTTTTTCAAATTCAATAAACTAACATTTAACCTCATTTTTGTAGATCCAAATAAATAAACCACCCGTACAGCCAAAAAAAGGCAGCAAACCTCCAACATTGGAGGGTAATAGGGCTGCCAAACTACAAAGGCTGGAGGGCAATAAAGCTGCCAAAATTGCAGCAAGAAAAAAATTGGATCGGGGAAAATTGGTCGCTGCTGTTGCTGCTCCTAAAATAAGTCAGCCACGCCTTGGTAAATACGGGGCGCGTCTTGACATCCAAGTAAAAAAGAACATGGGCAGCAGCGACGATTCACGCATCTTACCCATGAATAAAGATATATTCAGAGATGAGTATGATGAATTTCTCGGAAAGGAGCACATATATGAACTTCTCGAACATAAGGAGCTTAGTGCTACTGTAATGAGCTTGTACATAAGGTAAAAAATACTTTTAATTGCATTTATTGGTAATTAATCTAGTTTAAAATTTTCAATGAAGGTTTTTGTATAAGAAGGTCGTGTGCACGAGAAAATTGTCAAATAAATACTCATTCTTGTCTCCGCATAAGATGTCGATGTGGAAACTCGATCTAGAAAATGTAAAGAAATACATTGTAAATATGTTATTAGGAAATATAGAAAAGGATAAATTATTCTTCGCACCATATAATTCAGGGTACGTAATTTTATCTTTGTTAATTGATGAGAATTTAATTTATTAGTTGTGTATAAACAAAATTGCTTAACCAATTTTTTGTTGTTGTAGGGCACATTGGGTGCTATTTGCAATCAATGCGGTCTCTGAAGTTATATACTATTTGGATCCCGTGCATGGCAATTACAACAATCACTCCGAAATAAAGACTATGCTCGACACGTAAGTAATATTCATTTATTTCTTACATATATATATATATATATAAATAATGTGTTTGTTCATGCTATAATAATCACATTTATTCATTCGATAGTGCCTTAAAAGTTTTTCGAGCTCAAAGAGGTGCTACAGTGTCGAAGCAAAAGTCCTATAGCATTACATGGATCCCAATAGTACCCTCGTCAAACAAACAACATTGACTGTGGGTACTATGTTTTGAGATTCGTGAAGGAGATTGTTGACAAGAATAAAACTATTATCCCATAAACGGTACGGTATTTTCATTATATGATTTTCATATATAAATTATCTATATATTTGATACTAACTTAATATAATATGTTCAATTTTTATATTGCAGTACTTTGACAATTCCAGTCCATCATATTCTGAGGAAGATCTAATGGAATTAAAGGAAGACTGGTGTTAGTATGTGTTTGATATGAAAATTATTTGATTTTCTGGGAAACAGCATGCTGCTGGGCAAGGGATCTGAATATTATATGGTAGCTTGTGCATATTCTGTATATTCTGTTAGTTATTATATGTATATGATCATAGGACAATATATGAACATGCATATGAATATGTAGTTAATTAGATTGTAAATTAGGTTAAATGTATATGTAGTTAATTAGGTTGTAAATTAGGTTATATATATGTATCTGAATGTAGTTAATTAGGTTGTAAATTACAGTGTTACAGGGTTATATATATGTATCTGATTGTGTGAACTGCTTATTGTAAATTACAGTGTTACAGGGTTATACATATGTATATGGTTGTGTGAACTGGTTGTGTTGTGTGAACTGATTCTGGTTGTGTTGTGTGAAATGGATCAAAATAATTTTGGATAAAAAGATAAAAGACAGCACTTTCTAAAAAAAATGTCATAATAAGCGCTTTAAAAAAAAAAGACACATTTTACAGTGTTTTTCTTAAAAAGCGCTGTAAAAGGTACACCAAATATATGAATTATGGGTCAATCGATTGGCAAACCGATTACTAAAATGAATTATGGGTCTGCAATTTACAGCGCTTTTTGAAAAAAACGCTGTTAAAGGCACACCAAATATATGAATTATGGGTCTGCATTTTACAGCGCTTTTTAAGAAAAGCGCTGTAAAAGGCACACCCAATATATGAATTTTATATGCACATTATGGGTCAATCGATTGGCAAACCGATTACTAAAATGAATTATGGGTCTGCATTTTACAGCGCTTTTTAAGAAAAGCGGTTGTAAAAGGCACACCCAGTATATGAATTTTATATGCACATTATGTGCGCATTTTACAGCGCTTTTTTAAAAAAGCATTGTAAAATGTGCATAACAAGCGCGCGTTATATTTACATGATTTATAGCGCTTTTTTAAAAGCTTTGTTTGTAAGACCCTTAATTTTAAATCCTAAATTATACCATTTTAGGGTATTTGGTGTTAAATTGCTTAGGCTTTTAGCCCAATTTTCGGTATTTAGTGAGTTAAATGCCGAAAATATATTTTTGGAAATTGGATTAAAATTATTTGTCGAAGAATAATTTGTTTAGGTTTACGAAGAATTTAATTCTGGAGAGTTTTGTTAAAAATATCTCGAGTTGCTAAAAATTGTATCTGTCAATTGAGTTGCAACGATAGTAGATATTTTTGACGAAAGGTGGTTTGGAGAGGTTATGGGTGAAATGGTAATATTAATAAATATCTAGATATTTGTTAAGTTATAATATATATATATATGTTTGTTTGGAGGGAAAAAGAAGGGAGATAGAAAAGAAAGAAAAGGAAATAGAAAGAAAGGAGATCAAAAGAAAGGAAAAGGAAAAGAAAAGAAACATTACGTCTTCTTCTTCCTCTGCCTCGCAACATTCCTCTTCTCCCCCTTTTTCTCCTTTCATTGGTTTTGCTTCCTTTTTCTTTCTTTGGCTTCAAGAATAGAAACCCAAGGCTTAGTGGGTGAGAAAGAACAAATTCCCAGCTTCTTCCTTCTTCCCGAATTCGAAAACGGTGTTAGTGATTTCAAAACCGTCAAACGCAAACCTCCACGTTTCATCTAGATCTAAGCTTCGTTTCGGGAAGACATAGAAGGGAAAGTTGCTCACTACCACGCTACGGTGATAGGGAACCAACTTTGGAAGCGACGTTGCGAGCGGAGATTTTACCGGATTTACTCGCGGTGCCGTAATCGCACGTTAAAGCTATCGTTAAGGTAAGGGCCCCTTCCAAACTTTTAGTTTGCATTTAGGGACTTATCTGTGGTTGTGTGGAAAAGAATTTTGTTAGGGTTGGAGTATTGATTTGGGGAAAATGAATCTAAGGCTTTATGGGTAAAATCTTAGAGTTAGGTTTTGGTTATATTGATGAGTGTTTCGTGGAAAATGAATTTAAACTCATTTATGTATGATTCTGAGTAAATGAAACTTGTTGTGTTTGAGTGGTGGGTTGTGTTGATTTGTATTCGTCGTATTTGACGTGTTCTTAATTAATACTGATGAAATTTGATATGTGTATGGTTGGATTTTGTGGGGACATGAATTGATGTGTTTTGGTGTGAATCGTGTATCAAATTTGATAGTATGTTTGAGTTTGTTTTGTGTGGAATTTGAAAACCATTAGAGTTAAATGAGTATTAAGAATGGGGAATCTCTTAATGTCTTGTTTACTTAATGTTTGTTTTGAAAATCATTTGAGTTAAAGAGTATTAAGAATGGGGAATCTCTTAATGGCTCTGTTTTCTTAATGTTTGTTGTGAAAATCGTTTAAGTTAAATGAGTATTAAGAATGGGGAATCTCTTAATGTCTTATTTACTTAATGTTTGTTTTGAAAATCGTATAAGTTAAAGAGTATTAAGAATGGGGAATCTCTTAATATTTCTGTTTGCTTAGTGTTTGTTGTGAAAATCGTTTAAGTCAATGAGTATTAAGAATGGGGAATCTCTTAATGTCTTGTTTACTTAATGTTTGTTTTGAAAATCGTTTGAGTTAAAGAGTACTAAGAATGGGGAATCTCTTAATGGCTCTGTTTTCTTAATGTTTGTTGTGAAAATCGTTTAAGTCAGATGAGTATTAAAAATGGGGAATCTTTTAATATCTGTATTTACTTAACGATTGTCATGAATAGAGTCAAGGTATGCTCAAGCAGTTCATAGTGATAGTGGTAACTGAGATGATGCCATGTGATTTGTTGGTTCATCTCATCCATGGGCCACAAGATGATTCCATGTGATTTGTTGGTTCATCTTATCCTTGCGGGGATTGTCGCGTCAAGATGATTCCATGTGATTTGTTGGTTCATCTTGTCTGTGTGGGGATTGTCGCGTCAAGATGATTCCAAGTGATTTGTTGGTTCATCTTGTCTGTGTGGGGATTGTCGCGTCAAGATGATTCCATGTGATTTGTTGGTTCATCTTGTCTGTGTGGGGATTGTCGCGTCAAGGTGATTCCATGTGATTTGTTGGTTCATCTTGTCCGTGTTGGGATTGTCGCGTCAAGATGATTCCATGTGATTTGTTGGTTCATCTTGTCTGTGTGGGGATTGTCGCGTCAAGATGATTCCATGTGATTTGTTGGTTCATCTTGTCTGTGTGGGGATTGTCGCGTCAAGGTGATTCCATGTGATTTGTTGGTTCATCTTGTCTGTGTGGAGATTGTCGCGTCAAGGTGATTCCATGTGATTTGTTGGTTCATCTTGTCCGTGTTGGGATTGTCGCGTCAAGATGATTCCATGTGATTTGTTGGTTCATCTTGTCTGTGTTGGGATTGTCGCGTCGAGATGATTCCATGTGATTCGTTGGTTCATCTTGTCCGTGTGGGTATTGCGTTGTAACTGTTAAGTGTTATGTTTTGAAATTGTGCTTAAGTGTGTTTGATTCAGGTTTATGATTGAGTGTTTGAACTTGAAATGTCATTGTGATTGGGTTGAAATTGCTAAGTGTTATGTATTGAATATCGTGTGTAAGTGTGATGGATTGTAAAACTATTTCGAAACCCAATTTGTCGTGGTGATTGTGTGGGAATTGCTAAGTGTTAAGATTTGAAGTTGTGTATGAATGTGATTGAGTTAGTTTATGTATTTTTTGGAAGACTATGCAGGGAAATCGATTTCCCAATCGATTTGATGAATTACAGGGACTTCGCTAATTTGACAAAATCGATTTGCCAATCGATTTTGTAATCTGTTTTTCAAAACCATTTAAGAAATCGATTTGGCAATCGATTGGTATGTTTCCTGTTTTCTTGAATCTTGAAAATATATTGAAACAATCGATTTACCAATCGATTTGGCCATCACAGGAGCTCAGCCATTTTAACAAAATCGATTTGGAAATCGATTGGCTTTAATACAGGGGCTCAGTTATTCATTCAATCGATTTCCCAATCGATTGAATTAAGCCCAGAGTACAGTTTTCACTAAAAACCTTCATCCAAATCGATTTCCCAATCGATTGGCTTGGTGGAAATTCTCATTCTGAGTTAGATAATTGATTGCTCAATTGGTTCATCAATGGATTGGCCAGTTGTTTATTACTTGATTGACTTAAGACTTATTTTGACTTTATTTTTATTTGGCAAGCATTATATAAACTTTTAGCATATGGAAAATCCTTTTAAGGTGCATGCTAAGTCGAAAGGTTATTTTGTGCATTTAAAAACTTAAATGTTATGTGTTAATTTTTAATTTCGGTTGGTGATCCTTTACAACTATTGTGGAAATCTGGGCTTTGCCCTCAGATGAGAGCCAAGACAATCCTACCGGTTCATACCCTATGGATGGGAATGTAGATGGGAATGCATGACTGGAGCTATGTTAGGAGGATCTTACGGGGGGCGTGGAGATCACTCAGGGTGTATAGTTTTTTTTTTTGGTAGAATGATCAGATTAGGATGACATAGAGGGAACAGATGTCTTTCTTTTGGATTACGTTTATTTTGAACTGGAAAACTGTACCTTTACTAATATTGTCAGCATGACATCTTATTTGAATGGGTTCCATGTATCATTTGTTGTTGTGTAAATACTTTGGATTCATATTTCAAAAGAACCATTCCGCTGCGTATCAATTATAATGACTTAAACATTTATTCAAAGGTATTTTATTCTTTGTTTTATGATTGTGTTTTGAAAAAAAAAATACACTCTCGATTTTAAAAATCGGGGTGTTACACTGTTGTATCTTTTACAGCACTCGATTCCACAGCGTTTTTTTTTTTGAAAAAGCGCTGTAAATGGATTAAAAAAGCGTTGTAAAAGGTTATTTTTGGCGTAGTGTTAATTTAATAATGTATTATATATTTTACATTCTAAATTTATTGTTAAATATCTTGCAAAGTTAAATGATCCTTGAAGACTACAGCTGTCAAAATCAACAATATTGAATGATTCATGAAGACTAACATGCAAATTCAAAGATAAAAGATGCAGGTTGAAAGACAATGGATATCCAATTACATTATAGTTTTTATATGTATTGTAAACAAAAATGATATCGTGAACTCGAGCTTTTAAATGGATGCAAATAACCCAGCTTCTACAAGATTAAGGAGAAAAATATCGATGAAAAACAAGTTATCCAATAAAAAAATAATATATTAGGTATAATAGTATGTTAATCTGTGTGTCGCACAACTATATGTATCCAAAAAATGGATTATATATGGACTTAAATTTTTAACTATCAATTTTATGAAATTAACATAAACTTTTCTAACGTTTGTTAGATGAAAATGGTACGCTCATACATGTAGATTTGGTGTTTCAACCACTAGACAAAATTTGTTGCAAGAACTCAAGTTGTCAAAGTTAACCATTGGTAAATAGACATACATAATCTCATCTTCAACACTTAACTGAATATAATCTTTATCATTCATATAAATCTTCAATGATTTCTATCTTATAATTTTTTTTGCAGCAACAGATGAAACGACTCATTTTAATTCCATTGCCACAACTTCAATTGACATAGAATCAATCACATTGAACAACAAACGTAAGAATCCTACTACTGATTTGACTACAACCTCTTTTGACCATGTCGTTGATGCCGGTTCGACAATCTATTATTATTAGGAACCAACTCAAAATGTTTTCTTTATATATGACAAAACTATGTTTGTATTTCAGTTTCCTCTAGAATTCATAGGAAAAACATAATGAGAAGCAAGGCAACACAACCAATAAAACATGTTTCTATTTTCATATTGTGTGCTTTCTTATTTTTTCTCTTGATAATTATTAACCTACTAAGGTTCATTACATTTAAAATGATATGTTTCTTTATTTTAATACATATATTTTGTTGTTGATGATTTATATTGTATAGGCGCTACTCAATTGATGGATGACACTCATATGTCAGATGTAATAAATCCAGCTTCTTTACATGTTACGAAACATGTATCTCAACCTCACCATGTTCTTGAATCGATACCTTCGTTCGCAATTAGTTTTCCAAGTGGTTCATTATTCCAACACATGAACAATGAATGTATGTATTTTCTCTAATCAATAGGTTCCATTTTAGAAAATTTTGACTATGAATCTTAATTTTCTTTGTATCTCTATCCTTTTACTCAGTAAGTACAAGCACAAGTGGTCAAAGGACTATTTTCCATTGTGATATTTTTGCACTTGTTGAAACACAAGGTCTGATCCACACCTCAATAACCTATTTTCATCAACGACACATCAATAATATCATAATTGACTTTATTTCCTAAAATTTGAGTTTGTTTTATTCAACAGAAATAGTAGACTTTGGAGATCCCTCTTATACATGCTCGAATGTGGTGTTCAAATGTGGTATGAGGAGCCAGTTGAGAAAAGTGTCAATAGCAACCTACCTAAGGTTTCCCTTTTGTTGTATGAAAGCAATAGTGCAAATTCCATACTTAAAAATGCCTCCCGAGTTTCTAATGAGTTTAATACATGGACAAGATCCAAGGAGTAAAACATTTTAAAGAAAATATTCGAGCATATAATAGTATGTTTTGTTTCACCTCCATTGGTGGAAAGATCCAATAAAACTCGAGTGGGGGTGGAGGACCACCACAAATTATTCTTAATGGACAAAATTTCCATAGAATTGGCAGTCTAATTTGAGAGGAATAAGCAACTCTAAATTTTTTCCAATTATATATTTATGACACAGTGAATGAGATATCTAAAAAATTTAATCGTTTTAGGTATGATCTTATTTGGTATATTTTATACAATAATTTTGAATATTTTGTTTATGTGATCACTTTTTTTTTTTAATATTATCCAAATCAAATGAACAACACAAATGTCTAGATAAAACATTAGTTGAAGACATCACAAGAGCGGTGGATGAACACAATGTCTTAGCTAAGTCTTTTAAGAAAGTTCATGACCACCTACAACACAATAACACCTCTAATATATGCCTAAGGTTCTTTGGAAACAGAACAAAGGATCCAAGAACACATAATAGCCATCATGCAACGAGGTTGCTGCTTTAATAGTTGATGATTTGGGCAACCTTGATCCTGTTCGAGACATTATTGTTAGAAAGACATTTGGCTACTTGGAGAAAATTAAAGAGACTCATGCTTCATTCATACCCCTTCAGTATCCCTATTGACCTTCTTCTCCCTAGTGTGAACACTCTTCACTACTATCCCTACGAACCTTCTCCATACGAACCCTACTAATACTCTTCTAACTAGTGTGCCCTCTTCTCGATGTTCCTTGTCATTTCTACTTAAGCAAAGTCGTAACCCTAAACTCAATGATTGTTGTTGTCAGGTATTGTATTTATTAATTTGTTGTTGTCATTAAACTGCATGTTGAACTTATACTGCTACTTAGACTACTGCATGTTGAACTTATACTGAACTTATAATTATACTTTGTGAAATGTGTAGATAAATGGATTCCAATAATGATTTAGATCGTCAAAATGATAAAGTTGTCAATACTAAGAGTTATGAGTACAAAGTTAAACATAGGGAAACTATTATGCAAAAGGTCATCAAAGCAAGAAGTAATGGAATTAAATTTGAGGTATACTATACTTTGTTAAGAATTTATTTTTTATCTTTTTTGAAAGTATGCACTTACTCTATGAGTTTATTAGGTGGGATGGAATCAAAGTGGCTAGCCAATTGAGCCCTAAAGTTCGATGATTGTAAGTTACATTGGTGTAGTTGTTCATCAAAATATCTCAATAACAATTGATGATTGGAGAGATAAAGCTTTGAAGGATGTAGTAATTATCCCCCAGGTACCGGGCTCGAATCCCACGGAAGGTAAAAATTTGCTATTTCCACTAGATGGTTAGGGAGGACGAGAAGGTCGTGAGATAGCATCGCTGATAACTGTAATGGTCGGGGTGTTATATATGGTAATATTAATTTATTAGCATTTGTGTTTTATTCATATTCATAATGTATTTTTTTACACGATCGCTATTTTTTTTATATAGAGTAGAAGTACAGCAAATCGAGAGAAAGCAAAAAATCCAATACATCCATACAAAAATCCCGTATGGGGTATGCACATTTAGAGAAAAAAATTTGTAAGTAAACAACATTTTTATACAATGTGGTAGATTATAAACTATAGTTTCTAACTAATATTATGTTTATGTCTTAATGAATAGCTTCAAGAGAATAAATCCGGTCAACCATTAGGTCGTCATATTTTGTAGAAGGAGGCTCGTTTGAATAAGGATGAAATAGTTGTTAATGAAAATGTTCAACAAATGATAGAACAATGTGTAAGTATATTATCACTTTAATATTTTTTTAATATTATCTTTAAAAACAATATTGAACTTATCTTTTTAATACTACATGTATTTTAGGAGATCAACACTCTCCCTAAAAAAATGATAGTTAAGGAGCATAAAAAAGGATAAGTCAAAAATCAGCTTACTTCTAAGAATGAGAGCATTAACTTTGCAGGAGTAAATGTTGTATATCAGTTTGTTCCAAGATGACATTATAACTAGGTTAGAAAGAAAGTGAGGAATCAATGTTTCAATAAAGACATGTGTTATGTGTGAATATGTTGTATTTCTTAATGGTTTTGTACATAATACAATGGTATGAATAGCCTAAGGATTACAAATAAATCAAGAAGCTAACTAAATCCTAACTAACTTAATTATTTACAAGAATGGAAAGATATTATTTGGCTATTAATGATGATATAATATTCCTATGATACAACAAATGAAAGTTGTACAATTTTCCCTTAATAGACATAATGGTAATCAACACTCTCCCTCAAGTTGGGTCATAGATGTCAATCATGCCCAACTTGAATCGTAAGTTTTCATAGGTGGCTCTAGGAAGTTCTTTGGTCAATATATCAACAGTTTGGTGGCTTGAAGGTGTGTGCTGGAGAGAAATTAGCCTATTTTTAACCTTTTCCTTGGTGAAGTATGAATCAATTTTCACATGCTTTGTTATGTCATGTTGCCCAGGGTTAATAACAATGCTTATGGAAGCTTTGTTATCAAACAACAAGCTTTCTTCATGGTCAGTGTAAACGTGTAATTATGCAAGCATCCTTTGCAACCACATCCCCTCGCAAATCCCATATACCATGGACCTAAGTTTAGCTTGTGTGCTGATTTTAGTAACCACATATTGTTTTTTGCTTCTCTAGGTCAATAAGTTATCCCATAAAAAAGAGAAATACCCATTTGTTGATCTCCTATCATTTACTGAGCCTGCCCAATCTGCATCAATGAATATTTCTATTTTCCTGTTTGTGTCGTTCTTGAAATGAGACCTTTTCCATGATGCCTTTTTCATATACTACATGATGCGGTTAACTTCTTTCATGTGAGCCTCCCTAGGGCAATTCATGTAGTAGCTAACCATGCTAAGAGAAAAACCAATATCTAGTCATGTGTGGGTTAGGTAGATAAGTTTCCTAACCAACTTTTGATACCTTTCTTTGGGAATAAGTGGACTCTCACTTTCCTCTCCAATTTTCACATTGGATTCCATAAGAGTGTTTGTTGGCATGCATCCTAACACCTTTGTTTCTTGAAAAGTATATTTTCCCTTTGAGATAAATAGATTTCATGTTTGGACCGTGCCACTTCCATTCCCAGAAAATACCTGAACTCACCAAGATATTTGACTTCAAATTCCTTAGCTAGTTAATTTTTAGTCCTTAATTCAATTCCACTATAATCATCACCTATAATAATAATGTTATCCACATAGACAATGAAAATGGTTACCTTGCCTTCCTTTGAATGCTTTAAGAACAATGTGTGGTCAGTTTGACACTAGGAGAAGCCATGCATCCTAACTACTTGTGTGAGCCTATCAAACCAAGCCCGAGGGATTGCTTGAGTTCATATAGTGATCTTTTGAGTTTACATACCTTTCCTGAATTTTCTGATGTTTCAAGTCCAAGTGGTATTCTCATGTAGATATCTTCTTCTAGTTCATCATTTAGGAAAGCATTTTTTATATCTAACTGGTGAAGTGGCTAGTCCAAATTTAATGCCAGGGAAAGGAGTACACGGACACAATTCAACTTTTCTATAGATGCAAATGTTTCTTCACAATCCACCTCGTAGCACTGGGTTAATCCTTTTTCCACCAACCAAGCTTTGTACCTGTTTACACTCTTATCTACATTGTATTTTACTGAGAATATCCAATTGCATCCAACTATCTTCTTCTACTCTGGTAGCTAGGAGAGTTGTCGTATGCCATTCTTTTCAAGTGCCTTGATTTCTTCCATTTTAGAAACCTTCCATTCTAGAACTAGGATAGCTTCATGAAAGTTTTGAGGAATGTCGACGATGTCCACATAGCTGATGAAGTTCATGTACCCCTATGATAATATTTCACTAGAAACATAGTTTGCAAATGGGTGTTTTGTACAAGACCTTACACTCTTTCTCATAACAATAGGTAAGTCTAAGTATCGGTCATTAGTGGTATTATTAGATAGATTAGAGGAAGAGTTAATTCACAATATGCTACATTCGTGACTAGGTCCAGGATCTGAATTTTGGGAAGAGTCTTGGTTCTACTTTGGAAGAGTGGGTGCTTCTACTTCCTTAAGAGTCTCCTGCTTGTTCTTCTTCCTTATGTACACTTGTAGTTCTTTTCCTCCATTTGGTTTTCCTTTTGTACCAATTGTCTGTGCTCCATTTTTTGGCTTGATAACCTCAAGAGTGGTTGTTAGTCGGTCCAATTCAGGTTCAACAATTATTGGGACAAATTATGTGAATTATGTGTTTAGGTTAAGCGTTTTGGAGAACATTCTATTTATTACGTAGGATGAAGAGAGGACTGCATCTCCCCAAGTTAGGTACGTTGATGAATAGAATAAGGCCTCGAGTGACTTCCTTAGGTGCCTATTTTTCCTCTCTACTGTCGCATTATGTTGTGGAGTGTATGGCTATGATGTTTGGTGTATAATTCCATTTTTTGGTAAGGTAACTACCAAGGCTATGGTGGAAGTACTCATTTCCATTATCGCTTCTTAGTACTTGAATAATACTTTGAAATTGGGTTTTGACCATTTTATGGAAGTTCTCAAATATACTCCCAACTTCTGATTTTTCTTTCATGAGGAACACCCCCGATGACTCTTGTATGATCGTTAGTAAAAGTGAAAAACCACCTCGATCTAGTAACATTATCCACGTTTGAATGAGTGTGAAAGGTTTAGACGGTTTAAAAGGTTGTATGGAATAATGGGATTTGGCGTATTTGTCTAATTCGCACACTTCACATTAGAAAGAACCAAAGTCTTTATTAGATATGGATAGAAACATTTTTTTTTCAAATACATAAAATTTGGGTGTCCTAGGCGATAACGCCATAACATTAAATCATCTACCTTTCTTTGATGAACGCATAAGAGCAACCTTTTAGGATATATTATTTTGGTCTTCAACTCTAAGGAAGTAAAGGCATGCACTTTCCTCAGTATTGCCAATCATCTTTTTCGAATTCATATCCTGAAATTCACAAATGTGGTAAGAACTTAGCAACACATCCTAAATTTTTTGTTACTTTACAGATACACAATAAAGTGCAATCTAGTTTATGAACATGTAAAACTGAATTAAGAGTAATATGTTTAGAGATAACCACCAAACCTTTACCAGCCACCTTGGAGGTGGTACCATTTGCTACCCAGACAAAATATCCCTCTTGACATGGAATGTATTTGTTAAATACATTGATGTCCCTAATTATGTGATCCGAGGCACCATAATCAACAATCCAGGAGTTTGATTTCTGGTGATTCACATGAAGGGAAGCACAAAAATTACCTTTTTAGGAAAGAGTAGCAGTGGAAGAAGAGGTACGTGTTTTGCAGTGACTGTTGCATCAGTTTCTGCAGCATCTCTATTTTTTCTATGTTGAAAGGGCTGGCCTCTGCAATGTTTTTAGGCTTTCTTTCATCAGCAGCATCAACATATCTGTGTGCTTCCGTGAGTTTTGGTTTTAGATCCGTGGGTTTTCCATGAAGCACCCAATATGTTTTCTTCGTATGTCCAGGCCACTTGCAGTTATTGCACCATCATCTACCTTTCTTTGGTGGACCTCTTGCTGCAAGTGGAGAGCCTTCAATGTATGAACTTGCAATTTGACTTCCCAATATGATTTTCCTTCTACTTTGTTCCCTTCTCACTTCTGCAAATGATTCTTGAATGCTAGGGAAAGGCTTAGTTCCAATAGTCCTTCATCTCACTTCATCCAAATTTGTATTCAGTCTCAATAGGAACTGAAATATTATATCCTTCTCGACCAGTTTCTAGTAGATTTTTTCATCATTTGTACACTTCCACTCTATGTCTGCATAGACGTCAAGTTGAGGTTAGTACTTTGTGAGTGTATGATAGTACTCAGTGACTGGAGAATCTCTTTGTCGAATATTGTGTAAGAGGCTTTTGATCTCAAATATGGATGAAGTGTTGTCCACATTTTAGTAGGTCTCCTTGGATACCTTCTATATTTTTGTAGCAGTGTCATAATACATAAAATTTTCACCAGACTCATTAGTCATGGAGTTGAGCAACCATGTCATAACAAGATTGTTTTCAAGTTTCCATTTTTCATGGTATGGGTTAGTCTTTTTTAGCTGTTTAGCCTCGTGAGTGATGTAGCCTTCTTTTCCTTTTTCTGGGAGGAAGATACAAACATATCTAAATCATTGTGTATAGTTATGTCCATTGAGTTTGTAGCTAGTAATCATAACTTTTTCATGATGAATGGTGATGTTTCCAATCGCTGCTTCCTTAGGGTCAACATCTAGGATATTTGGGCTCCTCTTTTTTTCTTCCATGAGAAAACCCTAATTTTTTTACCATATTAGAATTGTAGATCTAATACCATGTGAATATGTTGTATTTCTTATCGATTTGGTACAAAATACAATATGGTATAAATAGCCTAAGGAGTACAAGTAAATCAGAAAGCTAATTAAGTCCTAACTAACTCAATTATTTACAATAAATGAAATATATTAAACGAATATTAACGATTATAGAATATTTCTATGATACAACTAATGAAAGTTGTACAAATGTTCCTAAATGGACAAAATTGTAATTAAGATTAAGGAGTGATGAATGTGAAAAGATTTATGTAGATATTTTGGTATGCTATGGAGTAAATGTATGCATAACTCAAAGCTGCAAATCTTAGGTTTAACAACATAGTAAGAACTTTACATGAAGAGAAAAAAAAATCTACACTAAGTCATACAAAGCAGATAATGTATGTTTTAGAACACTAATCACTTCATAACTTTACATGTTACAGAAGAATATAGGGTATGCACACACAAGAAAAATCAAATGCATGTGATTTACTAATTAAAATCAGATGGAAACACAAATACATACCAGATGCATAAATATTACAATAAATACTAGATGCAAAATCAAAGGGCATATTAGAATTAAAAGATCAATTAATTTATAAGATGAAAATTTAAATATTCTTCTATCTTTAATAAGAGTATACACTTCAAAAGTACACGTTGAAAACCAACAACATAGAACACTATTTTTCGTACTATCTACCAAGTTTTTCTATATCAATTTTAAAGTCACCGTGAAACATTAGTTATTTTCTTTTTACTAATTTTTTTTTACATTCAAATCGTTATAAATTATATCAACCAACAATTTAGTACAAAGTCGCTATAAACAAAAAGGATGAATCTACAAATAAACTTACAACATTCATGTTAACAGTAAGAAAAACGGAAAAATGCCTACAAACGTGGCAAAACCTATACATATCACAAAATTGATGTGTCTAAAATATCAATGCCTTTGGAGCTGCAACGTTGAAGACGTCAAAGTCATTAATTGAATTTACACTAGATCGAAACTGATATGTCAATCTAAAATGAAATGAACACCACAACAAGACAAAAAATCAAAACAACAACTGCAAAACAAAACGAGAAATCAAAATAATGTTGCACAAAGATAAGACGACAAATATAAACAAAAAAAAAACCTAAATATGTGAAACATCATTTGTCACCAAATTAATGTTGAAAGATCTATAATTTGGTGTGGGTGCCAAATTAAAAATAAAAGTTGGAGGCACTATGTAGCATTGCAAGGTCTTTTGCAAAAACTATAGACTTCGTTTATTTTATAAATCTACTTTCGTTTTTTATTTTTTAAAATATTTGTTAACTTTCTTTTACATTATTTCGTCTTCCCTTTATTTATAATTTTTCACCATGATGTATGCTATAATACGTTTTTATACCAGTAATATGATTTGAATATAATTCTTAGCTGTTCCATTTGTCAAAGAAAATCTTAATCTTAATCTTAATCTGATATCCAAAGCTCAAGACAAATCAAACACAAAAAAAAGGGGATCATTACAAATGAAAATAACCTTTTTTTTTGGTACAACAAATAAAAATAAATTTTAAAATTAAATATCAGTTTATTTCTTGTTTCATATTTTGTTGTTTGTTCAATTCGAAGATAGACATCCTATGTTAGAATCAAGATCGTTCTACTTCAGTAACTTGTGCAGCTACAACTCCTTTAGGAAATCTTTTATCTTTGTCTATGCTAATCCCTTTGAAGTCCTAATCAACTAACAGTAGGTCTCATCTACAACTAACTATTCAAAGATGATCATGATATAAGACAATAAAAATGATTGTCATACAAAATTAGTTTAAAATATTTTATTTTAAGTAGTAATATACTAAATATTGTTCAACCATATAATAGGACATATTTTATATTCGAAAATTTGAACTCAACTGATATATCAATATTATTCGGATAAATATTATGTCTTAATGGTGCGTGAGTAAATTTTGAATGATATTTTTCACTCTAACTACATAGTAAAAAATATTAATAAAAATATTTATTTATCTGCTATAAAGTACTTCTTTAAGGAGATTTTTTATAAAATTTTATTGTCAATTTTTGTAAAACCATTTTCAACTTCGTATGTCCAGGCCTCTTGCAGTTATTGCACCATAATCTACCTTTCTTTGGTGGACCTCTTGTGCAAGTGCAGAGCCTTCAATGTATGAACTTGCAATTTGACTTCCCAATATGATTTTCCTTCTACTTTGTTCCCTTCTCACTTCTACAAATGCTTCTTGAATGCTAGGGAAAGGCTTAGTTCCAATAGTCCTTCATCTCACTTCATCTAAATTTGTATTCAGTCTCAATAGGAACTGAAATATTATATCCTTCTCAACCAGTTTCTTGTAGATTTTTTCATCATTTGTACACTTCCACTCTATGTCTGCATAGACGTCAAGTTGAGGTTAGTACTTTGTGAGTGTATGATAGTACTCGGTGACTGGAGAATCTCTTTGTCAAATATTGTGTAAGAGGCTTTTGATCTCAAATATGGATGAAGTGTTGTCCATATTTTAGTAGGTCTCCTTGGCTACCTTCTATATTTTTGCAGCAGTGTCATAATACATAAAATTTTCACCAGACTCATTAGTCATGGAGTTGAGCAACCATGTCATAACAAGATTGTTTTCAAGTTTCCATTTTTCATGGTATGGGTGAGTCTCTTTTAGCTGTTTAGCCTCGTGAGTGATGTAGCCTTCTTT
Source organism: Cicer pinnatifidum (assembly GCA_037974775.1). Classification (NCBI taxonomy): domain Eukaryota; kingdom Viridiplantae; phylum Streptophyta; class Magnoliopsida; order Fabales; family Fabaceae; genus Cicer; species Cicer pinnatifidum. Next base: position 28,640,323 of record JBBPBR010000007.1, on the reverse strand, counting down.
TCCTTTTTCTGGGAAGAAGATACAAACATATCTAAATCATTGTGTATAGTTGTGTCCATTGAATTTGTACCTAGTAATCATAATTTTTTCATGATGAATGGTGATGTTTCCAATCGCTGCTTCCTTAGGGTCAACATCTAGGATATTTGGACTCTTTTTTTCTTCCATGAGAAAACCCTAATTTTTTTACCATATTAGAATTGTAGATATAATACCATGTGAATATGTTGTATTTCTTGTCGATTTGGTACAAAATACAATATGGTATAAATAGCCTAAGGAGTACAAGTAAATCAGGAAGCTAATTAAGTCCTAACTAACTCAATTATTTACAAGAAATGAAATATATTAAACAAATATTAATGATTATAGAATATTTCTATGATACAACTAATGAAAGGTTTACAAATGTCCCTAAATGGACAAAATTGTAATCAACATTAAGGTGTGATGAATGTGAAAAGATTTATGTAGATATTTTGGTATGCTAATAGATTTTTTTAAATCTTTTGTATGGAGTAAATGTATGCATAACTCAAAGATACAAATCTTAGGTTTAACAACATAGTAAGAATTTTATATGAAGAAAAAAAAAAATCTACACTAAGTCATACAAAGCAGATAATGTATGTTTTAGAACACTAATCACTTCATAACTTTACATGTTACAAAAGAATATAGGGTATGCACACACAAGAAAAATCAAATGCATGTGATTTACTAATTAAAATCAGATGGAAACACAAATACATACCAAATGCATACATATTACAATAAATACTAGATGCAAAATCCAAGGGCATATTAGAATTAAAAGTTCAATTAATTTATAAGATGAAAATTTAAATATTCTCCTATCTTTAATAAGAGTATACACTTCAAAAGTACACGTTGGAAACCAACAACATAGAACACTATTTTTTGTACTACCTACCAAGTTTTTCTATATCAATTTTAAAGTCACCGTGAAACATTAGTTATTTTCTTTTTACTAATTTTTTTTTTCATTCAAATCGATAGAAATTATATCAATCAACAATTTAGTACAAAGTCGCTATAAACAAAAAGGATGAATCTACAAATAAACTTACAACATTCATATTAACAGTAAAAAAAACGGAAAAATGCCTACAAACGTGGCAAAACCTATACATATTACAAAATTGATGTGTCTAAAATATCAATGCCTTTGGAGCTGCAACGTTGAAGACGTCAAAGTCATTAATTGAATTTACACTAGATCGAAACTGATATGTCAATCTAAAATGAAATGAACACCACAACAAGACAAAAAATCAAAACAACAACTGCAAAATAAAACGAGAAATCAAAATAATGTTGCACAAAGATAAGACGACAAATACAAACAAAAAGAAATCTAAATATGTGAAACATCATTTGTCACCAAATTAATGTTGAAAGATCTATAATTTGGTGTGGGTGCCAAAATAAAAATAAAAGTTGGAGGCACTATGTAGCATTGCAAGGTCTTTTGCAAAAACTATAGACTTCGTTTATTTTATAAATCTACTTTTGTTTTTAGTTTTTAAAATATTTGTTAACTTTCTTTTACATTATTTCGTCTTCCCTTTATTTCTAATTTTTCACCATGATGTATGCTATAATACGTTTTTATACCAGTAATATGATTTGAATATAATTCTTAGCTGTTCCATTTGTCAAAGAAAATCTTAATCTTAATCTTAATCTGATATCCAAAGCTCAAGACAGATCAAACACACAAAAAAAGGGATCATTACAAATGAAAATAACTTTTATTTTTGGTACAACAAATAAAAATAAATTTTAAAATTAAATATCAGTTTAATTCTTGTTTCATATTTTGTTGCTTGTTCAATTCGAAGATAGACATCCTATGTTAGAATCAAGATCATTCTACTTCAGTAACTTGTGCAGCTACAACTCCTTTAGGAAATCTTTTATCTTTGTCTATGCTAATCCCTTTGAAGTCCTAATCAGCTAACAGTAGGTCTCATCTACAACTAACTATTCAAAGATGATCATGATATAAGACAATACAAATGATTGTCATACAAAATTAGTTTAAAATATTTTATTTTAAGTAGTAATATACTAAATATTGTTCAAACATATAATAGGACATATTTTATGTTCGAAAATTTGAACTCAACTGATATATCAATATTATTCGGATAAATATTATGTCTTAATGGTGCGTGAGTAAATTTTAAATGATATTTTTCACTCTAACTACATAGTAAAAAATATTAATAAAAATATTTATTTATCTGCTATAAAGTACTTCTTTAAGGAGATTTTTTATGAAATTTTATTGTCAATTTTTGTAAAACCATTTTCAACTTCGTATGTCCATGCCACTTGCAGTTATTGCACCATCATCTACCTTTCTTTGGTGGACCTCTTGCTGCAAGTGCAGAGCCTTCAATGTATGAACTTGCAATTTGACTTCCCAATATGATTTTCCTTCTACTTTGTTCCCTTCTCACTTCTGCAAATGCTTCTTGAATGCTAGGGAAAGGCTTAGTTCTAATAGTCCTTCATCTCACTTCATCCAAATTTGTATTCAGTCTCAATAGGAACTGAAATATTATATCCTTCTCGACCAGTTTCTTGTAGATTTTTTCATCATTTGTACACTTCCACTCTATGTCTGCATAGACATCAAGTTGAGGTTAGTACTTTGTGAGTGTATGATAGTACTCGGTGACTGGAGAATCTCTTTTTCGAATATTGTGTAAAAGGCTTTTGATCTCAAATATGGATGAAGTGTTGTCCATATTTTAGTAGGTCTCCTTGGCTACCTTCTATATTTTTGCAGCAGTGTCATATTACATAAAATTTTCACCAGACTCATTAGTCATGGAGTTGAGCAACCATGTCATAACAAGATTGTTTTCAAGTTTCCATTTTTCATGGTATGGGTCAGTCTTTTTTAGCTGTTTAGCCTCGTGAGTGATGTAGCCTTCTTTTCCTTTTTCTGGGAGGAAGATACAAACATATCTAAATCATTGTGTATAGTTATGTCCATTGAATTTGTACCTAGTAATCATAATTTTTTCATGATGAATGGTGATGTTTCCAATCGCTGCTTCCTTACGGTCAACATCTAGGATATTTTGGCTCTTTTTTTCCTCCATGAGAAAACCCTAATTTTTTTTACCATATTAGAATTGTAGATCTAATACCATGTGAATATGTTGTATTTCTTATCGATTTGGTACAAAATACAATATGGTATAAATAGCCTAAGGAGTACAAGTAAATCAGGAAGCTAATTAAGTCCTAACTAACTCAATTATTTACAAGAAATGAAATATATTAAACGAATATTAATGATTATAGAATATTTCTATGATACAACTAATGAAAGTTGTACAAATGTCCCTAAATGGACAAAATTGTAATCAACATTAAGGTATGATGAATGTGAAAAGATTTATATAGATATTTTGGTATGCTAATAGATTTTTTTAAATCTTCTGTATGGAGTAAATGTATGCATAACTCAAAGATGCAAATCTTAAGTTTAACAACATAGTGAGCATTGTATATGAAGAGAAAAAAAAAATCTACATGTTAAAAGAATATAGGGTATGTTTTAGAACACTAATCACTTCATAACTTTAAATGTTACAAAAGAATATAGGGTATGCACACACAAGAAAAATCAAATGCATGTGATTTACTAATTAAAATCAGATGGAAACACAAATACATACCAGATGCATAAATATTACAATAAATACTAGATGCAAAATCCAAGGGCATGTTAGAATTAAAAGTTCAATTAATTTATAAGATGAAAATTTAAATATTCTCCTATCTTTAATAAGAGTATACACTTCAAAAGTACACGTTGAAAACCAACAACATAGAACACTACTTTTCGTACTACCTACCATGTTTTTCTATATCAATTTTAAAGTCACCGTGAAACATTAGTTATTTCCTTTTTACTAATTTTTTTTTTCATTCAAATCGATAGAAATTATATCAATTAACAATTTAGTACAAAGTCGCTATAAACAAAAAGGATGAATCTACAAATAAACTTACAACATTCATGTTAACAGTAAAAAAAACGGAAAAATGCCTATAAACGTGGCAAAATCTATACATATCACAAAATTGATGTGTCTAAAATATCAATGCCTTTGGAGCTGCAACGTTGAAGACGTCAAAGTCATTAATTGAATTTACACTAAATCGAAACTGATCTGTCAATCTAAAATGAAATGAACACCACAACAAGACAAAAAATCAAAACAACAATTGCAAAGCAAAACGAGAAATCAAAATAATGTTGCACAAAGATAAGACGACAAATACAAACAAAAAAAAACCTAAATATGTGAAACATCATTTGTCACCAAATTAATGTTGAAAGATCTATAATTTGGTGTGGGTGCCAAAATAAAAATAAAAGTTGGAGGCACTATGTAGCATTGCAAGGTCTTTTGCAAAAACTATAGACTTCGTTTATTTTATAAATCTACTTTTGTTTTTTATTTTTTAAAATATTTGTTAACTTTCTTTTACATTATTTCGTCTTCCCTTTATTTTTAATTTTTCACCATGATGTATGCTATAATACGTTTTTATACCAGTAATATGATTTGAATATAATTCTTGGCTGTTCCATTTGTCAAAGAAAATCTTAATATTAATCTTAATTTGATATCCAAAGCTCAAGACAGATCAAACACAAAAAAAGGGATCATTACAAATGAAAATAACCTTTTTTTTTTGTACAACAAATAAAAATAAATTTTAAAATTAAATATCAGTTTAATTCTTGTTTCATATTTTGTTGCTTGTTCAATTCGAAGATAGACATCCTATGTTAGAATCAAGATCATTCTACTTCAGTAACTTGTGCAGCTACAACTCCTTTAGGAAATCTTTTATCTTTGTCTATGCTAATCCCTTTGAAGTCCTAATCAGCTAACAGTAGGTCTCATCTACAACTAACTATTCAAAGATGATCATGATATAAGACAATACAAATGATTGTCATACAAAATTAGTTTAAAAAGTTTTACGCAGTTATTAAATGTGTGACAATGATCAATAGTTAAGATTGATTGATAGGGCAATTTTTTTTAATATTACAATATATATAAATTAAATCCTAAAAAAAATATAAGAGATAATATAAAACTATTCATCAAATATACAAATTAGGAGAAATAAATAAAAATCATCTTGTGATGATTAATTCTTATAAAGAGTGGAGAACATCGGGATGTCAATATTCCAGCTGGTGAAGCAAATTTACTTTTAGGAATTTTTATTTTTTACATTTTTTATTGTGACTAATTAAATTGATAATTTTGCACGAATCATGTCAAGCAAACTTAGGAAGTTAAATTTTCTTCTCTTAGAGTTAAGTTTTTGTCAGAACGTCATAATGGGATATAGCCTATAAAAAACAATAACAGTACAACAACCCAAACTGATTCGTTTGTTGGTGAAATATGATTTCGTGCAATGAAAATAACAATTTCAATTCTAATATAAGCATAAAAAATGTATTGAATAAATTCTGATAGTCATCCCAGCTAGTTCAGAATATCCATAGTGATATTTGAAAGTTGAATGACAGAAAAACTTCTTACCAATCAAGTTGAAGACTATAATAGCTTGCTTACAATTTGGCAGTGACATTACCATGCCCTTTAATTCAGTGTGATGAAAATTGTTAGAGGCAAAGAAAACAATCAAAGCTTGTACTGATTTCTATATAATGTTTCATACTTTCATTGTTAACTGTAAACTTACGAGCTTTAAAAAGTTGACCAGATTTATTCATCAAATTGATGACAGAATAGAAAGTGATAAAATAAAAGGTGTACTTTGTGTACCTTCAGAGGGGTGTTTGCTGCAGAGAAACTTGTATAAATCGATTGGGATAAATAAAGGGCCAAGCTTTTGCAATAAAACAGATATTGGTATATGAACAAATATCTTACGAAATTGTGCAATAATAAATAGGGATTTGATCTTTTATTACGAAAGGAAGTAAGGACAGGCTACATAAAGGGGATAACGTTTTTTAGTACTAGTACACATCATAGTTATAAAATGCAAAATGTGAAATATAACCTTCATCAAAATTTAAGCAGCACATATGAGTGTGAAACTTCCAAACAGCATGATATAATAAAACTAATATACACTCAGTAAATTATTTCGAGAGACTAAGGTTAGAGAAACGATGTTAAATAGCAGTAGTGTCTTTCACATCACAGTTTGTAATCCTAAATAAGCGAACTATCAAGTTTAGATAGAAGCCTATTCAGACTTCTTTAGTGCAGAAGTTAATGTTAAGAGTAACCTCATAAATTTGGATGACATTAATATTGCTTTTTCCAGATCCTCAACCTCACCCTTGATAACAAATAGATAATGTGAACTGAAATCAAAATTCTGCAAAAATGACCATTTAAAGTTCTTTTGCATACCTTTATGGTGTTATTAAAGACAACATCGTCAAGTTCTTCCTAAGCTTCAGTGTTGTTAATTTGCTCCTTAATGAAATATATATAATCCTTCTCAAAGATCTTTTATTTAAGTGTTAAAATGTAATAATCAATAGAACATGACAAATAGCTTAAGATGAATACTTGATGATTATTTGTTGGCCTTGAAATTGTGACACTTGTGAGATCCTTCATGCCCTTCTGACAGGGGAAAGAATGCGGTGAAAGTGGGAAGTGATGATGTGGAGTGACGATTGTCCCTGGTTAGACAGAAAATATTGAAGGGTAGACGAAAGGAAAGAGAAGTGCTTTTGATTGTGCAATAATTAAGGTTGAGAAAAGACATAAATTTTATGTTAAGGGTGACAAAATGGGCAGATTTGCAATAGGAAATGTATGGTTTGGAATTACGGAAGCTATGGGATTTACAGAAGAAATGAGAAATAGAACATATTGACTTGTTAGCATCAAAGCTAAAATGGAAAAATATAGAGTTAATGTTATTTAATTGAGATTGCTGAGGTGGCAATGTAAGAATATGCTTTCAAAAATTTTATGTTGTCTCCTAAATTTTTTTATCAGGTTATCTTATTTTTTCACTGATCTGTTGATTCATGATCTTTTATCTTGAGAGAATATATGTGGGAGATGTTTTTGTGATTTTGCACAGATAACTCCACTGTTTCCCAGTCACCATCCTTCTACGGATCCAGAGTTTATGTTCCTTTAGGAAGTGATTAGATATAGGAAGTCGGTCATGTTATACCTTATCTGTTTTGATTTGCTGTTTATTTGTAAATATAGCTCAGGAGGGAGTGTTTATGGCATGGCTTATTTTGGAAGCTACAATCATGAGCAAGATTACAATAATAATCAAGTTTTAACCACAGACCAACGATCATTAAGTTTAAGGAAGCATGCGTGCAATGCAATATAACAACAATAAAGGAAGAATACAACAATGGCTAATTACGAAGACACTGTTAATATCAAATGAAGATTCTCTACACGATGATAGTACACTAAACCAATTTGAACTGAAATGAAATAAGACTAAAATACAAGTTTTGAGTTTGAGCAGTGAAAAAAAAAATCCGCGCTAAGTTCTCACTTTAATAACATGTAAACAAACTAACGTGGATTGTTTCAGACACTACCTTCCAGAACAGGGGCATACCAGCCATGATGGATCTCCACTGCCTTCTTTCTTCTGGCAAGCCGAGACTTGCGATTTGCTCCAGTGTTTCTATGCAATGTGCCCACTTTCACTGCTTTGTCAATTATGGAGTATGCCTCTCCAATCATCTTCTCAATTGAGACAATTTCTTCAGATTGTGCATCAGGTTTCTTTCTGAGCAATTCCAGTGCATCCAAAACCTGCAGACCATTGATTATTATATGATATAATTAAAAATCCCCTTACAAATAAAACTATAATTTGGGTTTTTTGAATGGCAATGACAGTGCATGTGAACTTGAGTTTTGACAAGAATAATCGAGCCCCCACAATTATAAATGTCAGGATTCATATGGTTTATGGAGTCTTATTATTATGTTACATGTGGACTAATTTCGTATTAATTGTATAACAATATGACTTCAAAAAGCAGAGCATATACTGAGCATTATTATAGTATATTACATCAACATGACACACTACAATATTAATATCCTTTCAAATCCTATTTCTCTCCTCTTTTTTCCCAGTCATTTTAACATCTTTAATGACGAAAATCGTCAGAGAACTATGAAGCTCAACCACTTCTCCTTCTAAACTGTTGAATTGTGGAACATGTTTCAAATACCACCTAATATGTGCCTCCAGAGCTTGGTCCACCGACCAATAACAATACAAAAATGTTACTTTATCATAACATTTTCTCTCTTTTTTTTCTTGCATACCATCAATGGTCCAAATTAAGGTACTGTTTAAAATGACTCCATTATTCTTTTTAATTATTTTAAAGTGGTCACATGCTTCCTTTTCAGTGTTCGCATTACAAAAAAATAACCATAAAAATCCTTTTTTCCGCAATTGCCGCTACGGGAATAGCGGCCGCTATTGCAGTGGTAGCAGAACGGTAATAGCGTATCATATTTCATAGTGTTTTCCCCAAATCCCACCATGCAATAGCGCTATAGCGGTTATTTAACAACACTGCCCAATGGAGTATTTTGTCAGCAACTCAAAATGAATTGAGAATTTTTTAAATGAAAAATTGAAAATAATTTTAAAAAGTAATCAATCCCTAATGAATCCATTTTCGAGCAAGGATTACAAGTATATTAGGATTGACGAGAAATTTGATAGAATCATGATTTGTCAACACAATCTTGACAAGCACTTCGCAGCTTCAACAAAACCGTAGTGTCACCTTGATTTCATCAAGCTCAATATGATTCCAAAATCACATGTAAAACTAAAAGACAACTCCAACTCCATTTTAAGTCTACCTTTTGAAGAACTAATCTAATGATCAATGTAACATCGGTTCTTAACGAGGAACAGGAGACACTTCCGACCGAAGTTGTGTCCAATATAAACACTATACATTGATTATATTCAATTAATTTATTTTCTCAAATTATTCCCGATGTCAGCGGTCATGTCTAGTGTTTGTAGAATATTTTCACTATGCGTACTTAAGCCTTACAGGCAAATGCCAATATTGTTAGGTTGGACGGGTTCGAACTTGGGTGAGTTAATTATAATGGACAAAACAAAAAGAATATTTTCACTATGCATACAAAATTAATTCATTTAATTAATTAATTCCACTTCATTTCATTGTATTGCTATTTTTCTAAGAGAAAACGGTTCCAAATTGAAGGGTATTAATGCAATGCTACCTTTTTGGTACGGGTTCTTATCTCTGATTTACGGGCTTTGTTGTAAATGCGACGTTTCTCCGCTTGGCGAGCTCTCTTAATTGCCGAATCAACCTTTTTCGGGGCCGCCTCGCAAACTACCACGCCACGCTTCTGCACCCTACTCAACGACAATCTACCTGTAACACACATTCACATACACAGGTTCACAATTCAGCAAAACTATTGTTATTATTGAATATTGAAGAAAAGATAAAGAGAATCAAACGAACCTTGTGAAAGGACAGTGTGGGAAATGTTTCGAGAGAAACTTAGAGAAGCGGAATTTGAAGAAGATGGAGTTAGGGTAAGGTTCCGAAATTTGGAAGGAAGGTTTAGCAATGAGCATGAAACTGCTGCCATATCTTTTTCTTTGATGGCTCTCTCTTATCTCTTTGATATCTTTTTCTTTGATGGCTCTCTCTTATCCCTTCAGTTGAGGTTCAGTTTCTGTTTCAATTTCAATTGAATAAAATATTGCTGAACTCCGACGAGTAACAAACATATTCTCCATAGTGCCCTTAGTGTATTTTCATTTTTGCTACTTACACGCATTTTTATCTAGTCATATCCCTTTTTATATTTTTTTTAAATATAGTCACACTCCTAAACATAAAGTATCAATAAAATAATTTTCGTTTCCATTCTTTCGGAAAAATATTATGTTTTTATTTTTTTTAAAATACACAGTTCATTTTATTTTGATAAAAGATATTTATAATGAGTCATTATTAATGATTTATTACGAAGAAGAAAAGATAAAATATTAGTAAATAAATATGTATTTTCAAAAATAATAAAAATAATTTTTTTTGATAGTTTCATTATTTTTAAAATATAAATGATTTTTTACTTTCAAAACTATTTTTAACTCTTTATTATTAACACGTAAAATTAACAAAAAAATTTAAATAAAAAAGGTTTTCACAAATTAAATGGTCCCTTATGTCTAAAATATTCATTTCACTCATTTATGTTTGAATGATTATATTTGGACACTTCTAACACTTCAATAATTATTTTCTCTTTAAATATTTTTTTTATCACATCACTAATATATTATATTTATTTCATTAACTTTTATATTTTTTTCTCTATTTTAAAATTTTATATCAAATTAATCGGCTTAAAGTTACATAATCACAAATAACATATTATATGTTAATTACGAATAACATATAATTAAATTATGGCTCGCGCGCTGCGCGGATATTAATTAATTAATTTTATAAGTTTTATAAGTAATATTTTATGTATTATAAATATATTTATCTAATAATATTACTTTATTGATTTGTAATAATTGAATATAATTAGAAAAATTAAAATGAGAGAAAATCATGTTTATCACAATTATCTATGATTGATTCAGTGATTAAGTGAGTTATTTTATTATATATTTATGTCGATATTTATGAGTGATTAAGTGATTTTTTTTCATTGAATTTAATGACTAATAATATAAATTATTAACATTGGTAAATGACTAATAATATTATAAAATAATATTATAAATTTATAATAAAATAACTTATAAAATAATTTAATAATAATATAAATTATAAATTATTATCAAATTGTAAAATAATTTATAAATTATAAATTTATTATAAATAATTGTAAAATAATTTTATAATTTTATAAGTTTTATAACTAATATTTTATGTATTATAAATATAGTTATCTTATAATGTTACTTTATTGATTTGTAATAATTGAATATGATTAAGAAAATTAAAATGACGGAAAATCATGTTTATCACAATCATCTAATTTAATTTTTAAAATATTTTATAAAATTCGTATGATAACTTATTATATAGGATAATTGTTTGACTCATTGTACTTTGA
>JBBPBR010000007.1:28608087-28626965 GCA_037974775.1 Cicer pinnatifidum | reverse complement strand
TAAAATAATTTATAAATTTATTATAAAATAACTTATAAAATAATTTGATAATAATATAAATTATAAATTATAAATTATTATCAAATTGTAAAATAATTTATAATTTATAAATATATTATAAATAATTTTAAAATAATTTTATAATTTATAAATTTATTATAAAATAATATTATTAGATAAAGAACATTTATGTCGATATTTATGAGTGATTAGTCGGTTTTTTTTTATTGAATTTAATGACTAATAATATAAATTATTACCATTGGTAAATGACTAATAATATTATAAAATAATTTATAAATTTATTATAAAATAACTTATAAAATAATTTGATAATAATATAAATTATAAATTATTATCAAATTGTAAAATAATTTATAAATTATAAATAATTGTAAAATAATTTTATAATTTATAAATTTATTATAAAATAATATTATCAAATAGATTTTGGAGGTATTAAAGAAATTGTGGAAGAAAGAGGAAAAATAGAGTAGGATTGAAAGAGATTAGATATTGAGAGGGCAGAAAGGAGGAGAGGTCCACATCAGCTTTTTGGCAGATGTGGGAAATATTTGTATAGGTGGCATTCGAGGATGAGGTGGCATTCGAGGATCTGTTTTAAATATATATAATAGATTATAAAATAATATTATCAAATAGATTTCGGAGGTATTAAAGTAATTGTGGAAGAAAGAGGAAAAATAGAGTAGAATTGAAAGAGATTAGATATTGAGAGCATGATTGAGAGAGGGAGAAAGGAGGAGAGGTCCACGTCAGCTTTTTTGCTGATGTGGGAAATATTTGTATATGTGGCATTCGAGGGTGAGGTGGCATTCGGGGGTCTGTTTTAAATATATATAATAGATATGTTAATTTTGTTTAGGTAAGTTGCGTAGATTTAATTCATATATTATAGATAAACTTATTTCATGTAGACTAGGTGAACATAGTTAACATATTTATTTATTTATTTATTTATTTATTTTTTTTTTTTCTGAATGATCAAAATGAAAAATATGGAAGGAAATTTAAATGTAATGGACAATGGTGTACAACCAAAGTTAGTGGATTATACTTATGTATTTACTATTGACAAAATGGTTGAAGTATACATCCAGAGTTAGTGGATTATATTTTATGTATTTACTATTGACATAATGGTTGAAGTGTTAGTTAGACTATGCAGCTACCCTTAACAAGTCCAAGTGAATAGTTTACGGTCGGGCTGGACAAGATCTTGTGGCCCAATCGAAACCGACTGTTCTGAGGCCCAAAACGCGCATATGGGCGGATAAAGCCGGGTCTAACGGGTAAGCGGGTGAAGAAAGACAGATTGGGCTGGTTATACACGGGCGGGTTCGGGTTGTAAAAATTAGACCATAATAAACCGAACTCGACCGTATATGTGTGGGAGCGTTTGGGCCACGGGAAAGAGACATGCCCAATCCTACCAATCCAAAGTATAAATACTTAACATTAACAATCAAACCCTAGAATGTGATTCCGCCTCCACACAACTCACTCGTTCCTCTTTGCCGTTTCGTTCCTCTTTGCCGTTTTGTTCCTCTTTGCCGTTTCGTTCCTCTTTGCCGTTTCGTTTCTCTTTGCCGTTTCGTTCCTCTTTGTCGTTTCCATCTTTAAACCCTATCTCCTTTGTTTTCTTCAGTTCTCTCTTTGAGATCCTCTCGTTTTCGTTCCAATTTATGTTCGTTGTGGTTCCATTGTAAGTCTAACATCATTCATTATTTTAGTTATTTTGTAGTTTTTTTTTTGTCTTTCAAATTTGGGGCTCTCATTTTCGTTCAACATATTTGGCTAACATGTATTTATTTTTATTGTTTAGGTTAATAGTCGAACAAACTTGATGTATTGAGAAGTTGAAGTATCACCATACATTTGTTATTAAAGGTTATATCTTTTAATGTTTTTATTTTTTTGTTTATGATGTCTTTTGACAAGGTTTTTTTAGGTTTTGATTTTAGAGTTGAGACTTAGGATTTTTGCCATTTTTGTATTTTGTTTAAGACTTAGGGTTTCTGGGTTTTGTTATTATGCATGTTCTTCAAAGAACATTTACAGGTTTTCTGGGTTTTGTTATTATGCATGTTCTTCAAAGAACATTTACAGGTTTTCTGGGTTTCTGGATTTTGTTATTATGCATGTATTACTGATTATGGTTTGTTTAAAATGTTCTGTTTTTTTTTATTCCTAAAAAAATGTATAATGCTCCTCATAATTTTATTTCAAGTTTAAGGCTTGGATATTGATTATAATTTGTTGAAGTGTTCTGTTTTTTATTTTATTTTAATTATATTTTATCTATTCTTAGTAATTTGGTTTCTAATTTAAAATATGTTATATGTGCAGGTTTATCATTGAAGATTTGAATCTTATATTAATTTATGGTCTGATAGTTCATCATCAATCAATTTAAAAATGAGACAATTAGATTAATGTATTTATCAATAAAAATATAATTATTCAGATTAGTTTTGCATTGTAAAAAAGTTAATAGTAAATTAAATAAGGTTAACAAAGGAAAACTGAGTCAAAAATAATTTAATATAAAAATGCTTGGTAAAATTAATTGGAGCAAATTTTTTTGAGTGGGCCAAAAAGAAGTTCAGACTTTATTGGACCAAAAAAATTTATTGGGCCAAACTTTTTTGAATGGTCTAAAAAAAATTATGGACTTTATTGAAAAAAAAAATCAACTTAGACAACAAATGCTACATAGTTCAAAAAATGTCTGACCCGAATCTACCCACCCGTAAGACCCGTGGACCGTTGACGCGACACCCGTTCAAACCCAAAATTTAAATGGACGAAATTGGGTCTCTTTTGACCACCCGTGGATTGGACCGGATTCAGAAATTGGGCCCGAAACCGTCCGAACCCGCCCGTTGTCCACCCCTAGTTTACGGTATCGCAAATAGAATATCGTGGTTTCAAATCTTTCTTAAAAAATTCTATTAACGATATTGAATCGATTAAATGCAAGTAACCAAAATGATTGCGAAGCACACCATCTAAAAAGTTATGCACAATCAAGGTTACGAATTTTATGTAAGTATCAACACTAGTTGGTAAAAATTAGATTTTACTTCAAATAGAATTTTATACAAAACAAAATTTTAATTGACTTAATCACAAAAAAAATTTCTACTCATTATTGTACAACTTTCTTTTTGTTCATTAATGAATCAAAATTTTCTATCTAAAGTCCATGAATTAACATGCAGAAAAATATCTAAGAACTAGAAAATTTCTAATACACGGTTTAGAAATTGCATCAACAAACTTAAAGAGAAAAAGGAAAGAAAGATTGATATATAATTTTATCTAGATTCATCCACCTTGTCTTTGCTTGTAGCCTACTCCAGTCCCCTCACAATTTGTGAGAGATTTTCTCCCACTTTCATGAAATTGAAAGTATTTGATTACAACATAGTTTCCTTGAGATCTGATGATCCCAACAATTCGGAACCAACTACCTTCTAATTTTGATGAATCTTGAACAAAAACCCCAAATTTGTAACCCTACAAATTTGGTCTTGAATCTTCAATTTGATATAACACACTTCCATGTTAAAGACTTCAACACCTTGAATCTTCAACTCCCATTAATGTTGCCACCATCAACCTTGAAGAACAAATAAAACCCAAAAACATAGAATCCCCAATTCTATGTGAAAATAATTTCCTTATTTTTCCTTCAAATCGGCTTGCAATTGACTCCATCAATTTTCTACAAACTCTAGAACACTCTCAATACAAGATCTTAATCTTATTTTCTCACAAAAAAAATCAAACACATTAAAGAGATTAAGAGTTTTGAAGACAATGAACTTCCATATCTTTTTAATTGAAAAAATATTTATATCGTCTTAAACAAGCTCTCATAGCTTGGTATGAAAGGTTGATCAGTTTTCTATTGAAAAACAATTTTGAAAGAGATCGAATGGACATCATATCAAAATGACATTCTCATTGTTCAAGTATAAGTGGATGAAATTATATTTGGTTGTACTAATGCAAAATTATGTCAAGAGTTTTCTAAGCTTATGCAAAATGAATTTGAAATGAGTTCGATTGAAGAGATAAAATTCTTTCTTGAAATTCAAATTCAACAAAGCATTGAAGGTGTCTACATTCACCAGACTAAGTATATAAAGGAGTTTCTTAAGAAGTTTAAGATGGATGAATGCAAATATATGCTCACATGTGCACCTTACTTGTTCTCCCAATAAAGACGACACATGTAAAAAGATAGATCAAAAGGTATATATAGAAATGATTGGTTTTCTTCTCTATCTCACTGCAACTAGACATTATATATTATGTTCAATGTATGTTTGTGTGTGTGCAAGATTTAATTATGACCCTAAAGAATCTCATTTAGTTGTTGTTAAGATAATTATACGTTATTTGAAAGGTACTACTAATCTAGGTTTATTTTATAAGAAAACTCTTGAGTACAAGTTAATAGGTTATTATGATACTGACTATGTTGGAGACAAACTTGGAAGAAAATGTTCCAGTGAAAGTTGCACTTCCCTCGGAGAAATTCTAGTTTCTTGGTCCAGTAAAAGACAAGGAACAATTGATCTATCAACTGCAGAAGCATAATACATTTTAGCAGCAAGTTGTAGTACACAACTATGGATGAAACATCAATTTAAAGATTATAAAATAAATGATGATAAAATTCCTATCTTTTGTAATAATACTTATGCAACTTGTAACCAAAAATCATATTTCACACTCTAGAGTGAAATTAAACATCATTTTATAAGAGACTATGTTTAGAGGAGTATTTGAGACATTCAATTTATAGACACTGACAATCAATGGGGAAATGTTTTTACAAAACCCATTGTTGAAGATAGATTCAACTTTATAAAGAAGAATTTAAATATTCTATTTGTAAAGGAATGATATTCTTAGACTATATATTCATTTGACTCTGGTCAAATAAACTATGTTTTTCCTTCTAGAAAAAGAAGTTTATTTTGCCTCTTCTAAAATAAATTTTTAATTACACATATGTTATGCCTCTGATAAATTGAAATTCACTCTGCCTTTGGCTGATTGAACTTCAATATGTTAAATGAACAATTTTTCTTACATGTGTAATAATTGGTATTCAGACACGTGTAGCACACTTTTTATGTGTGTGTGCTGAGATATTTAATATGTTTTTGAAATTTCAAAACTCAAACGTTTTGACATCAATACTCAAACACCCACTACCTTCACATTTCACTTTCTCACACTTTTGCAACCTATAATTCCCCTCAAACTTTTGCATTCTTTCTTGATTCTCAATGGCCTCAAGTTCTACTTTTTCTACTTTTTCAACTACATCGGTACCAACAATGGCATGCAACAGTGAACAACTTGACTTACTCACTAAACTTAGGGTTGATTTATGGAATTGGGTTAAAGCGGTTATAACTTCATCGATGACATATACGAAATTGGTTGGTTAAAATTCTTTAACCTAGAGAAATTGAAAATATATGATGTTTTGGTAAAAGAATTATGGATGCATGCAAATGCTCTTAATGATGGAGAAATTTCAAGAAATGTTTTAGGATTTTAAATTAATATCGCTCATCAATCTACTGTGGTTATTACTCAGTGCATGGATGAAGGGATGATCATGAAGTCTAACTATGAGCTAATGTTTTAAAAATCGACTTGGGGATCAACTCAGTAAAGGTATTGAGTTATTGGATCACTGATGAAATCACTAGATCACTAATCGAACAACATGATTGAATCGAATGACTCGATTATCTATAAATTTTATTGTTATTATGCATATATAATGTTGCAAAAAAAATTATGCATATCTGATTCAATTAATTAAGGTTTATGTTTTAAGATTCAATTGATATTAAATCTATATTCGTTAAAAGCACTATTATTGACCACAAATTATGAGTATCATGATTTGGATAGATGATATTGAGATAAACTAGCAATAGGCGTTTAAGTTTCATCCCCGTCTGTGACGAAGTTTGAGTTTTCATGCTTTCACCCACATCCATTCATATATATAAAATAATAAATTTAAAAATCATATTTATTATAATTAATATAGTAAAATAATTATTATTATACAATAATAAAATTAAAAAAAATATCAAAATCATATTTTCTATAGAGTGAAGATTACAATTTTTAACATTGAAAAAAATATTAAATATATTGAATAAACACATGTAAATAAAATTTAAAAATGAAAATAATATTACTAGCGGGTCGGATTCGGGTGCAGGGTGGATATCAATACGCTCCAACCTGTCCGACACTCGAGTTTTAATATTGGGGAAAATCCGCACCCGCACCCAATCAAAGTGAATTTTCCCCATCCAAATCAGAACGAGTTTGGATGGGTACTAGCGGGTATGAGTTGTGTTGTCATCCCTAAGTTTAACTGAGCTATGACTGGTTTAATGACATGATCAATCTAATATCATGATCAGATCAGACATGAGTCCGATTTCTGGTTCAATCAATTAGTCTAATCTGGTTGGAGAATCAAAGATCAACAAG
Organism: Cicer pinnatifidum; assembly: GCA_037974775.1. Classification (NCBI taxonomy): domain Eukaryota; kingdom Viridiplantae; phylum Streptophyta; class Magnoliopsida; order Fabales; family Fabaceae; genus Cicer; species Cicer pinnatifidum. The sequence goes on along the minus strand of JBBPBR010000007.1, from coordinate 28,620,398 downwards.
GAACTCATCTTTAAATTCCAATTCTATTCATTTGAATCAGATGTATGGACATGTCTGATTAATTTTAGGTTTGGAAAAATGAAATCCATTCTTTATTGAAGAGTGATTTATGCTATGTTGGAGCGAATTTCTTTGATCAGAACATTGAAAGAAATTGGTGGATCCCAAGGAAGAATTGTCGGTTTATTCTTTTGTACCTTCCTTCAATATCAACAATGTAATCATGACGAGGTTAGAAAATTCAAAGGACTATTTAAAATCTTGAGGGGAAGGAAAAGTAAACCAATACCCTAGTCAGACAAATGGTTCAAATGATACTCATTTCGCTATTCTGATCATGATATTTGAAGAGGATATTCATTTCAGTATTCTCATTTCACTATGCTCCAATATTTGAAGAGGATAACATAGAAGTCATTTAGGCTTACATTCCGATGGTTCTGGTTGATCAAAACCAACACGACCATATTATGAAAATGGTTGAAGAGGAAAAGGAAGTTGATGAGGAAGAAGCTTACCTTAGCCTATAATGAGGCTACAAGGTAATCCCTACTTCTGAGTCGAATTATATTTATGTTTTAATTAATGTTAACAGCAGTGTAGTTTTAAATTCATCATATGCTTGAAAATAGACATTTCCAACCCATATTTACTTTCTATAGAGTCAAAACCCCAAATTCAACTTGAAACTATTATTGATGTATCCGAACCTGAAACTCAACCAACCTCTACCCCTAAACTAGACTTTGAAACAACAAACACCATTCTCATTTCTGACTAACCCAACGAAAATATTTCTTCTTTAAAGGAAATATTAGTTGCTAGATGTAAGACCCGTAACTTTCAAAATCATAGTTTCTTCAATTTTGATATATATAGTATTGAATGTGTTGCTCAATTTGTCAAGTCCTTTTTTATTTTATTAAATTAAGTACCAAAATTTTATTTTCTTGAGGAAAACATAGTTTATCATTCGCAAAATTTTAAAGTGTCTCTATTTTCGACGAAACTTTTTGCCCTAGTTCTTGAGATGGTTAGGGTTTGTAATATGTTCGGGAACCATGTTAAAATTATTCATCAAAGAATAATTTAATCAATTTATGGACAAAATATTATCGACAAATATTTTACGAGTTCTAAGTTACGATTAGATTTATCTGAGAAATGTGTCGGAGTATATATTTTTGTGAATTAAGTTAGTGATGTGACATAAAATTACTTGAAATTTCTTATATATTCACTCCCCCCATCCTTTTCCCACGTTTGCTTTCTCCCATTAGGTTCATTCTTTCATTTTCTTTAAAAAAAAATATAGTGTTGATGAAGTGTTTATTGGTTCAAATCTCTCCCTAGAGTAAGGTCAAGAAGGATTTTTGAGAAAACGCCAAGAGTCAAAGTCACTCCATGAATCAAGGTGAGGTTTTTGCTTCTCTTCTCCCCCCTTTAACCACAAGGTACCATGTATGTAAGGGTATGCTATTTTCTTTTCCCTTTTGTGTTGTCTTGATCTTTAACTAATATATAGGTGTTGATAGTTAATGGCTAAAAAAAAAATATATTTTTCCTCCTTTTTTACTTAGCCGAAACAAGCCCTAGAGATAGGGGAAAATATTTTTGTGGTTTACTTGCTTTATTGATAAAGTTGAAAAAGTTTGATGAAGAATCTTTTCTTTTGCTAAGAATAGTTTCCAAAATTTCTTGTTCATAAAACTTTACTATCTTATCCATGTTTGTTTAATGTAAAAAAGAATAATAATTAATGACTATTATGAAAACATACTTTGAAAAATTGATTTTTATGTGATTAAAGTTATGTACATGAATTGATTTTAAATAAATGAGTTTGAACTGATGATAGAAATTTTATTATTATTTTTTTTTATATAAGACGTAAAAAAAATTTAAATAGCTTTAGTTAGTAAAATTAGAATTTTTTTTTACAATTATGTTTTTGTGAAGATTTTTGAACTAAAATGACAAATTAGATGTTAATATATTTGAAGGCCAAAGCGGTGGATTTTTATTCTCAAATTTGTGAAAGATGAAATAAAGTGCACATGACAATTATATTTGGAAATTTAGAAAACAAAAAAGTCATCCCAAAATTTTGATAGTAAAGGACTTATAACATTTTAGGGTATGACCAAATGACCTGAATAATATTGGGAGAATTTTTTGGAGTGCAGTCAACATTAAACTTCTTTAAGGCTTGCAAGTCTAGGATTGAGATATACATTGTTCTTTTAGACAAGTTTCCTAGAGTGTAGACATATTATACAAACAATTATAAAAGAAACAAAAACAGAAAAGTTGTCCATAAAAACTTTTTGATATGTTTTTCACTCATATAAGAGAATGTGGACCCCATCCACCTTTGAAACATGGAAATGCACATTAAATACTCAAAAAGGCATTTGTCAATAAGAAAATATTCCATAAGCACGTGTAAAGGCAGCATTCTCTTAATCTTAAAGGGCCATAGCAATCTGATTATATCTAGAGTTCTTAAGCATATGATCAATAGGAAACGATATTCTCTTGGATCAATGTTCAATATCCTATAGTCAATACACAATTCCACCCATAACTATACTAGTTGAAATCAACTTTTTTTCTCATTCATGATCAATGTAGTCTCTCCAGTTTTAGGGACAACTTGAACATGAGGTTGACTTCAAGGAATTTCACCACTTATTTTCTAATCACTTCCTTTGTTGTCGAGTTAAGGCTTCTTCCAAGTTGAACTATCTAGTTGGGGTCTTCTTCCATAAAAATTTTATGCATACAAATATTGGGACTTATTCTCTTCAATGGACCAACCAATAGCACCTTTGTGCCCCCTCAAAGTTTTCAACATTTTTTATTCCTATAGTTCACTCAAGCCTACATTTCTAATAGCTTGGCATTCATCTTTCTCACAAAGAAATACATACTTCAAGTGAGATGGTAACTGCTTGAGTTGAACAATAAGTGTTTTTTTTCTTTGCAAATTCCTCCTCTTTAGGCCTCATCAACTCCCGCCTAGTGTGAAAATGGGAGAAGCTAGATAGTGATTCCGCTAACATGGCCAATGCTTCCTTTTCTTTCGGATCTCTAATTTCTTCTACTACTTCATGAGACAAAAATAAGACCCTTTCAAGAGGTAAAGTTTGTACTTGATTTTGAAATCTCTCTTCCATTATTGAATCAAGAATTTCAATTCTATTGCATCCCTCTCTTCGTGTTAAGGTGTCATCTGCCATTTAATCGATATTTAACGACAAGAGCGTATTTTATTTTTAAGAAATTGAAATAAAATGCTCTTATCATAAAGTACATGTAATTAAAGATTGCACTAGTTTAAATACCAAATAATATATATATATATATATATATATATATATATATATATATATATATATATATAATCATTTTTAAGCTAAACGTTTATTTAAAAGAAAAGGAAAATAATTGGGGCACATAAACCTAACTCGGGAAACAAAAGTGCTAAAATATTATTCACATAATGCAGGTTTTCTGTATGTTTGGCGAAAAATATATACAACCATATATACATAGAAAATACGTTAGGTCTGTTGTGACATCATTTACTCAGATTTCTGAAAGAAATGTGAATGATAAAAAAATTAAATACTTATATTTATTTTAAACATATCATACAACTTGTAACGAGTATCAATTAAAAAATTTCAAAATATTTAATTACAATACCTTGAAATTTGTGTTAAATGTGTCACAATTTGGTATTTGGGTACCATCAATCTATAGATCAATGAGTCAATGAGTCATTGAGTCCGCTCATATTTTTGTTGTGTGTGTTAGTTAGTTAGTTAATTTAGAATAGTATCATGCTATATGATATGTGTTAAATATTTATATAAATACTATGTGTCTAGGTGTTGATTGTTTTATTGCGGTGAGTTTAATTGTTTTCTTTGGGAATTGTTTGAATCTACACACTTAATCTTTATTTCAATTATTGAATTTAAAATATATAATTATACATAAGTTATATTGTATATATATTGTTTGATGAATAATACTATTTGAACGATATTTTGAAATAGAAATGTGATGATATTTTCTTTATTTTAAATTTATTAAAATAATTATGATTGGATATGTGTTATGTGTGAATTTAATAAAATGAAAAGAGTAAACCACTATTTTTGATTCCTAACTCAACCATAAAGCTAAAACAATTTAAGACTCATCCAAACATTTGTCACTTTAATCTATGACATTAACTTTGTTGTTAACTCTGGTAGTTGTGTAACATGTATGTGACTCTATGATGTGCTAGTCTCCCTCACATGTGTCTTTGACTAGTCAAACGACTTAACTTTATTCCCCAATTTTTTAAAAGTTTAAATTATTAAATTTACCCTCCTTTAATCAACTTTTAACTTCAATGCAATTCAATTTTGAGTTTCTCATTTCAAATCTCTAAATCTTTGTTTGTCATCACCAATTCTGTTAGAACCAAGTTGGTTTGAAGAACAATTACTTTCAAATTGTTTTGATGATAATAAAATTATTTTGTAAGAATAATTTATGTTTTAATGAAGTTGTCTAATGTATGTTTTTAAAGACTTTGCACTAGATCCTTCGTTTTACAAAGAAAACAATCTTAATATCAAAGGCAACACTTTGCGACTCTGATAAATGTTCTATTCGTCTGTTTCTGATCAACGCGCTCACAAAGCACCTCTGTTGAATATGTTTAGTGCCAACTCACTCCAATAAATTTGCATATGGAAAATCTAACATCTTAGTTTGATCTCCAAAGTCAACGCTTTGTTTAATTTCAACAATCTAGATGTTAATCCTCTGAGCTCAAAACTTTGAAGAAGTCAACAACTCAACATCCTCTACTCATCATAGTTAAACTTATCCTCTAATGAAAGAAATATAATGACATCCTCTAATTCTCCTGCCATTTTTTTTACCAAGATACATTGAATCAATTCTAAAGAAAAATATGGACAAGTATTAAATGATGATTCAAGATTTTTGAAAAATTATAAGACCCATATTTCACGTACGAAATTTATGTAAATCACTACAACTTTTAGAAACCCTAATTGCTCCAAACAAATATAAAGAAAACTTGAGAAATTATGTATCGTACTGGAAAACTCCTTTACATTATGAGAGCATACCTTGTAATAATGTACTAAGTTAGAAATTTAGGAAGACTTGAACACAATCCTCTTGACTAGTAGGTGTACCAGTGGACTTGGGATAAATCATTTGATTTAGTGGATAAAATCCTTTAGAGTGAAGGAACTAAACGTAGCCCATGTTGGTGGTAAACTAGGATAAATTGGTTTTGAGTTTGTATTATCTATCTCTTTACTTTATATTTCCTTATCCTGTTTTTCAATTAGTATTTATTTTAAAAGAAAAAGTTTTTACTTTAATAAAACACAATTCAAACCACTCTTTCTTGTGTATTCACTTTTCAATTGGAATTAGAGCTCGATCTCTTGGTTGAACACTTAACCGAGTTTGAGAAAATATCCTACTATTTTTGTTATTATGACTAACTCTAGTGATGAAGCTACAAGTAGTAATATTAACATAACTCCTCTATTTGATGGTGATAGATTCAAGTACTGGAAGAATATGTTGAAATTTTTTTACATATCACATAATCTTGAACTTTGGGGCTTAGTCGAAGATGGCTACGTGTCACCCAATAATGATGTTGGTGTTGAAATACCCAAAAAAGAGCTCAATGCTGAACAAAAGAAACACTACAAGATGAATCATAAAGTTAGAATCTTTATGATGAACACAATCACCTTCAAGGAGTTTGACAAATGCACCAACAAAGAAACAACAAAAATCATAATACTTTATGCCTCAACTATGAAGGAAGCAAACAAACATCTTTGAAATTAAGCCATAATACTTTTTAAATCCATTTTCTTGATATTGCTGCTACAAAAGCACATTGGATGCATGAAAAGTGAAGAATGTGTTTTCTACCATATGTTCATTAGTTACTTTTTCTCCACACAACTTCAATACAAAAGTATTTCTAAATACTGCAGAATTGTACTTAATTACAGTTTTAAAATCATGTAAACGTAAATGCATATTTCAATATTAACAAGCATATCGGTTTTCTAGTGGTCATATCGGTTTTTTTAAATTGTTTAAAAGAACACGTCGGTCTTTTATCATGATGTACTAATTTTTAAGTGATTCATGTGACACCCTAAATCCCAAAATAATATATATAATAATTTATATCATATTCTTATGACAATTGCAGCGGGTAAATAAAAATATATTTTCAAAAAAATAAAAACTTTATATTTAATTTAGGATATCACGTTTCCCAAAAAAAAAACCTTATTCCCAGTATCACCTATCAGAGCGTGGTTCCTCCCAAACTTGAACTTCAAGACTCATTAACCTGTAATAACTGCAATTTCACAAACGCAGGGTCCAACCAGTCAAACACAAACAACGAAGAAGGTGAGTTTTGAAATCATGTTAATAGTATAATATGAGTAAGAAGAACACGCAAACAATCATAATAGAACCGTATCATAATCACTTTACGATATATCAAAATATTTAATTTAGTAGTATCATACTATAGCATCAAACTCACTCAAGTAAAATAATCATCTCATTATAATATGCATCAACTCATCTAATTATTATTACCTTTGAAACACATCTATCACAACAAAACAATCACAAGGAAATGCAATGCTATGCATGAGCTTAGACTCTACTTCACAATGTGGTACCATTCTAACTCTGAAGTACTTGGTTAGGAGGCCATGATACTATGCCACCATCCCGGTGGACGGACAATTCAAATTGGCCCTGTCCTCATAGATCCCCTCAACTCAACCCGAGACACATATACGTGACAGTCGAGGTAAACGTGTGTTGCATGGTAGCTCCCGATATTTGGAGTGCTACCTCCAAGTCACCTAGGAATTCCCCACCGGAATACCTCCAAGGTCTAACAATCTTGCCTTAAGGCTCAACAGCAGACCACCACGATCAGGCTCATTCAGTTGTACTTCCCCAGAATCACTAGGCTTGTCAGGCCCTACCTATATGATGATAAAATAATCTCCACTTCACAAATTCACAATATTTATTTTCTCCCCCCGTTAGCTTAGACTACTCCATTAAGAGCACCATATTTAAGAATCATCACTATCTCATCAAGTATGGGATACTTCAATATTTTCATCACAATTTTATAATATCATTAATCATAAATAATCATGATCATCGTATAAACTCATCACAATTTTATAACGTCACTATCATCAATCAAAAATCATCATTATCATCACGTAAGCATATATCAAACCATGCATCCATATTTTATTATCACATCACATAATTTCATCTAATCAAACATGTACACATAATTTCATTCAACATCCAACATCACAATAATAACAAATGTCAACTACCACACAAGTATCGAAAATTAAATCAATCAACACCTTATAAAAATTTCTACTTCACATTTTAATATCACAATTCTCATATTTCAAATTAATCAATTTATCTTTCAAAGGACTACTGTCGTACGTAGCAAGCCTCGGATGAATCGTTGGGAAATACGGTTTTCCCGTTCATCTCACAATATATTATACTCATGAATTCAAACGCTCTCTCACCCCTTACCTTATTTTGACGCTTTCAGACACGAGTACAATTCCACGAGCAAACAATATTTGTTCTTTGACTTTTTGTCCTTCAATCGATCTAACTCGACAATTTATGGGTAAACGTCAAAAATAAATTATGAGAAAATAGTCTAAAAATTAATTTCGAAATTAGGTAAAAGAAAATTACCATAAATCAGAAAACCAATCAGTGGATAATATAGCCACTTTTCACACGGTCGTTTTGGCGTTGGTTTCACTAAAATCGGACTTACGGTGAAGGAGAACGATGCAAAATAAGGATTTATGTAAACGGAGAAATCAGTTATTTTAGGGAGAAATTCGGGTTGTTAAAAATCTGAAAAATTGTATTTAATTGAATAGATAAATGAGTAAAACAACATACTAAAATTTGGACGAAAACAGAGAAACTGTTCTGGGACAGTTATAGATCGTCGGTGTCAAACGATACGATTATTGTTGGTTTCCTCTTGATTTTAGTGGTGTTGTAAGCTTCCTTGTTTGTTCTTTTATTTTGTTTTATTAACAATTTAAATCATTTATACACATGAGTCAAACCCATTAGACTCCTTTTAGGTTTTACTATTACTATTTTATTTTATCAAAAATAAAAAATACAATTTTATTAATAAAATATTATTAATATTTCAAAACTAATAATTTATAAAATACCTTTAAAATACATTAATAACCAAAACTCTCATATTCTAATTAATCAATATAATTACACTTATTTTTCTAAATACTTACGTTAGAAAATATTTAAAATTACAAAATAAATAAATATATAAAATCAGCACTTTATATTAATTACTATTTCAAAATAAACAAATATAAAATCATGATGCCATAACAAGTATATAAAAATAAAGAGAATAAAACACAATAGTACCACTATCTCAAGATAATTATTTTTAAAATGAATAATTAAAATTAAATATATTTAAAATTAAATAAATATAATTAAGTACACATTTAATATTAGTTAAACGCAAAAAGAATGCTATTTTAATTGGGTGCACGTTTGTACACGTAAAATGACATAAAATCTTATTCTTCAAAATATTACACTAAAATACTATTACTTTAAAAAATATATATATAGCATAATAATATAAAATATTTATTATTTATATCGTTCGTTTAATATAATGTGTATCAAACTAGCACATCATAGAAAACATTCGTATAACAAAAATTACTAACAAAATTTATCAACATATATTCTAAAATAATTTTAACATCAAATTAATTATTTAAATTCCTATTTAATTAATAAAATAATTTATTATCAAATTTCGGGTGTTACAATTCTCCCCTCGTTAAAGAATTTCGTCCTCGAAATTTGCCGTGAGTGAACTAATATCTAACTTACCACCCTCGAGATTGAAACTTAGTCTATAATTATATTTAAGACATTCAATCTCCAATAAAGCACAACATGTAGAAAATCAACTAACATAGCATGATAGACATAATGACAAAATAAATCAGTTAAACACACAACATTTATCATTCAATTATGAAAAAAAATGTCTATCACATTTATCATTCTATTATGAAATAAAATATCATAGAGTTACTCACTGTAATTTACATATAAAACATAACATATAAATTTTGTCAATAATAACGTAGTTCGTTTAGTTTGGTTAAATGAAACACATTCTAAGTACGTTGTCAATTTCAACTGGTTCTTTCAAACCAAATATTACTAGTTTCACTCCTTAAAATAAAATCTAAATCATATCACCAAACATTCAACAAATTTAATTTAGGCCTGACAAAGAGAGCAATTTTTAAAATATTAAACACATCTAACAACTTAATAATATTATAATAATAATTTATAATCAGTTACTATATTAAAACATACTCTGTATATAATCCAGGAAAAAAAACACTAATGATAGAGATACTCTTTCCTAATAACATATATTTAATAATTAAATTCATTCAATTGATATAAGCAATGAACATGTTTTTTTTAACTATTTAAAATTAAAAGGTACTTCTAACAAAATAATGAGTCATTGTTGTGACACCCTAAATCCCAAAATAATATATATATAATAATTTATATCAAATTCCTATAAAATTTGATTCAAATTAAATAAGTAAAATACAAATTAAAACCCTTATTCTCGGTATCACCTATCAGAGCGGGGTTCCTCCCAAACTTGAACTTCAAGACTCATTAACCTGTAATAACTGCGATTTCGCAAACGCAGGGCCCAGCCAGTCAAACACAAACAACGAAGGAGGTGAGTTTTGAAATCATGTTAATAGTATAATATGAGTAAGAAGAACACGCAATTAATCATAATAGAACCGTATCATAATCACTTTACGATATATCAAAATATTTAATTAAATAGTATCATACTATAACATCAAAGTCACTCAAGTAAAATAATCATCTCATTATAATATGCATCAAATCATCAAATTAATATTACCTTTGAAACACATCAATCACAACAAAACAATCACAAGGAAATGCAATGCTATGCATGAGCTTAGACTCTACTTCACAATGTGGTACCATTCTAACTCTGAAGTACTTGGTTAGGAGGCCATGATACTATGCCACCATCCCGGTGGACGGACAATTCAAATTGGCCCTGTCCTCATAGATCCCCTCAACTCAACCCGAGACACATATACGCGACAGTCGAGGTAAATGTCTGTTGCATGGTAGCTCCCGACATTTGGAGTGCTACCTCCAAGTCACCTAGGAATTCCCCACCGGAATACCTCCAAGGTCTAACAATCTTGCCTTAAGACTCGACAGCAGACCGCCACGATCAGGCTCATTCAGTTGTACTTCCCCAGAATCACTAGGCTTGTCAGGCCCTACCTATATGATGACAAAATAATCTCCACTTCACAAATTCACAATATTTATTTTCTCCCCCCGTTAGCTTAGACTACTCCATTAAGAGCACCACATTTAAGAATCATCAATATCTCATCAAGTATGGGGTACTTCAATATTTTCATCACAATTTTATAATATCATTAATCATAAATAATCATGATCATCGTATAAACTCATCACAATTTTATAACATCACTATCATCAATCAAAAATCATCATTATCATCACGTAAGCATATATCAAACCATGCATCCATATTTTATTATCACATCACATAATTTCATCTAATCAAACATGTACACATAATTTCATTCAATATCCAACATCACAATAATAACAAATATCAACTACCACACAAGTATCGAAAATTAAATCAATCAACACCTTATAAAAATTTCTATTTCACATTTTAATCTCACAATTCTCATATTTCAAATTAATCAATTTATCTCTCAAAGGGCTATTGCCGTACGTAGCAAGCCCCGGATGAATCGTTGGGAAATACGGTTTTCCCGTTGATCTCACAATATATTATACTCATGAATTCAAACGCTCTCTCACCCCTTACCTTATTTCGACGCTTTCAGACACAAGTACAATTCCACGAGCAAACAATATTTGTTATTTGACTTTTTGTCCTTCAATCAATCTAACCCGACAATTTATGGGTAAACGTCAAAAATAAATTATGCGAAAATAGTCTAAAAACTGATTTCGAAATTCGGTCAAAGAAAATTACCATAAATCAGAAAACCAATCAGTGGATAATATAGCCACTTTTCACACGGTCGTTTTGGCGTTGGTTTCACTAAAATCGGACTTACGGTGAAGGAGAACGGTGCAAAATAAGGATTTCTGTAAACGGAGAAATCGGGTATTTTAGGGAGAAATTCGGGTTGTTAAAAATCTGAAAAATTATATTTAATTGAATAGATAAATGAGTAAAACAACATACTGAAATTTGGACGAAAACAGAGAAACTGTTCCGGGACAGTTATGGATCGCCGGTGTCAAACGATACGATTATTGTTGGTTTCCTCTTGATTTTAGTGGTGCTGGCCGTAAGCTTCCTTGTTTGTTCTTTTATTTTGTTTTATTAACAATTTAAATCATTTACACACATAGGACAAGCCCATTAGACTCCTTTTAGGTTTTACTATTACTATTTTATTTTATTAAAAATAAAAAACACAATTTCATTAATAAAACATTATTAATATTTCAAAACTAATAATTTATAAAATACCTTTAAAATACATTAATAACCGAAACTCTCATATTCTAATTAATCACTATAATTACACTTATTTTTCCAAATACTTACGTTAAATTACTACGTTAGAAAATATTTAAAATTACAAAATAAATAAATATATAAAATCAGCTCTTTATATTAATTACTATTTCAAAATAAACAAATATAAAATCATGATGCCATAACAAGTATATAAAAATAAAGAGAATAAAACACAATAGTACCACTATCTCAAGATAATTATTTTTAAAATAAATAATTAAAATTAAATATATTTAAAATTAAATAAATATAATTAAGTACACATTTAATATTAGTTAAACGCAAAAAGAGTGTTATTTTAATTGGGTGCGCGTTTATACACGTAAAATGACATAAAATCTTATTCTTCAAAATATTACACTAAAATGCTATTACTTTAAAAAAATATATATAGCATAATAATATAAAATATTTATTATTTATATCGTTCGTTTAATATAATGTGTATCAAACTAGC
>JBBPBR010000007.1:28530345-28608077 GCA_037974775.1 Cicer pinnatifidum | reverse complement strand
AAGATAATTATTTTTAAAATGAATAATTAAAATTAAATATATTTAAAATTAAATAAATATAATTAAGTACACATTTAATATTAGTTAAACGCAAAAAGAATGTTATTTTAATTGGGTGCGCGTTTATACACGTAAAATGACATAAAATCTTATTCTTCAAAATATTACACTAAAATACTATTACTTTAAAAAAATATATATAGCATAATAATATAAAATATTTATTATTTATATCGTTCGTTTAATATAATGTGTATCAAACTAGCACATCATAGAAAACATTCGTATAACAAAAATTACTAACAAAATTTATCAACATATATTCTAAAATAATTTTAACATCAAATTAATTATTTAAATTTCTATTTAATTAATAAAATAATTTATTGTCAAATTTAGGGTGTTACAATTCATGAAGGTGGTGACAAAGAAATGTCATCATTTTTGCCTTTTCTAACTACTGAGCTAAGTTACAAATAGTGTTTATGATTATTTTCTGAATATTTCTCACAAGATAATATTTACAAGGTATTTTTTTAGAATGTATTTGAGGTTTTTCTTCAGCACTCATAAAATAATATAAAATTTTTCACGGGTTGTTGTATATGATGAGTTTCTCGTATCTTTTTGTAGTGAAGATTACAAGTCTTTTTATAGAGAAACTTCAAGGAATCGTTTTTTACTATTGTTGTGATTGCATGAAATCAACATGTAACATAATGACTTGAATCAAATCTTCATAGATCATGAATCAACATTAAAAACTTGTCTAAATCTATCTATATAATTGATTCAACATATCTTGATATAAATGGTAGGAGAACCAAATGATAACATATTCAGAGGATGTCATGCATTTCTCCAAATAGATGAAAAGTCCAAGTTAGCGAGTAGAGGATGTTGGGATGTTGACTTCTTCAAAGTTATGGGCTCAAAAGTTGACTTATCAAAGTTGACTTTTTTATGATAGCGTTGACTTTTTCAAAGTATTGACTTGTTGCTTTCATTAGATGGCCAACTGTTTGCCAGATTTATCAAACGCAAAATTATAAGAGTGAACTTGTATTAACGGATTCATCATAGGTGCATTGAGGACGTGTTTAACCGAGCCGGTCACAGTTTTAACAGATCTTTCAGTGCATTGTTTTGTTTTCCTTGTATATCTTCTCCAATCATCAAAGCATACAACATAAGGTCTTTAAGATTCATGATAAGGGAACAACACAATTAAATTCATTAGTGCTATAAATTGTTGCCACAAAATAATTTTTGTTATCATCAAAATAATTAAGAGTCATTGTTCTTCAATCTAACTTGACTTTAACACTTAGTACTATCAATAAGTGTAAAATTGAGTAAGCTAGATAAAATATTAAATTGCGAAAACATAAAATAAAATGGGTAAAAAGGAAAAAAAAAATATATAGCAAGCCAACCTCATTACAAGTAACAACTAAGGTTAAATAGATATAAACATGAATAACATAATTAGTTATGAAAAGAGATAGAAAGAGATACATAAGTCTGGGCATCTGCACAAAACCCTCCTTAATTTTTCTTTTGCAAATCTATAATTTACTCACAATTATGCTTGGATTGCTTCAACAACTCTTGAAGATATTTTTGTTTTTGTTTAACCAAAGGGGCTTTTATTTGGACAAGTTGTAAAACAAGATTTGGATAACCTAGCTATTGCAGGTTTGATCCTGCTTGGCGCTGTTTTTGTTTCTTTCCTAGCTACGTTGGGCAAATACTAATTACTACAAGCGGTTTAACTAATAACTATTAGATATCAATGATGAAATAATTCATACAGCAAACATCATATACTCACAGTCACAATCCAGTGAAAAAGAATAAATTTTCAGTAAAAGTAAGTATTGGCCAATTGGATTTAGAAATAATGATGCTTTCAGTAAAAATAAGCAATAGTTCATATGATACTTCGCAGATGAAATAGAAAAATATAAACAAAGTACTTTTTACTAAGAAAAATTCTTAATAAACGATGCGTAAAAATGAAAACAAATATCTAGAACAACCAAATAACAAGCTTGCAAGCAAGAACCAATGTTACCTCCTCTTGTTAAAGTTTAGATAAAGCATTCGAAATAAATTAAAAGAGATACTTCCTGTTGCTAAAGCTTGCAAGCAAGAACCAATGTTACCTCCTCTTGCTTGAGTTTAATGCATCTTTAACCAATGCATTTGTTTAGTTACTAAATATTACAATTTTTTTCAAGAGTTGTTTTCTTTTACTAACTGGTATAAGTTTCTTTATAAATAGAAACACTTTAGAGGCACAATAAATTACTATATATGGGATACATCTTCTACAATGATGTAGTTTGCACATAATCGACTGTAATCTCATATATGTATTTTCTACTCAGATAAAACAATAAATTACTATATATGGGATACATCTTCTACAATGATGTAGTTTGCACATGATCGACTGTAATCTCATATATGCTTTTGTTGAGAGATGGCACATAGGGACTAGCGCATTTCACCTGTCATTTGGTGAAATGACTATTACTCTTGATGATGTAAAGGGTCTTTTGGGCATCCCTTGTTATGGAAAGTTTTTCACACCTTTTGCTAATGCGAATGAAGATTTGGCTATTGTTGTTGCCATTGAGTTATGGGGAGCTGATGAGGATGAAGATATGAATGAAACTAGGTCAATAGAGGTGCTTCATATAGTTTTGAGTGGTTGAAAGTTGTATTTTTTAAGAAACTTCATGAAGGACAATTCGACTATGCAACAAGGGCATACCTACTTCATTTGGTAGAGTGTACCATACTAGTTGACTAAGGTTTTACCCTAACATCTACAAAATATTTGTTTCTTTTTCAAAACCTTGATATTTGTGGTAAATGGGCATGGGGACCAACTGCTCTTGTTGTTTTATATGATTATCTTAGAGATGGTATCATGCCTACAACAAAGCAGATCAAATGATATTTATCTCTATTCCAAGTGCTTTTATATTATTTCTATACTTATCATATTGTTGTTTTATGAGATGCTTATTTAATTATTTATACTTTTTAATTATTTACGAACATGGATTTATGAGCATTTCTCTCACATTTGTAGGTAGAGTATGAGTGAGCCTATATCTTCACGGCCACATATGTTTCGATCGACTTGTAAACAAATATTTGGTGATGTTGCATACTACAAAGAGAAGGTGAATGTTGTGGGGCCTATTAATATTATTTGGACGCCAAATTATGACGAGGACACCACAACATGATTTCAGTTTGTGCCAATGTTTATAGGATACATTAGTTGGTGCTCCACGATGGTACCGTATTTACCATAGAGGTGTCTGTGACATTTTTGGTATACTCAACAGATCCCACTTATGCTCGTTGTACATGAAATCCGTTCTATCCCTTCGTATTAGATTTGATTTGGCCACATATTCACACAAGTCTATTGAGGGATACATCTAGTGGTATTATAGGATATCTCATCCTCCAGTGATCCCTTATGTTGTTGCAGAATCTCTATGCATTGACGTTCCTGGTGGTGTTGGTCCTGGTCCTAGTTGGTTTTGGTTCTAGTCCCAGTTATGATGTTGGTCTTGGTCCTAATCCTGATGTTGGTCCTAATACTACTCATGATGAATGATATACATAATATCAAATAATGAATGGTCTTATACAATAGAATTTAGATTTACAAAGACTAGATCCTAAAGATGAGATGTATGTCTTCTTAGAGAGAGCCTTACACATATCTAGAGTAGGAGATTATCATTAGTACTATAGTTATATTTTGATTGTATTATTTTATTATTCAGACTTATTTAATTAAACTTATTTATTTAGACTTATTAATTTTGTCTTATTATTTAAACTTTATTTATTTTTACTACTTTATTGTTTTAGACTTATTTTGCTAAAAGTTGAAATGATTTAATCTTTTGTATATTATGTTAATGAATTCTATTATAAAAAGGATATGAAATAAAATTTTAAATCAAAAGTGCCAATCATCTGCATAAGCTATACTCCATGATGTAGACTCATCATTGTGGTGTGATTCTACCAATGTCATGCAAGTGGAGGCAATAGACATTCTGATTTAAATTTAACTTGAACCCAATGAATTTTATTAACAAAACCAATTCTAATAATACAATCACGCGATAGGTTTCAATTGTGTGCTCCTTTCAATGGGAAAAAGTCAAAGAAAAAGTTTTTCCCAATGTCACAAGAACGAGATTATATTTTGATGCTATCACGTAACCTATATCTCAAATGTTCATCCACTTCTCAATGAGTTCGTTTCGCAAATCAGTTACAAGAAAAAGTTTGTCACTTCTTGCAAACGCTCCTTGAGTAATGCAGCATATAAATCAGGTTTGGACTTTATCTCTGTATACAATTGTCGACACACAATACTCCAATATTATTCACTGTGGCCAAGTAAAGTAGCAATAGCACACTGTCCACAATTTCCATCCACTTTTAACATTAACTATGTTTTCAATATATGAATGAATTAGAGGAGGAAACTGGTCAAAATATTAACTATCTTCACTTATCATAGGTTTTTGTAAGGTTTGTTTGGGTGCTTGCTGAGAGGCTTGTTTGGATGTTTGCTGGGAGGCTTGAAAGGATGCTTTTGTGGTCCTTGCTGAGATACTTGAATAATTTCATTATTAGAATAAAATGCATCAAAATGCTAAAAAAAGGAAGTGTTGCGATATACATCAAATCCCTTCGACTTCTTACGGTTTTTCCTCTTCACACCACCCATTGTTGTGATCTTATCTGGTGGTGCACACATTGATATTGTATCAAGATATGCTATTTCATGTAACTTGGTCTTCAATGCCCTTTTTCCAGCAACATTAAGTATTTTCCAGGTTTTCTAAATTATATTCATCTTGAATTTAATGTCCAACTCTGAATTATTTTCGAACTTTTCTTCCTCTGGACCATTATTCATGATTAATTTCCTCTAATGTATATGAACAACATCTAATGGGATTGGAACACCTTCCAACTTGTATCGTGTCAACTCACATGCATAAGGTAATCCACGAGAGTTTCTAAGTATACAATGAAACACGCTTTATCGTTATCGACATAGCTGATTCTCTTGTATTCATAAACAATATCAACTAAGGCTTTTTTGGATACAACCCAAGTCAACTTCTTATAGAATGAATTTTTGTGCGTATGCTCTTGCGACCCTTACTTGTCTCAAATGACCCTTTTATCTTAATAATTTGCAACTTCAATGTCTCATTCATACCATCCTATGCCTTATAGAAATATCATTTACTGTGTTTCAAAAATCTCTTCAATAACCAATGAGTAGACTCAATCCTAATATTCAAACATAAAAAAAATGGTATTATTTCAATAAAAAAATCTATCAAACATGCATGTTTAATCATAAACATGTGTAAATATAAAACAAAATGTAAAGTTTTAATGACATACCTATTAGTCGTAGTATTTTTTAGATGCAACACTCGATTGGTCCATACTTCATCAAATCCTTCCTAGTTAGGAGTCAATCATGTGTCTCTAACGTAGTCAAAGAAAATAATATTATTGACACATGCTTACTCAAACCTTTTAAAAAATTCCTCGTACTCATTCTCTTCATAATAATAAATAATTTTCCTCCACAAATCTAGATAGGTTCCTGCATATCCTTCTTTAATATAGATTGTTTGCATTTGACTCTAACATTTTTGTTGATATGAAGTTGAAAAAGTAAATTTATTGAAGATGGAAATACAACTTCAATTGCATTCACCAAAGCAAATTCTCTACCAATCACGATCACCTGAGAAAATGAGATATTTGAAATAAATAACTCTTTTAACTTCTCGAATGCTCAACAAAAGTTTTCTTGACGCTCACAATCCATGTAAGTCAATGCAATGTTGAATGTCAACTCAATTGAAGTTACACCAAAAATTTCAAACAATGGTAACCTATACTTGTTGGGAGTCTTCATGAGTTCTACTTCAACAAACATACTTCTCAGCTTCAAGTAACTTCAACATATGTTGCATGTCAGTTCTAGGTCTTTTCAATTTCTTCCTATATGTGGTTCGTCGCTCATAAATTTGAGAGATTTTAGTCATGTTCTCCTTATCTCCATCTCTCAAAGATGACAAGATGTGTCTCAGTGCAACGTGAAACTTTGTTAGCTCGTCAACATGTTTCTTATCTTCTTCTTTTAAGCATCTCACAAATGTATTATTCTCAAAAGCAGTCACTAAGTTATCCCTCATCATTCTTCAATGGTCTCTCTAAGTTTAATCGGGCAACCACACCTTTTAGTTGAAGTCCTTGAGCTACTTTTATTTGACCTATATTTTCCATCTCTATTACAACCGAGAACTAGTGTTTCCTTGTTCTCCCATATAACATCTAACTCGGGTAGCCCAACCCATTGAATGACAAATTGTACTTTGGGTCCAGTTGCCGGTTGGGGAGTGTAAGGTGTGAATAGCCAAAATCTGAGTTGGGTGAAATTTGACCAGATTTCCCGTCACTAGTGCATCTAACGATGGGGTAGATGAAAGAGGCGTTCCATGCAATGCTTTCAACTTAGAAATGTGAAATATCAAGTGATTATTTGCATCAGGGGAAGGATCAACTCGTAAGCTACAAATGTAATGCAACGCGAGATCTGATAAGGTTCAAAGAATCGTTTGGTGAGATTGGGAAGTGAGCTAAAGTTACTTTGACACCATAATAACCTTCATTAGGAGTGGAATGGAATTTTGTGAGAAGCTCTTACACAACCCCGTAGCTTTAGATATGAAGAATCGACTTTGATAAAACAATATCCCATGATGAAATGAAAATTAGTTATCTGTTTGCTGAGATGAATGAAATTTCTATATTAGATTAATGTCGTATGAAGAAGAAAAGTAGAAGAGTCGTAGTTGGGATTGCACTGAGATATAGCAAGGAACAAACTTTCTGGTGGTGAAGTGATTCGTGAGAGAACATCTGCTACTACATTGGTACCCTAGAGTTAATATTTCATAATAAAAAATCCAATAATTTCAGAATCTATTTGCCAGAGTATGAATGGTTTGCGTAAGGAGACCTTGAGAATTTTTTGATCAGTAAATATGTGGAAATGTCTTCTAAGAAGATAGTGGCAGCATTTTTTACAGCGGAAGTGATGGCGAAGAACATTTCACGTTCATAAATAGAGGTGTTTTGCATCTAACTGGAAACTTTTTTACTAAAGGAAGCAATCGGCTGAAATTATTGGAATAGCACTGCGTTGTACCTGAAGCATTTAGATGGTTTCAATGGATGTAAAAGCGATCCAGTGAATGGAGTCATAGGTGTTTGTGAAAAAAACATGCGAAATTGAGAGAAAAAAGATGAAGATTTAGTAGGAATTATACCGGTGAGCGTGATTTGTTGTTTGTTGTAGGTGAATTGAATGAAAGGCACAAAATAATCAGAGAGAAAATAGACTCTTTATAGACATTGAACACCTAGGACTAAATCGGCTAAATGAATGGATAGAATGAAGCAAAGAACGTGAAATATCTGCTTAGACAAAGTAACAGAGACGTTCATATAAGCTCCAACACAGTTAATGGTGAAACGCAGCGTTTCACTTTTAAGAAATAATAATAATAAGGAAGGAGTTGAAAGGTGTTACACAACTCAAAAACTAGTATGAATATCTAGAAAAATATAGTTTTAATTAAAAATCTTATTTTTGTGCTTATAGTAGTTTTAAAGGATTTTTATGGTTTCCTAGAGTTAGCTAGACTTTAGAATAATTTTTCTAAAATCTTCAGAATAGTTTTTATACTCAGATTTGTCAGCTGAGGTTTTGCCTGCTGCTCCGAGAGTTGTTGGATACAAATTTAGTCGATTCTCCATAGTGGTGAGTAGATGACAATCATTGTTATATTTTTTATTATGTCATAATTATTATTTTACTCATTTTTTATGTTAAAATATTTACTCGTTAACGGCGGTAGGTGCACCTAGTTACATAATTTTGATTAGGGAGAGTTACCCATTAGATAAAGTCACTCCAATGAGAGATGTCATCCGTAAGAAGAGATGGCTATCAACTAGATATAAGCTCCCTAATTGATGCGTGATAATGCATTGGGGATTGAGAGGAGATGTATTGAATATTTAGATTATTTTCTTTGGAACATGATTGAGTTAAAAAAAAATTATAAATTTGAAAACGTTGAAATTACAGATAATACTTTGTCGAAATTTCGATAAGAATTATATATATTTTTTCGAAATGGTTATTGAGAACTATTTAGTTGCTTAGCTGTTACGTTATTTAGTAGGCTTGGTAGGCTATGAATATAGCTTGTGCACCGATTACGAGTATAGCTTGTTCCCTTTTTTCACAATAATTGAAAAAGCTAGTATTGAAATAATGGGTAGTCCAAAAAAAATTCAACAATTTGTGGTTTTAGGATATTATGTTATCTTCTCGAATTAATGAGAAGGAAAATTTAAACCACTTAAATACACCTTTATACCCTTAATGTGTGCGGCAAGGACAATCCCACCATGGCATCTTGCGATAGGTGGAAATGCTGACAAGAAGGTGTCTCTGAGTCCATAAAGAGGAATAGTGCAGAGGGAATGTTCTAAATAGGTCTTATATCCATAGTAGTATTATCTTTGTCATTCAAATGTGTTTCATTTGATAAAACCAATAAAAATTGTTTCATGGCACATCAGTGTTAAAATAGAGGCTTTTGGCACGACTGTAAGAGTTATCTCACTATCTTATAAATATTTATAAGATTTAAACATTAATAAGAATTCTAAAATTTTAGTAATTGTTGATGATGTGCTTTTAGTAATATTAAATTATGATCAAAGGTAAAATAATAAAGTAATTGTAACAAGTTCAGGTGGCAAAAAGATAACCTGCCACATTTATTTCTCTCATTCTCCTCCACTCATGAGTATTAATCCATTTTTCCCTTAATTTGCTTTTACTTCTAGTTACACACTTCAAAGACATTTTGAAAACACCAACACCCAATAACTTATCGTCGTCTTCTTCATTAATCCATTTTTGTCTTCTTCCCAAATTTATTCAAAGACAATAGCCATCTAAATTCCTTTACCTTCAATCTGAGGCCTTGCATGTCCCTTTTTTTTTCTCTCCAAAATCCATTATGAAGTAACAATGTCAATTATAAGGAAGAAGGGTTTGAATTATAATTGTCCCTTTTTAAAAATTCTTGTTAAAAACTGAAGTGTTTAACTCAAATTGATCTTTGTTACAAATGGAAACGTTCTTGGTTAGTTGAAAGAAAACAACAATATTAATTTATCAATATAAAAACTGATTGTAAGACAAAAAGTAAATAGAGATAAAGAAAGAGAGATCACACAAGGATATATCGTGGTTCACCCAACACGAGTTACGTCCAGTCCTCACAATTGTGAGATTTTCTACTATAAGTACTCAAAGCAAGAACGTTCCTGGTTTTCACACAACTTTCACATATCAATCTTGATTTATTACAAATTTCTACCTTTCTACCTAGAAAGGATTTCCACAGGTTATCTTACACTATTTCAGAAAGGATTTTACAAACTACCTTTTAAATCATAAAAATATTTTTACACACTACTTAAGTTATGTCAACAATATAGCCTCGAGTTATAAAGTAATGATTATTGAGATTGTTAGAATCTGAGTATGTTCAACTCTTGTTTGAGAATAGATTCTAGATTTTAGAACTCATTAACTACTGATTCTATATCACACTAATGACATAACTGAAACTTATAATTATTGAGAAGCTCAAGTATGATTGAATGAGTGATGTTTTGTTGGCACTTTTAGTTATGATTTGTTCTTCATTGTGAAGCTTTATTTATAGACTTAAAGAGGGCTTATGATAACTCATTTAACCGTTGGAAATGGTCTAGCTGTCATGAGTAAGTGAATGAATAAGATTATCCATAAAACAAGAATGTTCTTGTTGCAACCAGGAATGTTCTTGTGATTCAATAACATCCTTTAAATTTGTCTTGAGATGAGCTGACTTATGTTCTGATCTTGACAGTTTTCTGAAGTGATCCCATGCCTTGAATCACGTGTGCAGGTCTGTTTGAAAGTAAAACAATAGTGTCCTTTCCAACCTATCAGTTTGTACTTGCACTTGCTTAACTTGGAGAATGATCTTGCTTTATGTATTTTGTGAAGCAAAGTGTTTTGTCTTCGAACTCTGGATTAATTCTTGCTTAGATTGATCCTTGTTTATTTATGATGAAGATATGGAATCAATTACACTTCCTAGATCTAATCGTTTACATAAAATTATGAACATTCTTGTTTATTGCAGATGTGGAGAACATTCTTCGTTTTCAAGAAACTTGTCAAGAACGTTCTTTGTTTCACTTATTTTGTTTTCTTTATTTTAATAAGATCTACTTTGTAATTCATGGTACCTATCTTGTTTTAACATACTCAAATATACATGTTAAATACCAAAATACTTTGGAATCATAATTAGAAGTCTGAATTAAGCTTTTGTTTAATTATTATCAAAACATTAATCTGAGATTTTTCCTTAACACATTAATCAACCAAAATAGTACTGAAGGAACATAAGGAGTAGATTAGGAAATATCTGAATGCGAAACATAGCATAAAAGAAAGGGAAAGAGAGCTTAAGGAAATCATCTTGTTGAGGCAAAATCCTAAATCAAGTGTTCTAAAGACAAACAAACAAGTTAATTAATCTCTAATCATGATTCTAATTGTGTTGCTATTTAACTTGTGTTTTTTAATGAATTACTCAAAGATAGGTAATCAAGTACACTAATACAACAATCAATTATCACACCACGATATAAATCAAAGTAAATCATGCCTTAATTGAAATGGAAATTAATGACAAGATCAGTCTGGGCAAATCAATATCATTTTGGTGTATAACAATATCATTCAGGTTCATAAGAATATCAGTCTTGACCAATCAATATCATTTTGGTTTATTAAGATCATTTTGGATACTTTTTTAAGGATTGAAGTAAAATGAATCATTTCCCAAAGTCATATTTTTAAGATAAACGAATATCAAGGCTATTGATAGCGTTTCAGCAAGTGTATTGAATCGTTGCAAGTAATAGTTAAAACGGTAGTACCAAGTGCCAAACTAAAGAATTGCGTTTTACTATCGAATTATATTTAATTACTAAAATTGAACAAAAAGTTCTCAAGTTGATTGAAATAATATTTAAAATTATCAACAGTAATAAAATTGATCCTTTATAATAAGAAAAATGTCAGGGATGAGTTTCACTTCGAATCCAACCTTGATTTCTAATTTGATCCTAGTTACTGAATTCCTTTATTGAATTATTACCGAATTCTCTTTACTATTCTTGCCCTAATGTCTTTGTGACAAAACCTTTAATTCCAAAGTAACCCCTAATTCCTTAGTGGATTTAAGATTAGAATTAAGCCCTAAAATACGAATCGTAGAACATTTTAATGTTGATCAAGCAATAAAAAATATTAAGCATAGAGATGAGAAAAATAATTCAATAAACGCATTCATATAACTAGAAATCAAATCAGAAAAATCAGGGTTTCATCTTGTTACACTCATCCCTAACAAAGAAGGTTTAATTACTCATGACAAAGATATAAAAGATAGTGATTAAAGAATAATTATAAGAAAGGTTCATGAATGATTCTTGATAAAATTGCTCCAATGGTGTTAGAAATGGTCGTCTTTTAGTTTCCCTACTAGGGCACAAGTCTCCCATCTTCCCAATAGTAAAAAAAGATCCCTAAAAGTGAGAAAATGTGTTTTTATACATTCAGCAACTTGCTACACGCCCCAGGCACGGGATTTGCACTCTGGGCGCGCCTGGATAGTGTCAAAAGGGTGGAAATGCGTCCCAGGCGCAACTGTTGCACTTTAGACGCACAACTTCTTCTATTTGACGTTTTCCACAGTTTTCGTCTCTTTTGATTCTGAATTGAGTTCCGGTGTCTTCATGAAAGTTGTAGATATAGATCTTAGCTTTTATATGCACTTGGTTTGGACCCAATTGGACATCTACAACTCCAGATATGGCTACAATACTCTATATAGGTCATGTTGATTTCTCAGCAAAATTCAGCAATGTACGAAAACAAAGTAACAACACAAAACTCCGAAAAATCTCTACTTAATCAAGGAAATGATAACATAAAAATTTCAATTAATCAAATAACTAAAATCAACAAATATATCAAATAACTCCTTAAATTAACTAATGGTTAAAGATAAATAAGACTAAAATCAACGAAAAATATGCATAGGATGAAAAGAGTCATCAACTACTCAAAACAATGATCAAGCTCAAAATTTTAGCTTAAGCCTCAAAGAAGCAAAACAAAATCAAGAACAATAACCAAATTAGTCTCTCGATTGATGAGTTATGAACAAGTACCGCTAAAAAAACAAGAATGAAAATAACATTGTTGTTACATATTTTACATATAGCGCAACATGCGTGCAAGGCAATGAACTAACATCATACAACTGCTAAATCCATAGTCACATTGTTTATTCAAACACAAAACCAAGAACGTTCAAGTTGCAAAGTAATAACGTTCTAGATTAAATAGAACATATGTCTATTAATTATCACTTTGAACATATGTTTCTCTTAATGATCAGTAACGGTTTTAATGAGCTTTCTCTAACCGTTATCATGTCTATAAAAGGAACATCAACGTGAAGACAATAACAAGAGTTTTAATTGCAATTAATTCATCACGAAAATAATCATACTCGAGCAAACAAAACTCTTCGATCAAACAAAAGTTTCAGTTCATTAATTTATACTATATTCAAGGATATCTTTATTGAGTTATTGTTGATAATCATTCTCAAACAAGTGTTGAGTAGATTATGATCCCACAACCTTATATCATAATTTGAAACTCAATTTTATTTCTTAAGATAGTTTGAGTGCATTGTAAAATATTTTTGTTTAAAAGGTAACTTGTAAAAATCCTTTTTGGATTGAAAGATAATTGTAAAAATTCTTTCAAGGTTGAAAGGTGAATGTTGTATCTGATCAAGGTGAATGTTGTATTTGATCAAGAGTCGTCAAAGAAGATTGTGTGAAACCAAGATTGTTCTTGTGTGAAGCATTTTAGTGGAAAAACTCACAAATTGTGAGGATTGGATGTAACCGACCTTGGATGAACTAGGATATATCATTGTGTGATTCTCTTATCCCTATCATTTATTATTTCTCACTCGCTATAAATAATCATGTAGAAATAATCTATTTCATTTATTTTTAACTTAACCAAAAACATTCTAGATTTTTATGAGTAACCAAGATTGATTTTGAGTTAGAATAATTTGAAAGCAGGAATTAATATTTTTTTAAATGGAATCATAATTCAACCCTCTTTCTTGTGATTAATATTGCTACATGAATTGGTATCAAACCCTCTTACTTTGATGGTTTAGTCATCTACTTTTGGAAAGGAAAGATGCAACTATATATTCCTTAAATAGAGGATAAAGGAACGTGGCACATCTTAACAAATGGAAACTTTATACTAGGAATTGATCAAATTGATTCAACATCTGCTGAAAAATAAAGAAGCAGTCTGGACAACAGAAGACAAATCCAAGGTACTTCTAAATTCTAAAGCTCAATTATTTTTGTCTTATGTTTTGAGTAGGGAGGAAAGCAAAAGAGTTGATGAATGTGATACGACTAAAAGAGTATGGGTTACATTACTAACTCATCATGAAGGAAGAAGCCATGTCAAAGAAACAAGAATTGATATTGGTGTACGAAAGTTTGAACTATTTGAGATGAACGAAGGGGAAGCTATTGATGAAATGTATTCAAGATTTACAACCATAGTAAATTAAATGAGCTATTTGGGTAAGGCTTACTCAACCCAAAATAGAGTGAGAATTTTTTTGAGATGTCTCCCCATCATATGGAGACCAATCAAAACCATAAGTCAAGCCAAGAACCTTGATACACTCGAATTGGAAGAACTCATTGGAACTTTAAGAGCATATGAAGTACTCCTTCTAGGGGATTAACTAGCAAAGAAATGCAAAATAATAGCTTTAAACGCCTCACAAAAATTTCAAGAAAGCCCATCTTCACAATAAGATGAAAGATAAGACTTAGAAGTAACTTGTTAAGAAGAAGCTGATGAAGAAGTAGTTCGTCTCACAAGAAAAATTCAAAGAATGATGAGAAGAAGAGATCAGATTAAAAGATGTTTTCCAAACAAAAAGGAAAACTCTAAAGCAGAAATAGATAAAAGTAAAATTACATGTTATTGGTGAAACAAGCCATGATGGTCATCTGGGATGATTATGAAGAATCAGACATAGAAGAAAATGAAGAGGCCAACATGTGTCTAATGGAAAACTCCTAAAATAATGAGGTAATCAATTCTAAATTATGTCCATTATGTGAACAAATGGAAAATAAATTGGTAATTTGTTAAATGACTCAAACTTTCTTACTAAAAATGTGGTTCATTAAAAGAACAAGTTTGCAAAGAAAAAGTAGAAAAAGAAAAAAAAAAAGCCCAAGCAATGAATGATGAACTAAAAAAAAGTCATTCAATGTTTATAGGAGGCTCATTTTAAAATATCTCAAAAATTTGAATGTCAAGAACGTTCTACAATTCAAAAGGAGAATATTCTGCTCAAAACTGAAATTGAATATCTTAAAAATGATTTGTCAAATTTTATTAAATCAACTAAATTTTTCCAATGAATTATGGGATCTCTAGTAGGAATATTTGATAAAGCTGGACTCTATTTTGACCAAACTCAAAAGCAAAAACTCTAGAAAAAAATTTGTACTAGAAAGGTAAGAAGATAAATGTAAAACAAAATATTCTTATTGCAATAAAATTGAACATCTTGATTATGCATGTTATTTCAAAAAAAAAACGGGATGAAAAGTTCAAATCAAGACGACCTCTAAAAAATGAAGAACGTTTTGATATCATATAAGAACCTTCTCCAACAACAATAAGAAAATGCTCTTATTGTTCAAAGATTGGTTATATTGAACTAAGCAGTTTCGTTTAGAAAAAATCCAATGTTAAGGAAAAATCTAACCCTCAAGGACCCAAGACCAAATAGGTACCTAAGAATCTATTAATATCAAATGCAAGTTGGTTTTCAAAATGTCAAGAAAAAATCATGGTAGTTGGATAGTGGATGCTCGAGACATGAAAAGAGATAAACAACGTTTTCTTTCCTTTGTCAAAAAGGATGGAGGATATGTAACTTTTGGGTATAATCATCAGGTAAAAATCAAAGGTAAAAGGTATTATAGGTAAGAAAAAAGCTCTTCAAAAATAGCTGATGTTCAATACGTTGAAAGTTTAAAACATAGTCTTCTAAGCATTAGTAAATTGTGTGACAATGGTTTTGAAGTTATCTATAAACCAAACATATGTGAAGTCAAGCAAGCATCTTTTGGAAAAGTTCTTTTTTCTAGATCAAGAATGAAAAATCTATATGTTTTATATCTTGAAGAAATACCATATGAATCATGTTTATGTCCATAAACAAAGATAAAAGGATATGACATAAACGAATTGAGCATGTTTGCATGAAAATAATTTCAAAATTATCCAAACTTATTCTTGTTAGAGGTCAGCCAAAAATAAGTTTTGACAAAGATAAAGTATGTGAAGCTTGTGCTAAAGAAAACAAGTCTCAAAAAAAATTTGTTTTAACTCAAAAACTTCTTGAATTACATCATATTAATCTTTTTGGTTCTATCAAAACTACAAGTTTGGGAGGAATGAGATATGACTTTGTTATTGTTAATGATTTATTGCGTTATATATGGGCACTTTTATGAAAACAAAAACTTATATGGAGTAGTTGAACTTTAACATATATTTTTGTAAGAAGTGATCTTTTAAAATCTATTTATTTTTTATGAAAATGGCATTTATGATAATCTCTCCTGTGCAAGAACTCCTAGACAAAATGGGGTAGTTGAAAAAAAGAATAGAACGTACAAGAAATGACAAGAACAATCTTGGAAGAATCAAATGTTGAGAAATATTTTTAGGCTGAAGCAATCAACACTTCTTGTTACATTTTAAATCATATATCAATAAGAAAAACTATCAACTAAACACCTTATGAGTTATCGTAAAACTAAAATCCCAATATCTCATACTTTCATGTGTTTGATTGCTATTTTTATATCTTAAATAACAAAGAAAATTTAGAAAAGTTTGATCTAAATTAGACAAAGTCATTTTCTTAGGTTATTCCCGTGATTCCAAGGTTATTGCATATATAACCTAAAAACAAAAACCGTGGAGGTAAGTATAGTGTTATTTGATAAATTTGATGATCTTGATATACAAAAGATAGATGATGAAGAAGAAGAAGAACAACAATATGAGCAACAACAGTAGATTGTTAAGCAAAAACACGAGATTGATCATCAATCTCCATTTCAATCCAAGAAGTTGGAAAAGCAAAAGAGATCATCCACAAAATAAAATCTACAAAACGTATTTTTCCCTCTTCAAAAACACCACCTAAGAAATCCGAATCCTTTCCTCGACATATCTCAACAAATTTACCCTTACAATCTACAAAATCGTTCCCCACTTTATCTCATTTTTTGGCTAAAGAAAATATGAAAAAATCCAATCAGCTAGCACAGAACACCAAAGCTGCAGCATATTCTCCATCTAAAACTATTTCACTAGAATGTTCTCCACCCAGTTCAATTCCACAAGAATGTTCTTCACACGAAACTCAAACCCAACCAAAACCCCTAAGAAAACAACTTCAAAAATTCTTATCCCACCCCCCTTTCAAGACAAATGGGCTGAAAGACCCATTGGAATTGGTCGAGTCTTTGTGTTTGATAACCTTCAGTTTGAAGGAATCTCAATCAAGCAACACACTAACGCTTTTGGCTGG
Organism: Cicer pinnatifidum; assembly: GCA_037974775.1. Classification (NCBI taxonomy): domain Eukaryota; kingdom Viridiplantae; phylum Streptophyta; class Magnoliopsida; order Fabales; family Fabaceae; genus Cicer; species Cicer pinnatifidum. The sequence goes on along the minus strand of JBBPBR010000007.1, from coordinate 28,591,095 downwards.
TCTGCGTTCTTGGAAATTTTAGACTATTTCTATCTATAAGTCATTTGTGCTTTCTACTACAAAGCTCAAGCCTTTCCTGACAAAGCTTTGCATGTCTCTACTTTAATAAGGGTTGAATTTTGTATCAATCCTACAATCTTAGCTGAAATTCTACACCTATCCACTGAAAGGCCAACCATCTTTGGAAAACATTGGTATTATGATCTAAATGTATACAAAGATACAATTTTTATTGAGCTCTTCATTGTTAGCTCAACCAACTATGTTTCTATAGATTTGAAACCCTGTCCCAAAAAATTTAACAATATTAATCATCATTCAATCCTTCCCCACTGTTGGAGTCACAAGTATGTCTCTGACAACGATGCCTTAGTCATTTATCACCTTCTCCATTGCCAAAAACTCAACCTTCCATATATCATCAACCAAAACATGATCGCCTCCACCAATTAAGATTACAAAAGAAATACCATTCCATATGACATGGTTCTCACAAAAGTTTTCAAATATTTCAATGTTCCTCTCAAAAATGAAAAATCCATCATCAAAATTTCAAATTTTTCATTCCAAAAACATCTTCCACATGAACAATGATTCATCACTTCCACCAAATTTGTACATCCCTAAAAAACAATCACATTTGTCTCTTGGTTTCAGAAAAGAAAGCGCTATAAAAGGAAAATATCCTTAAACCCAAATAATTAGAACTTTCGAGTTAACTTTCCTCAAGAACGCTTTCCCTTTCAACACAACATTTTTCCTTTCACTACCACTCTATATGACTTCACCTTGCTTTGAAATCGTTTTGCTTTTGGTATTCAAACACCACAATCAATTCCAAATCCAATTCTTCATAGTCATCTTGATTCCCAAATTCATTTTGAGATACGATCTCAAATGGATCCGACTTTTGTCTCCCCACAAAATTCGTTATCTTCCTTGTTTTACATTAACAAATACCTTTCCAAATATGGACGTTTATGCTTCCTCAATTCCTCGACCACAATCAATGTCCAACACACTCCCTACGGTTTGCTACAATTGTTCCCTTTCACAGAAAAACTTCTCTAGCTTCTCAGGATGTGAATGAAGACCCTCTTCCTCCAAAATGCTTCAAATTAGAGAAGGACACTTCAAAAACTCGTAAGGAAATTCATAAAATTTTTACAATCCTTCAAACTATACTCGATACACAAGTCCATCAAAATAAGGAGAATGAAATCCTAAGGGATTGGATGGCTACTCAGCTAGCTCCCAAACTGGGAATGGAACCATATCTTCCTAATATGCCTCCATCCTTCCATGATCTACCTAGGCCCTCAATATTGCCATCCTCTAATGAGTCTTCTCCACCATTATCTTTTTGAAGTTGCTTTCCCTTTGGATTCCTCCCAATACTTTTTGTTATGACAAATGGAGATAAATAGTCATTAGATTTAAGAAGTATTTTTCTCTAATAAGTTTGCCGACTAACCTCTAGTATCTTCCAATCTCAATAGGAACACTGCCTTTCTCCCAAAGTTTAGTATTTTATTGCATAGGAGTATTTGCTGGTCTACACCCACTCATACTAGTCTCTTCCAAGAGATCTAAGATGTATTTTCTTTGAGAAACAATAATTCCCTTCTTTGAGTGAGCAACTTCCATGCCAAGAAAGTATTTGAGCGCGCCTAAATCTTTAATCTCAAATTCTTTTTTCAATTTTTTCTTCAATCTTTCCATCTCACCAATGTCATCTCTTGTGATCATCTACATATACAATTAGAATTGCAATTTTACAAACATTAGAGAACTTCATGAACAAAGTATGGTCTGATTGTCCCTACATATATCCTTGCCTTTTGATCGACCGAGTGAATTTTTCAAACCAAGCCCTTGGAGATTGCTTGAGATCATAAAGGGATTTTTGTAGTTTGCACACATTTGAACCAAATTTATCTTCAAAGCAAGGGGGCTATCCATGTATACTTCCTTCTCCAAATCACCATTCAAAAAAGCATTCTATACATCAATTTGGTTAAGAGACCAATCTAAATTCACTGCCAAGGACAAGAGAACTCTAATAGTGTTTAATTTGACAACAGGAGCAAAAGTCTCTGAGTAATCAATGCCATATGTATGAGTAAATCCTTTAGCAACCAAGCGTGCCTTGTATCTTTCAATTGTGTTATCAAAATTATATTTCACTGTAAATACCCATTTACAACCAACAATATTCTTTACTGAAGGTAACATCATGACTCTCAAGGTTTGATTCTTCCCAAGAGCTCTAATCTCCTCAAGAATAGCTTCCTTCCACTTTGGAATTTTTAGAGCCTCATGTATATTTTTTGGAATTACTATAGTAGACAACTTAGAGGTAAATGCAACAAATGAAGAAGACAATTTTGAGTATGACACATACTTAGACAAAGGATATTTAGTGCATGATCTAAGGTTTTCTAATTGCAATAGGAAGGTCTATATCAGGATACTCGACATGACTCTTAAGAATAGAAGAAAACTTACTTGCTAATCTATTGGTTCAGAATCTTGGAAGGGTCGGAGAATAGATCCTTCATTGCTTTGTTTATGGTTTCTTCTTTCAAATACATTGCCCTTCCAAGTTGGGTCAATTGTAGTAAACCTGTTTTGTGTCTCTTTATCTGAGTCATTATGTTGTGGCATTTCAAGTGGTCCATTATTATTGAGATCAAGAATTTGATCATTGTGATTTTGATTTGAAATTGTCGCCTCCGAATCTATCAAAACTTCATTCACAAGTGGATTGAGTTCCAATATAGATTTTTGGGCATTTTCTTTTGGTGCATCAATATAAGTCTCAGAATTTTGTGACAACACTATATCACTTAAAGTAATGATGTTTTCAAAAGTAAAAGATGAATCTTCCTTAAAATTTCTCCCCTGAAGATGAATGTCAGTAAAAAATGGTTGATTTTCAACAAAAGTAACAACCATGGTTTCACAAATTCTTTTTTATTTTGGTTCAAAACACCGATACCCCTTCTGAGTTGGAGAGTAACCGGTAAACACACATTTTATTGCTCGTGGATCAAGTTTGTCAAGGAGTTTATGTTCATGAACAAAAGCAGTGCAACCAAAACCTTTTAGTGGCAAATCAGTAGAGACACTAGTCAAAGGAAAATAATTTCGAAAAACATCAAGAGGTGTATGAAAATCTAAAACTTTAGATGGCATTCCATTAATTAAATATGATGCAGTTAAAACAGCTTCGCCCCACAAATATTTTGAAACCTTATTTGCAAATAGTAAAGCTCTAGCAACCTCAAGAAGATGCCTATTCTTTCTATCTGCAATTCTATTTTGTTAGGGGTGTATTAACACAAGAACTTTGATGAACAACCCCATTTGCAAAAAAAAAAAAAATCGGACAAAAGTATATTAAAATATTATTTATTGTTGTCACTTCTGAAGACTTAAATATTTGTTTGGTATTGAGTGTGCACCATTTTAAAGAAATTTTTGACGACCTGTCCAACTTCCGATTTTTCTTTCAATAAATAAACCTAACAAATTCTAGTGTGATCATCGATAAAAGTTATAAAGCATTTTTTTATTAAAAAATGTGTTTATTCTATTAGGACCCCAAACATCACTATGGATAACTACAAACGGTGTTAATTGTTTATATGGTTGTGTAGAAAAAGACGAACGGTGATGTTTAGCAAATTCCGAAGTTTCACAATGAAATAAAGATAGATCCTTCTTAGAAAATAATTTAGGAAATAAATGTTTCAAATATGGAAAACTAGGATGTCCTAACCGTAAATGCCATAACATAATATCATCATTATTAGAAGAAACAAAAATTGAATCAAAGTAGGTACTTGTTTTTTGTTGGTCTTAAAAGTCGAGTCCATTATCAAGATAATAGAGTCCTCCACTCTCCTTAGCATTGCCAATCATGTGCCCCGTGCTCAAATCCTTAAAAGTGCAATGAGAATGAAAGAAGATAGTTTGACAGTTTATATCATTTGTTAATTTAGTAATGGATAACAAATTACATGATACATTTGGAACATGTAAGACATCTTTTAAGGGATAACTTAGGTGACAGAATAATAGAACCTTTCTCTACAATGGCTGAAAGAGAGTCATATGCATTTTTAATTTTGTGGTTACTTGCACAAGGACTATAAGAAGAAAATAGACTCGACTCCCCAGTCATATGACCAATAGCACCAGAATCGATAATCCAAGTATGGCTGGGAGTGACACTAAGTGGAGCAGTATTTCGAAAATTACCTCTTTGAGCTATAGAGCAAAAAGAAGTTTAAGACTCAAGAAGTTTGTACAATTGATCTAATTGTTACTTGGTGAAAGGAGATGGGCTTGAAGGAGACTGCTTCTCTTGATCAGATGTACCAGCTTGGAGCGCATGGCCTTCGTTTCTTTATTTTTTCTTCCAATTTAGTGGGTTTTCCATGGAGCTTCCAACATGTATCACGTGTGTGCCATGGACGTTTGCAATGTTCGCACCATGGTTTCCTGTCAACGCTCTTCCTGTCTTCATTCTTAGTGACTAGGGCAAAGCTTTCAACCTCACCAACAGAAGGTGACTTACCCATCGTAACAACTTTTCTCACCTCTTGTCTTCAAACTTTTGAGAACGCTTCCCGAAGTGATGGCAATGGGATTTTTCCCAATATTCTGCCTCAGACTTCATCAACCTGCTTATTAAACCCAACCAAGAACATGAATACACGACCGTTCTGTTGTCTCTTAAGAAACAAAACATTGTCCTCACAACACTTCCAGTGATCATCATAACAGAGATCCAATTTTTGCTATAGTGTCATCAACTCATTATAATAGGTAGTGACATCAATATCTCCTTGTTTGGCATGCCACAATCGTGATTTGAGATCGAAAATTTGAAAAGAATTCTAAATATCAGAATATGTTTCTTTGACAGCCTCCCAAACATCCTTCGCAGTAGGCAAAAACATAAAAGGTTTTCTGATTGTTGATTCCATAATACTAAGTAGCCAAACAATAATAACAGAGTTCTCCGATTTCTGAAACCTGTAATTCGGATCAGTTGTGGCAGTCATTTGCACCTCTCTTGTTAGGAAACCATATATTCCCTTACCGTCTAAAATCAAAATTGCAGTTTGGGACCATTCGACATAATTTTTTCCATTTAGTTTCTGGATTTCAACATTGAGGGTGTTAGAAGTTCCCTCATGGCCAAAAAAGTTGGAAAAACCATTGTTAGATAAACTGTTATGGCCACCTGAGCCGTTGCCACTGCCGTTTGGACCGTTTGGCCCGCTGCCACTGTCGCCTAGGGCAATACCATTGTCGCCAAGGGCATTGCCTACTTCTGATTTTTTACCCAAACCATCTAGGGCGCTGCTTAAATTGTCGGCGTTGTTGACTACTTCTGATTTTGTTTACCCAAACCATCGTCGTTGTCGTCACTACCCATAAAGGCTATTGGGTTATTGTGTGCAATTAGATTTAGCTCAGTTGGTTGGAGCGCCACACCCTAATGGGTTGTGGAAAGGTTTACAGAATCCTAACCAGAGCTCTTGATACCATGAAGAAAGTAAAAGACAAAATACTTTGGTATTTTATTACTACATTCCTAAGTTGTTTATATAGGAAAATAAATTACAATAGTAATATTAGGTAATAATGACAGAATAAAAATAAACAAAATAATATAAATTAAAAGATAATAAAATCTAATTTCTTTTAATTGTTCAACAACTTTCTTTCTTATTTTAAGTACTTTTTAAATTAATGTGTGGATCTCATATATACCAAATCCTGTAATAAAATCCATCGAATTATACTATATAAATTTTGACACACACAATGATGTTTTGTCATATCAGATATAATCATTATATTATGTCACTTAGGATAAAATATTTATGTGTCAAATTGTAATACTTTTAAACTCACACAAAGAGTTTCCAAATTGAATTATAGCCCTAACCTTAATCTCTTAATTGAATTGGTTTAATATATTTACCCTACCTTCCCTCTTGCATAGCCTATACAAACAACGTAGAAAAATCACAAATATACAATGTCCACATATATAGTCTCAATGAAGACCACAAACCTGTCAGATCTATTGGGTTAAAGTGTGAGTGGTTAAATCTCACAATGACTAAGAACAAGCAAAATGTTGAATATATAAATAGTGAGTCATATACTTGATGCCCAAAGGTTTTGGGTTGAGATGTAGTGTCAAAGTCTCTTGTAGATTCTAAAACATATGTCTCGTTGTTACTCTCGAGATCCCCTTGACTCTCCAATAAGTGGTATCAGAGCCATGGTTCAACTTGATTGGGGAGCAGAAGAGGGATCTTGGTATGGATCAAGTCTAGTGATATTTGTGACTCAGACTTAAGGAGTAGATTGTTGGAATTCAAGTGCGAGTGGTTAATCCCACATCGACTAAGAATGGAAGAAATATTGAATATATAAGAGATGTGACCCATATACCTAATGTCTTAAGGTTTTTGGTTGAGATGTGATGTTAACTTCTCTTGTAGATCTTGGAACATCTCGTCGCTGCTCTCGGCGCTCCCCCAAACTCCCCAACAAATGATATCAAGGTCATGGTTCACTTTGATGTGGAAGCGGGGATAGATCTAAATATTGGATCCTTGCATCGGTTAAGTCTCACATCGACTCTAGTTCTTCATTATAAAATTGCACCAGTCAAAAATACTTTAAATTATAACTAACTATTTTATTTCTCTATTGTTTTAAAATTTTGTGATGATAGTTTGATATTTTCTTTGAAGTGTTATTTATTTGAGAGAAATTTTTGTTGAAATAATTTATACATAACATTATTCTTCGATCGTGGTTGTTTCTCTTATTTATAACTTACATGTTATTTTCTTTTATTTTGATTATTATTTAAAATTTCCTATTTTTTTATTTTCCCAACAAAATGCATTGTGCCATGGTTCAACATTTTGTTTACAAAACTTATATATAATATATTCGAATAAAATACATTACTTGTACATTCATTTACTTACAATATATATTTCAATCTTTATTAAGAAAATATTATTCTCTTCTTTGTTTTTGGAAAGAAAGATGATACACGTTCATTTTGATTATTTTTTACTTTTTATTAATTTTCTTCATTTATCTTTTATAAATGATATATTTGAATTTTTTCCACAATCACAATGAAATTTTGATAATTGTCAATGTCTTCAACAATATTCTTTAAAAAAAAGCATCCGTTTAATTTAATAATATTTGTACTTGAATAAACGGACATGTTTTCAAATAGATATAAATTATTTAAAAAGAAAAGACATTTAATAATTATATGTATTTTCAATCCATCTTTGTTAAATTTATACATTTAACTTTATAACTGATTCAAGATTAAACTTCAACAATTACGATAAAAAGAATTAACATTCATTATTTATAAAAAAAATAAAGGATGAAAATTAATAAAAAATAGATTAAAAATACAACAACAATTATTTAGTATAAATGATCAAAAATATATTTAAAACTTTTAATAATAAGAAAAAGAGACAGGAAAATCAAACACTAGAAGAGTGTTGACCAAAAGTTATATAAAGGTTATGATATCTGGTTATTAACCAATCGTTCTAAAATTATACTACTAGGTAAAGAGTAAGGTTTCTATTCCACACCACTGCAAACTGTATAACAGAAACAAATCTATTACAAGATGATGTTGTGCAAACTAAAATCTATCAGCCGTCATCACAATAGGTTGAGCTTCAACACGCTTTCTGTTAAGATACGGACCCATACCTACAGCTTCCTGCAACTGCATGTACACAAGATTACTATACCTTGTCACTCAAATATTTTGGCAAACAACCATGACATCGTTTTCTTGATTTTTTTTAGCATAGAAAAGATACACAAAACACTAATACAAAACATAATGGGAAAGTTTGGCATCTAACCTTTGCAGCTATTCCTGCAAAAGAAGGATCAGCAGAAACTCTACTAGACTGCGTCAATGATTTGTGTATCCGTTTGCAGCAGTTATATCTAGCTTCCATTCCTGAAATGCTCAAATTTGCATATTAAAATAATGCTTACAAGAAAATATAAAGTAGGACCGGACACTTAATATTCGGTTAAACATATGATATGATGCGAAATCACAGTAGTCGATACCGACCTATTTTTGTGGTTTCGGTACTTGGGTCGGCCACTAAATTTATAATCTCTTGTCTTGAGCATATCTCCATCAAGCACCATGGTCGAGCAACCAATCCGCTTATCATTCTATAACCCTGAAAATATGTTGCACAGAAAATCACATCAGACTTCTTTTAGTGAATTTAAAGAGTCTTAAAAAAGAAAGTTTGACCAGTGTGTGCTACCCTATAGAGCTTTGTTATTGATTGCTGAACTGTCTAACAATGTCCTGACATTTAATCAGAAAAGCTAGTGTACACAGATTAACTTCTAAAGTTGATGTAATTAAATGCCCGATGTGGTGCTATAAAGCTTATTTTTCCTTAACGATGAGGTCCAAGAAAGAGTTAGTGCAAGCCTTTCGTAAGCAGTCTTGTATTTGCAGGAGGAATATTCTAAGGCTCGACTTACAACCTACCAGTAATATAATGTTGCATCAAAGCTCCCATTCCTAGATTTAATGAAATTGTTTGGATTGAAATATATAAATGCTATATAATAGAGTTCTGGGTTTTATAGTGACCTAGCATTTCCATCAAACAGATTGACTTCTAAAGCTATATAATGTTCAGGTGGCAGCTCAAATGATATAGTTGGAGCATAGTTCGTCAAAAAATCAAATACGAAAGTTCATATTAATTTCTCACCGCTATACGGATTTCTGAATCTTGCTGCAAAACTGACAGAAAAAGACCCTGCAAATTGCATGAACATGGTAAGGTTCCAATATTTCAAAATTGGGGAACAAAGTTGTTGAAAATAAAATATTAATATATAAATAAATAGAAAGTCTAAGTATTTCTATCGTCTGTAAGCATTCCTGTCATTATGTACATTTATTACATAAAGTCTATATAAAGAACTTACGCTATGTAGTTGAAACACGAGTTATTTAACATGTCTCCTAATATTTTCTTCTCATTCAACATGGTATCTAGAGTTTGTTGAGACTATCCTGATCTTCAACTCCCCGATGGATCCACTATCTCCGGTGAAATTTTTTCCCTCTTCCCTATCTTTGCTATGTCGTTCCTTTAATTATTTTACAGCCGCCCAGGCTCTGCTGCTGCTCTCTTGACAACCATTTTCGACGAACGACCACTCCAGCAGCGTCGTACACCCAAGATCGGCCCACCCGTCAACGGACGTCGTCAAAAAGCCTCCCACATGCCCACACGCGCCACCCTCTACCACTGCGCGTGACATCGCGTCTGGAAGTCATTCACGACGCTTCTTCTTCAGTAGTACTCGCCTTAGCCTTCTGATTCCATATATGCCTTGAGTTTTCAGTTTTGAGTCACGAATATACGAGTTCTAGTTCAAACAGCCGATGTTTTCCCGATTCAGACGCGTTTTCTGGCACTCTTTACCGACCATGACGTCTCTGTCTAAAACAAAGAGCATGTTTACCAACTACATCACCTTTCCTCCCTCTGTCCAAACATTGAATGGATCAAATTATGACAGTTGGGCCGCAGGCATCAAACTATGGATGCTTGGTCAAGGATAAGAGGACCATCTCACTCAAAATCCTGAAAAGGTGGTTGCGGCTGAAACATCAAAATGGAAGCAGATAGATGCTCAGTTGTGCAAGTGTCATTAAGTCTACACTTCCTCTAGACGTTAAATTGATTTTTCGTCCACATCTAACATGTGAATCGGTTTGGAGTAAGGCAAAGGCACTCTACACTAATGACACTCAAAGTCTCTATGGAGTTTGTGACTGCTTGTTGAATATCATTACTTCAAAGGCGATAGATAACTACTTCTTCATATCTTAGCACCGTTCATAGTGCACTCTATGGCCTACCACTGGAGCTGGATCAACGCAACACCTTATTCATGCTTCTTGCACTTTATGGCCTACCATAGAAGTACTCTGCAACTTGTGATCAAATTTTACGGCTTGTTACTGTTCTGGATATGTCTACTACCTCAACAATCCTCCTTCGAGTACGAGCAAAACATCCAGCTGAGTCCTCTATTACATCAGTTCTGAGTAAAACTGCATCTCTTGCATCTCTGGGACATATTTAGAGTCGCTCTCGTGGAGGACCATCCAACTCTAAGCCTCGTCCCAAATTTGAGCATTGTAATCGGCTTGGATATACTATTGATCGTTGTTGAAAGTTGCATGGTAAACCTCTAGCTTCGATAAATGCAACTCAGCTCGATCCTTCTGCCACTATTCAGACTACACCATCTCCATAGGGCTCCCCGACAAATTATGAAGAGGGTGGGTTCAAAGTGATCCGAACTCTAGTTCTAATAATTTGGTTGCACACACTAGTAATTTATCTGTTTACCTCTCTCGCTCATCTTCTCTCGGCCCTTGAGTTTTTTATTCTGGTACGTCTGATCATGTCACACGTAATAAAGGTCTATTTTCTTCTCTCTCTACATCTAATTTTTTACCTACTATAACTTCTATCAATAGCTCTCAAACTCGGTGTCAAGGGATTGGTACTGTCAAATTCTCCCTTCCATTTCAATTGCATTTGTTCTCAATGTACCTGGATGCCTTTTTTATTTACTTTCAGTTAGTCGATTGATTCAATCCCATGATTGTATTATTTTTTTCACTAATGATAATGTTACCCTGTAGGACCGGAGTTTGGGATGGACCATTGACGTCAGATGTGAGTCTCAATGCCTCTATTACCTTTCTACATCACCCACAACATGCTCTTGCAATAGATTCCCCTCATACTATCCATGCTCCGCTAGGACACTCAAGTCTTACCAAACTTTTAAAACTGGTGCATAGTTTGTCCAAGTTGTCCACTTTACATTGTGAGTCGTGTCAATTAGAGAAACACACTCGTAATCATTTTACTGATCGAGTCAATAAAAGGGTTCGTCCCCTTTTGCTTTATTTCACTATGATGTTTGGGGTCCTTTTCATACTGTATCTACTTTAGAGTCTAAGTATTTTGTTACTTTTATTGATGATTGCTCTCGTTGTACGTGGTTACTTTTAATGAAAAATAGATCTGAATTGTTTTCGATTCTTGAGCAATTTTATCAAGAAATTAAAACTCAATTTGGTGTTTCCATTCGTACTTTAAGAAGTGATAATATTCGAGAATATTTGTCCCATCAATTTCAAAAATTTATGGTTTCTAACGATATTCTACACCAAACGTCATGTCCTCGTACACCCCAACATAATGGGGTAGCCGAACACAAAAATCAGCATCTCATTGAAACCACACTAACCTTAATTCTCCATGGTAATGTTCCATTCTATTTTTTGGGGGATGCATCCTTAACGACATGTTACCTTATTAATCGTATCCCGTCTTATGTCCTTGATTGCAATATCGCTCATTCGGTTATCTTTCCCCAAACCCCTTTTCACCTACTACCACCTAAGCATGACCTTCCCGTTGTTCTTCGTAAGGATATTCTCACAACACGTAATCCATCTTCTCATTACATTGATTTGTGTTATTATCATCTTTCTCCATATTACACTTGCTTGTCTTCTTTGTCTTTTGTTGCTATTCCTAAATCTCAGGCTGAAGTATGATCCCATCCCGAGAGGAGGCAAACAGTGTTTGATGAGATGTGTGCTATACAAAACAATGGTACTTGGGAACTGGTACCTTTACCTCATGGGAAGTCATAGTTGGTTGTCGTTGGCTCTATACGGTGAAGGTTGACCCTGATAGTAAATTTGGTCAATTTAAGGCTCATTTGGTAGCTAAGTGATATACTCAGATTTTTGAGTTGGATTACAACAATACCTTCTCACCTGTTGCCAAAATGGCATCTGTCAGATTGTTTTTCTCCATTTTAGCAATTCGATCTCTCCATCAACTTGACATTAAAAATGCTTTTCTACAAGGTGATCTTGGAAAGGAAGTTTATATGGAGCAGCCACCAGGGTTTGTTGCCCAAAAGGAGTCTTCCACCATAGTTTGTCGGCTACACAAGTCCTTTTGTGGTCTTAAACAGTCTCTTAGAGCTGGCAGTTTTAGCTCGGTAGTACAAGAGTTTGGTATGATTCGCAGTGAAGCCGATCACTCTGTATTTTATCGTCACTCAGCCCAATGGTGCATCTATCTTACTGTTTACGTGGACGACACTGTCATAACTTGTAGTGATCAGCAAAGAATACTGCAATTGAAACTTCTTTCAAATCAGTTTCAGACTAGAGACCTCGGTCTCCGTTATTTTTTGGGTATTGAAGTAGCCCAATCCAAGGATCGCCTTGTAATTTCACAAAGAAAATATATTATGGATATTCTTGAAGAAACAAGTATATTAAATGTCAAGCCTGTTGATACTCCTGTGGATACAAATTTCAAACTCCTACCTAATTAGGGGAAGCCTCTATCAGATGTAGAAATTAAACTATCTCATAGTCACCTGTCCTGACATTTCCTTTACTGTCAGTGTGATAAGTCAGTTCTTAAATTGTCCTTGCCAGGAACATATGGATGTTGTAAATTGAATTATTGAATACATCAAAAATGCACCAGACTCAAATAGTTGGTTACTCAGACGCTGATTGGGCAGGCTCACCATTGATAGATGATCCACGTCTAGGTATTGTGTACTTGTCGGAGGAAATTTAATATCTAGAAAGAGAAAGAAACAAAATATTGTTGCAAGATTCAGCAATGAGGCAGAATACAGGGCCATGGCACTAGTAACATGTGAACTTATCTGGTTGAAAAAGTTACTAAAAGAACTCCAATTTGAATAGGCCAACCCAATGACACTAATATGCGATAATCAAGCTGCATTGCACATTGCCTCAAATCCTATTTTTCATGAGAAGACCGAGCATATTGAGATAGACTGCCATTCTATTCGACAAAAGATCGAATTGAGCGACATCATCACTAGCTTTGTCAATTCTAATGATCAGTTAACAAATGTTTTTACAAAGTCATCGCGAGGTCATAAAATTAGTTATATATGTACCAAGCTAGGTGAATTTGATTTATATGCTCCAGCATGAGGGGGAGTATTGAAAATAAAATATTAGTATGTAAATTAATAGAAAGTTTGTAAGTATTCCTATTGTCTGTAAGTATTTCTGTTATTATGTATATTTATCACATAAAGTCTATATAAAGAACTTCCACTGTGTAGTTGAAACACACGAGTTATTCAACATGTCTCTCAATATTATTTTCTCATTCAACAAAAGCTTTCATGCAAGAGAACTTGCTGAACATTGTGCTCTTCAAGATCTTAGATTCCATCTAAGGGCAAGTTTTTAAAAAGTAGAGTAAAATGCATTGACAGCTACGGTGTACAAGTAATTGATCAATAAAATCTTCAATGTGGCAGAATTGCTATCTAAACAGAGTCATTTGTTGGCTGTAAGTTTTCTTAACTTAATTTCCTTAATATGATATATCAAATATGATATATCAAATTAAAGATAGATGTTCTGAATTAACATATTCAGATGAAAGAAAATAGAGAAATGAAAGTAGGCCATGCTCAGTGAAAATATTTTGATGGAAAGACACATAATACAATCCAGCTCAGCATGGTCTTTTTATTTTAGGTTTAATTGCAATTTTGGTCCTTAGCTGAATCACGAAAGTAGTCCCCCCATTTTATTTTTCTCCAGTTTTGGTCCCCCAAACAGAATTTTAGTCCAAAATTTGATGAAGTGACATTTTTTAAAGTCACACCACACTATTTATGATCATAAATTTCAGGTACAATTGTTGCACCACGAGATCTTGAGGCATGGTGTGACTGAAATAAACGCAAAAAAATAAAACTTCATCAAGTTTTGGACCAAAATTCTATTTGGGGACCAAAACTGGGGAGAAATAAAATGGGGGGACTACTTTCGCGATTTAGCTAAAATAGGGGGATCAAAACTATAACTAAGCCTTTATTTTATTAGAAATTTCAAATTACAAGAAGAGTCATAATTTAGATGGGACATAGCCACGAAAAAGTTCAACATGTTCCAAACGTCTTTAGTTAAGAGAAAAATTAACCATTATACACACAAGTACAACTAAAAATAATTAGCCAGCAAATATCATTTGAAATTAAAGAAGAATGCAAAAAGAATGACCGATGGTGTGAGCTTTGAGCTCTTGGATGCTGCTTCATAGAGTAAGCGAAGCAGGTTTTCTTCTGCTTCAGCATCAAGTATGATGTCATTCTCAGATCTGGTTTCTCCCGAGATGTTTCCAAGAGCATGCAATGCAGCCTGTGATTGCAGTCAAAGAAACCATGTAAGCTTAGAAGAGATGTTATAACATTGAATCTGAATATTTTTTTTCTGTTTTAGAAGAACTGTATAAAAAATATATACATGATGTTGAATGAGAGGAAAATAGAAAGGAATATGGTAAAGCCGTGTATTTAAACAACACATCGGAAATTCTTTATATAGTATTAAAAGCCAAAAGATAACTACAAATTATATCCCTATTTATAAGATAGGATATGATAAATTTGAAAACTAATCCTCAAATATACTACCTCCATCCCTAAATACAGATCTCTCTTGAGATTTCTCCTTGCCCTATTTAAAAGAGCCCTTCCAATTTTTCAACTGCATTAATTATTTTATCACTAACTTACCCCTAATTATGTTACATCTTTTTCTACAATCAGTAATAAATATTACAATAAAACCATAACTAATTATCTCTGTTCAAGGTTAAACTAGTAAGCAATTTCAAATAGCCAACAAATTTAATATTACAACCAACCAACTTTCTTAATTCCCGTGATTTAGTGAACGGGATCTTGTATATAGGGATAGAGATAGTAAATCAAGATATTCTAAGATTATATAATGAGTCTTCTAACATATATAGATGTATTGGAAAAATTCAAGTCCCACATTGGATATAGATAAAACTCTAAAAGAGTTTATAAAGAGTGGCGCCCCTCACCTTACACATAATAAGAAAGGCTACAGGGCCTGGGCCCCTACTGATTTATTTGAATAAAACAATACATACTACACATAATATATAGTATAGGTTATGGATTTGTTGGACATGTGGCTCAATTACAACCTCCTCCCGAGATTTGTTCTGTGTAATTATATTTGGTCCTAATTTAATTAAAAAGATGAAGGCATGACCGTGTAAAAAATACTACATAAGACAGAACATATCATATTATTTGAGAATTATTTAAAGAAAAACTTGAACTGCGATCTCTTTTTTATGTTAGATTACCTACATTGCAACCACATCTCAGATTACCAATCCCAATCCAACATATATCTCTCTCACTAGTTTGGCCACTGCGACTATCAAATCCTGGGTCTGGGTGCTACTTCTTCAGGCCTCATAGGGTGAGTCTTAATTATATTTGGTCCTAATTTAATTAAAAAGATGAAGGCATGACCGTGTAAAAAATACTACATAGGACAGAACATATCATATTATTTGAGAATTAGTTAAAGAAAAACTTGAACTGCGATCTCTTTTTTATGTTAGATTACCTACATTGCAACCACATCTCAGATTACCGATCCCAATCCAACATAAATCTCTCTCACTAGTTTGGCCCCTGCGACTATCAAATCCTGGGTCTGGGTGCTACTTCTTCAGGCCTGATAGGGTGAGTCTTAATAGGTTGATGGACAGAAATATGCATGAAATATTGTTGCACATCGGGGGTCATTTGACACATCAAATAAACCTCCTTTAGCTTTCTTTCTTTCTAAGTAGGATGCATTTGTCACCTTACAATAGATCCATCTCAAATGTTAAGATTTACTTTACAGTATTATATATAATCTTGTCACATTTGTAATTTTGTTATTTTACTTAACTTCTACACTGTATCATATTATTATTATTTGGCTTCTTAAACATAATGATAAGATACTACAATACCATATGGTTTGTTATCTAAGGGTGCCTCAAACATAAGATAGCATTAAAATTTACTGTCTTCATTCCATCCTACTCTTATCCAACTCTCTTATCATATCCAATATTTTGCTATCATACTAAATGTTGCATAAAACACAGACTAGCTGAATACTAATGTTTAATGTCTTGGAGTGTACAACAATATAGATTTTAATATAAAGCTTGGGCCAGTTAGTTAACGCAGTTTGTTGAAGAAAGTCCTAGTCAACCTAGAGATGTTGTAGGCTAAGCTTCTACTAGTGTAGGATAAGTGCCAGCTATATAAAGCTGATGTCATCATTTGTATCAAGTAATCAAATTCGTTTTGCAATAACCACATATGCATTCACTCTCCTTCTTCTTGAAGAATCACGACTCTCTCTTCTTCTATAGGGAGGCATAACACATCAAATCAGCTGAACAACATTTTATAGATTACCATAGCATCACTACCAAAAAACTGCTTGCGGGATGTAATGTCAATGCATCATAAATATAGTTTAAACCTTAAGGGAAATATACTCATCAAATATGAACAAGGTATTGGACAAACAACAAAAAATGGGACAACTGGAGCATCAAATTACTGTACTTTATGCAGCTTAAAAAAATTTCGAAAAGATTTTTAGTTAACTAACCAGTTGTCTACCATGCCTTTCTGGTCCTTGTCGATCAAAAGCAGCGTCAACAACATGTATAGCAGCAGGTGATGAGCCTGAGAGTAGTAAGGTTGCTCCCCTGATAGCTAGGACCACAAAAAGCATAAATTAAAACATGCAATACCTATGAAAGAATAGGATCTCGTAAAACAATTAAGAACAATGTAGATTGTTATAGTTTATGAGAGCAGTAATATAACTTCTTCCATTGTTAGGATCCCAAAAAAGAAATACAAATTTGTAACATTTTAAAAAGAAGAGGCTCTCAATGAAACAAATAAATCCCATGGTTTAGTGGTTTGAAGTTATCACTTTCATGTTTTAAAAATCGCTATTAAAAATATTGTGTATATATTAAAGCATTTGAAAAAAGTCAGAATCTAGAAAGAAAATTAAGGCTTTTAATTATTTTCGGAAGCTACATGGAAAAACATGTGATTATAACTTTCATTTAAAAGTAGTGTTATTACAATTGCAACCAAATGAATAATACCTTCTGCTTTAAATAAAGTCTCAAAAAACCAAATCACATTCTTACACAATCTTAAATAACTTCATTGTGAAGCTTAGACAAATGCACCGTAAACCCTGTATTAGTATTCCATACAATTTGCTCAGCGTTACAGAACCACACATATTGAAATTGATTGTCATTTCATAATGGAGATTAGAGAGTGGGTTGAGCTAAAAGACTGTCGAATGAAAAGTTTGAGAACCTCAATTGCAAGTAGATAATGTTTGAAATTTATAAACTAGATCGAGCTGTGTGATGAGGTCCCACATTGATTATGAAAGTGTTGAACTGTGTTGATTGTGTTGGAAAAGAGTAGTAGCAGTTGGCGTTGTATTGGATGTATAAGAATGATTGAACAGTTATTGTCAGAAATAATTGTTAAGATACAAAAACTATTCAGGCACATTCACTTATGAGGTTAAGCTTTTGGAATAGTTGATCCATGATATGTCAAATAATATAGTAAACATAGCATTGAAGATCTCTCAAAATAAGGAAATAGGGAAATGACGAAGACTATCTAAAAAAACTAAATCAAAGGTGATGATAAATAGAAAGAATATTTCCAATTATAACTACAATCATCAAATACCTTTGCAACCGATTGTTTGAATTCGTTAATTGAAAATTCAGAATTATGCATCATTCAAATTCTCCAATTTTCTCTCTTAAATTTCAATTAAGTATCAGAAAAAATGATGACAAGAACTTCTCGAACTGAAAACAAGAAGTTGAACTGGTGTTGAAGGAGCATCGTCCCAAACATATTGTAAGGATTACTCAGATTCTCTCGTTCAAAATTTCTCTCAAATTCACCAGTGCCAAATGATAAATCAACAATAATCAATTTCCTATAAAGAGATGCAAAGGATCTGTCACACTGCCGGTAATCATAATATGACATACTTACATAATCCTATTTGACCCAATGATTCAAGTGCAGTTTCAAATTCATCTCTATCTGAAGGGTCCAAGGACTGAAGTCTACCATCAATGGATGAAATAACACTCTTAGCACCTAAAATTTACATCAGAGCATCGCATATATATCAGTGAAATATTTCAAGGTGTTATAATAATTATTGAATTTTGCAAAATAATATCAGCAGTTTCTAGTTCTTAAATTTTGCAAAATAACAAGTGAAGTATAAGGATAACTAATAGCAAGGGATAATAAGGTGTTGTAAATGTTGAGATATTGAAAATAATATTAGTATTTATTTATTAATATATTTGGAAATTCAACGGTGGACCATCTTGATAGGTGGTCCACCATGGACCAATGCTTAAAAATCATCAAAAACTCTAATGACGACCGACGACACTCTTCAAAAGTATAATTTATTGGCTCTCACCGTCTTTACTATTGAGATAGAGACCTGATTGGTGTCGCTTCGAGACGAGTTGAGTTGAGTTTTCATAGACACGTTCATTTTTTCTTTGAACTGACATCAATTGAGTACTGTCTCAACCGTAAAAATTTGAAAGGCCGTTAATTTATACTTCCGAAGAGTGTCGTTGATCGTTGTTAATATTTCAGATGACTTTTAAACACCAGTCTACGATGGACCACCTATATAACTCCATCGTAGCATCCGCCTTTAGATATTATCCTGATTGCATTTCCAGAAGAGTGGTCTCCTAGTTTCTAGGAATCTACTTTCAGACCAAAAAGAAATATGCAATAGCAAGCTTGAGACTGAAGATATGCCCACAGGTCCTCAAATCAAACCAGACTCTAGACTCTGATACCATGTCAAAACTTTAGGTTTTAGATGAAATAAGAAAAAGAAATATAAATTTATGGTGTAATATGATATTATAAAATTGATAGTAACTTCGTACAAAACACTAACCCCTATTTATAACACTAACTTGATAATCAATCTTCTACTAGGGGTTAATCTACAATACTCAAAACACAATATCTGGTAGATATTCTACGATACTTTCTTATATTATAATACTACCCTCAAGATATTTTCTTATATTATAATACTACCCTCAAGTGAAAGCTTACTCAACTTTAAACTTGTTACAAATTACCTTTGTAGAGAAAAATATAACAACCAACTATCACCCTTTTTGGTTGATTTTCCACCTTAATCTTTATGGACATGTTAAGATAGCCTCATGTTAATATAGTGTTTTACAAGAAAACATTATTTTAGTCTTTAAGTACTAGAGGACCTAGTTCGATTTTTCTAAGGTCATCCGCCACCTAAGAGATAACCCTAGTCTTGGCTTCAACCATCAGTTTGTGTTGAACTATTTAGTTATTATTATTGATTCTATCTTTATACAGAATGATTCTATTTTATTTAATTTCATTTCAGTTCCCATATATCACTCCTTAATTTAAGAAGCTGACTTGATGTACTCACTCCTTAATTTAAGAAGCTGACTTGATGTACTCACTCCTATAAAAAGGAGCCTTCTTTCATCAAAATAATATATGAAGAAAGTAAAAGACAAAATATTTTCATATTTTATTACTACAACCCTAAGTTGTTTATATAGGTCAAGAAATTACAATAATAATAATGACATAATCATAAAATAAAAATAAACAAAATAATATAAAATAAAAGAGAATCAAATCTAATTTTCCTTGATTCTTCAACACCCCGTTCAAGTTGTTGCATAGATATCTGTAATGTCCAGCTTGGCTATAAGTGGCTCAAAATTGGGTCTTGCCAAACTTTTTGTCAAGATATCAACAGTTTACTGATTAGAAGTCATAAATGGCACACATACAACATCGATTTTCTTTTATGCAATGGCGGTCAATCTCAATGTGCTTGATTCTATCATGTTGTGCAGGGTTGTAAGCTATATTTATTGTTGCTTTGCTATCATAGAACAACTTTAAGAGTGAGTCAACATTTTTAGTTCGTCCAAGAGTTTAAAAATTCATAAAAGTTCACAGATTTCTTGAGTCACTGCCCTGAATTCGGCTTCTGCACTGCTTAGAGCAACAACACCTTGTTGTTGTTATATTTATTGTTGCTTTGCTATCATATAACAACTTTAAGAATGACTCAACATTTTTAGTTCGTCCAAGAGTTTAAAAATTCATAAAAGTTCACAGATTTCTTGAGTCACTGCCTTGAATTCGGCTTCTGCACTGCTTCGAGCAACAACCCCTTGTTTCTTACTTCTCCAAGTGACTAAATTTCTCCAAACATAGACACAATATCCAATAGTGGATTTTCTATCAGTAATTGATCCCACCCAATCAGCATATGTAAATATAGAGGCTTCTCTATCATTAGCTTTCTTGAAGTATTGGATTTCAAGTACCTTCAGATCAGATAAACTACCTCCAAGTGTTCTTCATAGGGAGAATGCATGAACTAACTTACAACACATAGAGAAAGCAATGTCAGGTCTAGTGTGGGATAGATAAATAAGTTTGCCAACCAATCTTTGGTATCTTCCAACCTTAACAGGCTGTCTTTCTCCCAAAGTTTAGCATTTAATTCTATAGGAGTATCTGCTTGTTTACACCCACTCATCCTAGTTTCTTCCAAAAGATCTAGGGTGTATTTTCTTTGAGAAACAAAAATTCCCTTCTTTCAACCAACAACTTCCATACCAAGAAAATATTTAACCCCACCTAAATCTTTGATCTCAAATTCTTTTTTCAAATTTTTCTTCAATCTTTCCATCTCAACAATGTCATCTCCTGTGAGAATAATATCATCTACATATACAATAAGAATTGCAATTTTACTAACATTAGAGGACTTCATGAACAGAGTATGATCTGATTGTCCCTGCATATATCATTTCCTTTTGATCGACGGAGTGAATTATTCAAACCAAGCTCTTTGAGGATTGCTTTAGACCATAAAGGGATTTTTGTAGTTTGCACACATTTGAACCAAACCTATCTTCAAAGCCAGGTGGACTATCCATGTATACTTCCTCCTCCATTAGAGAACTTCATGAATAAAGTATGGTTTGATTGTCCCTGCATATATCATTTCCTTTTGACCGACGGAGTGAATTATTCAAACCAAGCTCTTGGGGATTCCTTGAGACCATAAAGGAATTTTTGTAGTTTGCACACAAACTTATCTTCAAAGCCAAGTGGACTATCCATGTATACTTCCTCCTCCAAATCACCATTCAGAAAAATATTTTATACATCGTGTTGGTTAAAAGACCAATCTAAATTCACCGCTAAGGACAAGAGAACTCTACTAGTGTTTAATTTGACAACAGAAGCAAAAGTCTCTAAGTAATCAATGTCATATGTCTGAGTAAATCCTTTAGCAACCAAACATGTCTTGTATCTTTCAACTAGTGTTATCAGAATTATATTTCGAAGTAAATACCTATTTACAGATGACTCTCCAAGTTTGATTCTTTTCCAGAGCTCTCATTTCCTCAAGAACAGTTTCCTTCCACTTTGGAATTTTTAGAGTCTCTTGGACATTTTTTGGAATTTCTACAACACACAACTTAGAGGTAAACGCAGCAAATGAAGAACACAATTTTGAGTATGACACATAATTAGACAAAGAATGTTTAGTGCATGATCTAATTGGTTTTCTAATTACAATAGCAAGATCTATATCAAGATACTCAACATGACTCTTAAGAACAGAAGAAGACTTACCTGTATCAAGATGATGTATTGGATTATCTATTGGTTCTGAATTTTAGAAGGGTCTGAGAATGGGTCCTTCATTTCTATGTTTGTGATTTTTTTTCAAAGACATTTTCCTTTCAAGTAGGGCCAATGGTAGTAAACCTGTTTTCTGTCTCTTTATTTGAGTCATTATATTGTAGTATTTCAGGTGGTCCTTCATTATTATTGAGATCAAGAATTTGATCATTGTTATTTTTATTTGAAATTGTCGCCCCCCGAATCTGTCGGAACCCCATTCATAAGTGGATTGAGTTCCAATATGGATTCTTAAGCATTTTCTTTTGGTGCATCAATATAAGTCTCATAATTTTGCGACAACACTATATCACCTAAAGTAATGATGTTTTCAAAAGGAAAAGATGAATTTTTCCTGAAGTTGAATGTCAATAAAAAATGGTTGATTTTCAACAAAAGTAACATTCACGGTTACAAAAGTTCTTTTTATTTTGGTTCAAAAAACCTATACCCCTTTTTGGGTTGGAGAGTAACCGGTAAAAACACATTTTATTGCTCAGGGCTCGAGTTTGCTAAGTTGTTTATGTTCATGAACAAAAGCAGTGTAACCAAAAACTTTTAGTGGCAAATCAACATAAACACTAGTCAAAGGAAAACAATTTGGAAAAACATCAAGAGGGGTGTGAAATTTTAAAACTTTAGATGGCATAAGATTAATTAAATATGATGCAGTTAAAACAGTTTCACCCGACAAATATTTTGGAACCTTATTTGCAAATCGTAAAGCTCTAGCAACCATAAGAAGATGCCTATTCTTTCTCTCTGCAACTCCATTTTGTTAGGGTGTATTAACCCAAGAACTTTGATGAACAAACCTCATTTGCAAGAAAAAAATCAAACAAAAGTATATTAAAATATTCTTTACGATTGTAACTTCTGAAGACTTGAATATTTGTATGGTATTAAGTTTGCACCATTTTAAAGAATTTTTTTACATGTCCAACTTCCGATTTTTCTTTCAATAACTAAACCCAACAAATTCTAGTATAATCATCAATAAAAGTTATAAACCATTTTTTATTACAAAAGGTGTTTATTATATTAAGACCCCAAACATCACTATAAATAACTGCAAACAGTTTTGATTGTTTATATGGTTGTGTAGAAAAAGAATGGTGATGTTTAACAAATTCGCAAGTTTCACAATGAAATAAAGACAGATCCTTCTAAATAATTTAGGAAACAAATGTTTCAAATACGGAAAACTAGGATGTCCTAACCGTAAATGCCATAACATAATATCATCATTATTATGGTTTCTTGCCATCCTATTATGTTTGCACCATGGTTTCTTGCCATCTTCTTCCCGTCTTCATTCTTACTGACTAGGGCAGAACTTTCAACCACAACAATAGAAGGTGACTAACTCATCATAACATCTTGTGTCGCCTCTTCTCTTCTAACTTCTGAGAACGCTTTCCGAAGTGACGGCAATGGAATATTTCCCAATATTCTGCCTTAGACCTCATCAATCCGCTTATTAAGCCCAACCAAGAACATGAATACTCGGTCGTTCTTGTCTCTTAAGAAACAAAACATTGTCCTCACGCACTTCCAATGATCATAATAGCAGAGATCCAATTCTTCTCATAGTGTCATCAACATATTATAATAGGTAGTGACATCTCTATCTCCTTGTTTGGCATGCCATAGTCGTGATTTGAGATCGAAAATTTGAGAAAAATTCTGAATATCAAAATATGTTTCTTTGATAGTGTTGAAGTTGTGGAATTTTAGAGAAAAGAAGGAGAGAAAATAATAAGGGTTAGAATATTATTAATAATTATTTTATGTTAACATGATTACAATAGACTTAATACTAATCTCTATTTATAAAGAAACATAGACTCAATCCTAAATCAGGAACAAATCATAATAATAAAGAGAGATATTTTAAGATTCTCTATGATTATAAATTGATCATAGAAAATAACTCAAGATACTCTAATATAATATAAAAGATATTATAAGATATTTTCTAATACTCTAACACTCCCCCTCGCTTGCTACAAAAAAACAATATTTTGCTCCACAAAATAGTAAAAAAGATGGAAAGGCAACTCAGGGATGCATGCGACAATCTTGTAGTTTGAGACCATTCGACATAATTTTTTCCATTGCGTTTCTGGATTTCAACCTTGAAGGCATTAGAAGTTCCCTCAAGGCCAAAAAAATTAGAAAAACCATTGTTAGATAAATCATTCCAATCGCTGTCACTGCCTAGGCCGCCACCACCAGGGTCGTCGTCACCTAAACCAACATTGTTGGTGTTGTTGACTACTTCTGATTTTTCACCCAAACCATCGTTGCTTGTCGTCGCTAACCCATAAAGGTTGCCTTCCATGGGGTATTGTGTACCATTAGGTAGACAAAAAAACCGAGTCGGATCGCAAGACGGATCATTCAAAAATTTAAAACAATGTTGATGCTCTTTTAAGTTTAGAGCCCCAAACTCCACTGGATTGTGGAAAGCTTTACAGAACCCTAACCAAGAGCTCTAGATACCATGAAGAAAGTAAAAGGCAAAATACTTTTATATTTTACTACTACAATCCTAAGCTTTTTATATAGAAAAAGAAATTAAAATAAATAGAATAATATAAAATAAAAGAGAATCAAATCTGATTTTCCTTGACTCTTCAACAATATACTTGAGTTTCTAGTTCCTACGATGTTCTCTACATAATATCCCGAGCCTTAGGTTCTTTTGTTCTAGGCAAAATTATTGTTCCCATCAATCTCAGGCTCTGTTGACTCTTCCATAAAAGGAAATAACCCTATTGACGATGGAGCCCTACCTAGTTCCTTGATTGTAAGTCGTGTTTGCTTGGCAAACATGTTAGGATGTCTCTTCCTAGCGAACAAATAATTGCGTTCTGTTATATTTCTAAAGGTGACGTACAAGAACTCTAATATATTGTTATTAAAAAAAATTATGAGACAACTTTTCACCTCAAGGAAAACTACATAAAAAGACAAATGCTCATTTTCCTTTTTATACTCAACAACTTGCTCTATGCCTCTATGGTCTCTCCCTTCTTCCCCATCCTCTGTGCGGTGGAATCAGCGATCTTACAAAATTATGTGTTTCAACATCGTATGGATTTGCTACTCATTTGAAATTTTTTAGTTGTTCTTTACTGTTCTAGAGGTTTTTAGTTGTTTTTATGTTTAATTTGCTCATGTTTTAGATGTTTTATGAATCTAATAATCCCAAATTTGAGTGTGATTTGAAGTTTTTTTTAATAAATTATGTTGTTTTACATGCATATGTATGAACCTATTTGTAGTATATATGAATTTTTAAATTTGGTAGGATCTTACGATCTCACGATTCACGATCTTGTGAACCTTCCCCGATAGAATCTCGATTCCGACTACCTTCGACTCTGACTACCTTGGGTGTATAATTGTGTTATGTTATATGTTGACATACATAATATATAACAATATTTATCATCTTTAAGATAGTTATATACACTTCAATATCTAGTGTAAAATAAATAGTGCAGTACAAAGGGTAAATTTCATATTATATTGCTTGTGCTGTGTTTTAACTCAAGAGTTTGACATGTATTGCTCTCCTTATACTGTATCTCAACATGCATCAAATGCACCCACAGAGTGGGTGAACTATTAGTAAGAAAATAATAAAATCAAATTTCGGTAATTCCCAGCAAACATTGGTGGATAAAAAAAAACCAATGGATAAAAGTACACGTCTTACATTGTTCATCTATAAAGGAGTATGTACTTTCCTTGGATAGTAGCCTTCCGCTTATCATCATTGCTCTTGATCTTAAAATTGAAT
Organism: Cicer pinnatifidum; assembly: GCA_037974775.1. Lineage (NCBI taxonomy): Eukaryota > Viridiplantae > Streptophyta > Magnoliopsida > Fabales > Fabaceae > Cicer > Cicer pinnatifidum. The sequence continues at coordinate 28,565,375 of JBBPBR010000007.1, read as the reverse complement.
CCGTGGAGTTGTTGCTAACCTCATGAAAACATGCGATTACATCATGAAAACAATCTTCACAACACCCACTAATGGAAAAAGTATTCTTGGTAACATAACAAGTACCTAATTATCGATGAAAGCAGTTGAAAGAGGCTAGTCTTCGACAAAAATTCTGTACCATGCTCAACCTCTGCTAGCTGCATCCATTTTACTAGTTGTGAGAATATATAGATACACATACAATGTACGTTAGGCAAGTGTAAAACATGATAATTACTAATGTAGAGTTCCTAAATTCCATCTGTACTAAAAGTGTGAGACAGACACCTAGAGTCTATGTAAGAATTCATAATAGGCGGGTAGAAGAGGGAAATTATAAGTGATTACTAAAGCTAGTTAGGAATTAAATCTGGCAATCAAATAATACATAGATGTTAGGAAAAAAAAGCTGCGTTTATTAAAAAAAAAAAAACTAGAGCAGGTTTCATAGCGGGTCGGGCTAGGATAGTGGGATGTGATTCACGTCCGTGAGCGCCGCCACCATCGAATGCATTTTATCAGTCAGTGGCCTTGCAGCCAGTCCCTCCACGCACCAAGATTCCGAGAACGCGTGCGATTGCGTCGGGATTGACAAGAGTCAAATAATATATTCTCTACCATAATTGTAGAATATTCCATTGTAATTAATGATGTAGAATGTATAGTGATTTGTTTTCTTCCTATATAATGAAACCTCTGTGGTATAGTTGAGAAACACTATATATGCACATCTCTCATATATTCTTATTTTCTCTCGTTCAGTATGGTATCACTTTGATGTGTCTATTGTACTTTAAGAAGTGTTTATGCACATCTCTCATATATTCTTATTTTCTCTCTTTCAATATGGTATTAATTTGGTGTGTCTATTGTGAAGTGATAATGCTCGTGAACATGTTGTCACATTAATTTCAATATTTTATGGCTTCTAATAGTATTCTTCACCAAACATTGTGTCCTCATATATCTCAACAGGTAATGTTCCATTCCAATTTTGGGGATGTTGTCTTAACGACATGTCATCTTATAAATCGTACACCCTTTTTTTTCTTAATGACAATGTCCCTCATTCGGTCTTCTTTTCCCATACCCCTCTCCACCCATTTCCTTCTCGTGTCTTCTGGTTCACATGTTGTCACAATCCTTCTTATGATCTTGACTAACTATTAACTCGATCGCTCAAGTTTGTCTTTCTTGGTCATCATCAGTCCCAAAAAGGTTATTGTTGTTATTATCCTATGCTACAACTATACATCATAATGTCTGATGTTACCTTTTTCGAGTATGTTCCATATTTTGAGGCAACCAACATAGATCTTGAACCCTCCAAGAAATTAACCTTGAACCTCTTCAGGTAGTTAAGGGATATACTACCTTGAACCTCTCCAAAGCAATAATACTCGTTTGGTGGTCAAGGGATATACTCAAGTTTTTGGGTTGGATTACAGTGATACTTGCTCACCTGTAGCCAAAGTGGCATCTCCATCAACTTGACATAAAAAATGCCTTTTGCATAGTGATCTTAAAGAAGAAGTGTATATGGAGCAACCACTAGAGGTTTGTTGCTCAAGAGGAGTCAACTACCATAATTAGTCAACTACACAGGTCCCTTTATGGTCTTAAACAGTCTTCTAGAACTTAGTTTGGAAGATTCAACACAATAGTACAAGAGTTTGGTATGATTCATAGTGAAGGAAACTGTTATGTTTTTATCATCACCTAGCCCAAAGATGCATTTATCTTATTATTTACTAGTGTCCACACGGGCACCGCCTAGCCGCTTTTTTTAATGCGCTAATACGTGTATCAATTTTATTAGGAGTGCTCATCTATCCACTTTTTTGAATGCGCTAATACGTGTGTCGATTTTATTATGTTTTTATAATTTTGATTATGACGTGAATAAAAACTGTTATGCGGAGGATACTAAAAGGGTAAAAATATTACTTTTTGAAGGCTTGGAAGTTGCGTTGTTTTAGGAAATTAGGGGTTGCATTTCTAAAAAGTAATTATTTGAAGAAAAAAAGTGATGTTGAATGGGTAAAAATGGAAATTAAAAAGCTACACCAATTATTTGTATCCCCTTTATTTATAGAGATATGGATAATATTGTCATAATTGGTAATGATCAGGAAAGAATACTCCAATTGAAACATCTTTCTAGTCAGTTAGAAACTAAAGACCTTGATAAACTTCGTTACTTTTTGGATATTGAGGTAGCTCAATCCATGGATGGCCTTGTAATTTCGCAAAGGAAATATGTTATGGATATTCTTGAAGAAACATGTCTATTGAATGACAAGCTAGTTGATTCTCCTATGGATCCAAAATGTCAAACTTCTGCGGTTCTATCTACATGAATCATTCAAGTTAATTGTATTGCAAAAACTGATAGATGTTTCATTCAAGTTAGAAGTTTCTACCAAGGATCTTGCAGGGGTTTTGTAAAAAAACATCTGCCAAGATAATTTTTTTCTCTCTTATCTATTTTCATGTTTGGTACCAACGTAAAAATAGATAAGAGAGAAAAAATTGAATCATTCAAATTAATTATATTGCAGAAACTGACACAATTATATAGATCCTAATAAGGCTGCCATGGTTAAAGAAATAAGGAAACAAATCACGAAGTAAAATTGTATAAAATCAATATCATAATTACATTACAGTAGTTGCAATGACAAACTACTAAATTGGAGATCTAATCATATCATATATAGCTACAATAACAGAGAGAGAAAGAAATAGAGAAAGAAAATGTAACCTCATAGAGTAGCTCGAAAACACTTAAAGTTACGAGGGTATCATCGGTGCTTCTAATTTCTGCTTCCAACAATTTAAGTAGATTTAAACTGCATATTGCAGATGCTGCTGACGTAGATACAGAAAAAAGCTTCACCACTAGAGCCAACACACGAACTCGACCCTAAATCAGGATGATTAAAGGTTAAATAGTAGTATATAAAGTTAAGTTCAATCAAGGGTTGAATCACACCAAAACAAAAATCATGCCATCAGCAAATTAAAATCTGAAATAATTCTCACATCATGAATTTATTATGTTTTTTAAATAATTATGGGACATAAAAAATATCCCATTCTCAATTTTATTTATTATAGTTTTAATATTTGATAATGTTTTAAAAAATATTTTATCCATGTAAATAGGGAGAATCCTTGTAAATAGGGAGAATCCTTGTAAATAGGAATATCATATCATCTTTTGTAAATAGGGATAAAAGACTTTGTATTTATCTTATTTTAATGCTTTTAAGCTATATAAAGAGGCTCCTGTGTATATTTGAAACACACAGTTTCACCATACGCCACTATCGTTTTCTCTTGTTTTTCTCTCATAAAACGAGTAATAAACTACTTTTTTAGTTAAAAGTGCGGTTATCTTGTAATACAGCTTGTCAGTAATAAAAAACATTGGATTACCAATACTTTATAACATGTTATTATTCTTTACACTAAGGTATAGCAGCTGAAATTGCAATCGGGATAGTGATCGCACAATTTCGAAATTCTGGGTCCCTCAGCGATCAACTCCTGATCAAAACCGAGGCACGTTGGGATCAGGAGTGATTGGCGCTCAAGATTGCAAAGTTGGTGATAATGACAATCTTGAGTGGCTTGAGCTACTAGGTTGGGTTTGCGACCCATTTCCCTGAAAAATTGGTTTCTAATTTGAAAAACTCTACCCATTTCTTAAAACATCTCCCATTTCTCTGAAAAATTGAAAAACTCTACCCATTTCTTAAAACTTCTTGCACCTAGTTATTTTAGAAACATTACATAATCGAACCACTCTTCTCTCATGTGACCCTCTACTCTGCCTATCATCCTCTTGAAACGCCATAGCTTTCTGCCTCTGATCCTTTTGAAGCCCCATAGCTTGCCGCACCGACCCCATATATTGCATCCCAAGCCCTCAATTATGAGTTCTCTCCAAGTTTGCATTGGCAGCTCTTCGTTGTGAGTTGCAACCAAGTTCATTGTGGTGGATGTGACCAAGTTTTGTGCTTCCCCTATCGCAACAAAGCCTCTCCTTCTCTATTGCATGTGATGACTCCTAATATTTTATCTAGTGATGAGTGGATTATGGAGAGAATGAGGATGGAGGCACTGAAGTGTTCAGCAAGGATGTATCCAAATACAACTCAGATGAAGACTTGGTTCAAGACCAAGATGGAGAGGATTTTATTCCTAATTTGGATGATGATAGTGATGAAGATGGAGAAGATGAGCATGGTGGTCTCTTGAGTTTGAGTGATTATGATCTAGATATATTGGGTGTTTATGTCTTGTATGGTGGCATTTGTTATTTGTTAAAAACTTGGTGCTTTGTATTTGCCTATTAGGAGTTGTCGTGGCACCTATCAATTGTGTATGACTTCCTTATGATTTCGTATTGAAGTTTAATAATTTGTGGCAGGATTCATTAAACTTTTTTATGTTTTTTACATGCATATGATATACTTATGTACTAAAGAGGAAGGACTTTGATAATGAAAAGAAGGATAAAAAGGATGTATCTAAATTGATAAGATATACTAGACAAGAATATCTTAGGACCGCATCACATGTGGTGGGAACACAACTACCAATAAGGGTATTATGGGCAAACTCAAAATATGGAGGGTTTATGAAAGGAAGGCTAAGAAGACTAGTGGCTAAGTTTACTTATGAGGTGTTTAAGTAATTAGTAGGGTGTCTAAGTAATACGAATATTTTAGTAATATATAATAAAGATATTCTATGAATAATATCTTCTTAGTAAAGATATTCTCTAGAATTATCTATATTATATTAGTAATTTACAAATAGAGATATTCTCTGGAATTATCTATATTTGAGGAATTAGTAATATATAATAAAGATATTTTATGATAATATTGTCCTATTGAAGATATTTTCTGTGTTGGAGACATGTCAATATTTAAGATTAAGTTCTACGTTTTTAGAGACATGACAATATAAGTTTATGTTAGAGCTAGAGTGAGATTTCTCTCTGTGTTGGAGCTTTGCTCTGGAAGTAATAAGAGAAACCCTCTTACTATTATCATTTATTATCAATAAAACCCTCTATTTTTCTTATTGCATCTATTTCTTCTTCTTGCCTATGTTGTGTTACTGTTTTTGATAGCAAGGTACATTGGTTCCTATCAACATTTGTCTTGTTTTTCTATTCCGTTAACAGGAACATCGTGATCTTTGAAATTAGTCTGATTCTTCATTATTCTTTTAACTCATTTGTATTAGTTTCCACGCATATAACTAATACCAGCAAGCTGAGTGCATAAACACTTGAGCAATTCACAAAAATCTCTCGTGGACTTTATTCCCAAATTATAAAAAAGTTTAATCATAGCTTTAGAGCTTGGCTTATTTTCCAGAGCCTCCTCATGCATTCAAGATAAAGCCCTCAACATAGTCTATATTTTAAAATATACATTCATATATGCAAAATTGTGCATTTACATATTTGTAATCATACCAGCGATGAACATTGCGATGCTATAATCCCAAGGTCTGTATCACCTCCTTTGTTAGATGGAAAGATAATGTCCTGCAATAGTATTGCGTGCCAAAAAGCAATCATGAAGAATATGGTGTTAATTGATCACCTATCTTCCATTCAAGTAAAAGTATGTAAGCCTAGTTGACTTGACAATAAAATACTCTTACTATGCCTTCAGGACAACTAGCCAACTTTTTTATTGCATCGATTGCCCCAGCTGCTACCTCTTCATTTCTGCATGTGTGAAAATATATGAGAATAGAAGGACTTATTGTACTAATGAACTGCCAAAAACATACCTGTGTGAACCTGTACACTTACATAAATACTGTTGGAATTAATATTAGTATTGGGAGTTATACCAATTATATTCAGTTTATTGTACATATTTAGCCACGTATCTAGGAATATCATTCAAGCCCTTAGGTAGTAGTGATGTCTTAGATCCCAGAACATGCCTTCTTCAAAGGATAGAGTTCTCAAAGTTTATTGTAGGAAAAAGGGGGGCGGTAGTAAGTTAACTGTTAGTTGTTAGTTAGCTGTTAGGAAAAGTTGGTTTTATGTTTGTTATTTCAGTTTGTAATCTGACCCTATGTATTATAAATAGGGCAAAACCATTCCTATGGAGGTTAGGATATTATTTTGTTGAAACATGTAAACTAGAGAGTGCTCTAGTGCGAAGGGATTATCATCTTCTGTGTATCTTTTTCCTTTGTAATCAATAAACTCACGGGCAAATAATCTCGTTTCCTTATTTTTGAAGATTATGAATTGTGGGTTCCTAATAATTGGTCAGTCCTGCCATGCTACATGCCATGGAACAAAGAGTGGCAGCATTGGAGTTGTTGACCAGCAAGATGGGTGAACCCACAGAGAAGCTGGAGGAAGAGTGTCATATTGCATGATCAAACAACTAAACTGGATAATCTACAAGCTGCAGTCAGTGATAATCACACATCTCATGTGATAATAATGTCATCCACATATACAACGAGATATATACATCGAGACCGTACAAGGCTTTTGGAGAAGATAAGTTTCAATTCGAATTTTAGGGTTGTACACTGTTCTCATAATGAGCCAGTTATAAAACCAAAATGGGCCAAGCAACTGTAGAGCATTTCCCAATCCAAGCCATTTGTAAAAAAAACATTCAAATTAAGCTGAGGAAACATTCAAGTTATTGTTCATATGCGTCAGAGTCATTGCTCACACGTCAGAGACGTTGTTCATCGTCAGAAAATATTGTTCATCAGTCATCCTTACTGTTGTTACTTACATGCTAATCACTTCTACATACTATTTCGGATATTCGGCGCTCATCTTTTGGAAGTGGTTCTAGTTCTTTTTTTTTTTTTGTGCTCTATTATTGTTAAGATGGGAAAATTTGGTGATACTTATTCCGGTGTTATTACGCATTTGGGAATGAGTGACAAGAGTTTTTTCTTCCAACACGTAGTGCCTCTAGTACTATGCCTAAGGATGCTTGGATTCTTGACTCTGGAGCCACCAATCATATGACATTTTATTCATTAGAAGTGTTTTCTTCGTATACCTCATTATTCATTACATTACTCTTGCTGATGGTACTCGAACACGTGTTGTTGGCTAAAGGATTATTGAGCTTCAACCTTATTATTTAAATTATAGGATGTGTTTCATGTTCCCACACTCTCTCATAACTTAATTTCTATTAGTAAACTTTGGATAATAACTACGCAACAATCTTTTTTTTTATTATCGTTTTTTTTTTTTCAAGATCTTGCAACACGGAAGACAATTGCAATTGCTAAGAAACAAGGAGGGCTCTACTATTTGTCTTTAGTCTCTATTTGAGCCATTTATGTGTGATATTTGACAGTTTTCTAAGCACCATTGTTCTATTTTTTCCTTCTAATCCTACTAAAAGTGTTGAACCATTTGATCTCATTCATTCTGATGTTTAGAGGACCTACCCCTACTTCTAATATTTCTGGTGTGAGATGGTTTGTTTATCTATTGATGATGGTACTCAAGTAACTTGGCATTATTTGATGAAGGATAAATGTGTGATTAATTCAATGTATCTTATTGGCGCTAAATAGCTCAAGCTAACCTAATCACATAGCCATAGCTATTTTCAGGTGATACAATAACTGGTATAAATAAAAGATCATGTGTTACTGAAATAAACACTGGCAAAGCAACTATGATATGAGACGCGTAATAATATTTTCTATACTAACCCATTGATAAGACAATCAAGCAAAAGAGGATACATGTTGAATTCTTTAATAAGATGAGCAGCAACTTTGTGAGAATTGTCAAGATTCTCCAAAAGGCAAGAGACCTGCAAGTTGTTGCCAAATCACAGAAAAATAATGGCAGTGCTTAAAGGGTTGCCCAACACATCAGTGGTAAATTGTATATGCAAAAATCAGTTAAACATTTATTTACAGAAGTAGAAAGTCATAGATAATTGTCAAACCATCTTGACTCCATTTGAAGAGCATTAAGACTTGGACTAACCACTTTCTTAACATTAAGTTCAAAGCAGAGCCAACACTCTTCAATAAGAAAGTTGAGAAGAAAGATTTTAAAGATTTGGATTCAAGAAAGTATAAAAGGCTTGCGTGATTAGCACTCATCAAATTGGATATGTGTGTCTGTGCACACACTTCTGAATTGATTACATGATATGTTTTTTGGAAGTGTGTGTATATACACACTGCTGAAGTGATTGCATCATATGCTTTCAAATAGATTAAACAAGAGTGCAACTTCCTAAGTACATGAATATGCTTTTTGATTACATGATATGCTTTTTGGAAGAATAAATATAGTATGTATGTGTATACACACTGCTGAATTGATTATCTCATATGCTTTCAAATAGATTAAATAAGAGTGCAACTTCCTAAGTACATGGTATTAGAGCTTCGGCTCTGATACTGTGTTTTCCCAAATTCTTCAACCACCAAATTGCAACACAGATTAGAATACCTCGACCACCAAATTCTGGAGGCATTGTAACTGCATCGTCATCAACTGTGGTTGATGCTTTGTCCTCAGATACAAGTTTACAGCTTGAAGTCTAAAATGGAAGAAACTACATTAAAATTTAAATGGGCTCAAACTGTGAAGCTAGCCCTCGATGATAATGGGAAACTTGACTACTTGACTGGAGACACTCCTCAACTAGGGAAGACTGATCATTCTCTTTAAAAATGAAAGTTAGAAAATTCTTCCATCATAGTGTGGCTAATCATTCAATGGAACTTACATTTGGAAAGCCGTATTTATTTCTGCCACCAGATAAGGACGTATGGGAAGCAGTTTACAATTGCTATTTTGACTTGAAGAACTCAACATGGGTTTTTTATCTCAACTCAATTTTTGCAGACCAAACAAGGAGCCCAAGATACCACGACCTATTACAGCACCATAGTTACTCTTTGCTGGAACTCGACCGGTGTTATGAGGACAGTAGGGATAAGCCAAATAATGCAACCAGATTTAAGAAAATGATAGAGTCTACATGTTGCTAGCAGATCCCAACAAAGAATTAGATGAGGTTGTGGCAGAATCCTGAGCAGAAAACCCTTGCCATCGATGTAAGAAGCAGAAATTTGAAATATACAAGGGATTCAAACTTCACTCAAAATAGATTAGCTGGTGGTCGATTTAGCTTTTTCAACACAAGATACTACAGATTCATCGCATATAGGGCAAGTTTTCATTGAGGCTGGGTTCATAAATGTTAATCCATTACATATTACAATTATATCCCACGTGTACAAGCACGCATACATAAAATAAATCAAAATAAGAAATTGTCAAACCACATAGAACTATTTTTGAGGATTGACTGCTGCAATTCGCAAAGTTCTAATTAAAGAGAAAGCAAAATAGATTCCACTATTAAAAATAAAATGTTTGTCTATTTATTGGCAGGCATGGATTTAATGAATGTTCATTATACATACTACAGAAGAATTTAAATAAATTTGGTATGTTCAAAGTATATCAACGTACTGTTTTGCAAGCTAAGGATCTGACTGCTTGAGGATCTGACTGCAGACCAACTTGAACAAATGGCTGAACCAAAAGCATAATATCAAAGCAAAAAGCATAATTATTACAATAAAATCAATGATAACATATTTATCATTATGTGTGTAGACTGAAAATCAATGATAAAACACAGAAAATGACTTTTTGATGACCTTCTCAAAATAACAGGTTAAACTGCACAAATCCTGTTCAGCAAAAATGACTTTTTGATCAGCCACACTCCACGGGCAAGTAAACGGAGGCAGACTAAATATAAACATTCACTCTTCCTATAGAAATTAATAATAGCCAGTTTGCTCAACAATGCCATCATTGAGACTTAAGAGAGATAAAAAGAGAAAACTAGTTGAAGCATAATGATGAGAAGACTTGGATCAGCCACACTCCACGGGCAAGTAAACCGAGGCAGACTAAATATAAACATTCACTCTTCCTATAGAAATCAATAATAGCCAGTTTACTCAACAATGCCATCATTGAGACTTAAGAGAGAGAGAAAGAGAGAACTAGTTGAAGCAGGTTTTGGAGCATAATAAAATGAAACAGAAAGCATGAGTCAGTTATCACTACGGCACTTTTGTGAATCAAAAAAGTCAACTAGAACAATAAGTAGTTTTATTTCTAGAAAAATAAATAATACTGCTCTTGGTAATATTTTACATTCAGTGCAACAATTAAGCCATGTTCAAGTAAAAAAATAAAAATACAATGGAACAGTTAAAAGGGTAGGTAAATCACAAACCATATACTGTGGAATCAAAGAAGCACCCAACTTTGTTTTGAACAACCTTTCAAGGCACGCAACTAGAGCATTTTCTAGACCAGGCACATCAAATTGAGTCTGTAATGCACTGCAAAATTGATGGAGAAAATCAGCCACAAATTTCTCTAAAAGGTTGTCTCACTCACTATTTCCAAATTAACATTGAACAAAACCCAAGTTTTACTTATGACACAGAACATAAGAATTTAAAAGATAAAACCCTAACTCATGCAGCAGAGGGTTAACAAACGAAATTGTAAGACAATCATAACTTTTGCAACAGAAATGCTATTTGAACATCAATTTAGACAACAAAGTTCGACAACTTTTTAAATGGTCAACTCAATTCACATCTGTGATTAATGAAGGGTTAGATTTGGTTAATAGATCAAAACTTAATAATCATCTACTCAACTTTATTAATCACAAATAAAAATGCAATTAACCTTGATTTTCAAGTGTTCAAGTCTACATACATTTAGTTGGAACACCTGAAATAGCGATAAATATAAAAATTTGTGATTAATTAGTAAAGTTGATGGTTAATGAGTCATACAATCTTCATAACAACTCATTGAACTGAGTTAAATCGGGTCTCAACTCTCAATTATGTCAACCATTTAAATTGTTGTTGAATTTTATTGTCCCAAATTGATGATGAAATAACATTTCTTTTTTTTTTTTTTTCATTAGGTCAAAAAGAATGAATAAATCAATTACAGCACAACTTAGCAAAGAGAACAATGATTTTAAAAAATTAAAGCAGTGATGCACACTTAGCTATTCAATTAAAGATATGAGAATAGAGAAAGGTGGAAAAGGGTAAAAGAAAGTGACTTGATTATGAGTGGAAGAGGGAAGCGATTGAGAAATTCCGTTGCAGAATCATCACTATGTGAACCTGAAATCAAAGAGAGTAATAATGTTATTATATTACTACTATGATATGAGAGAGTGTACGTTAAGTATATATATAGATACCAGGGTAGTTGGCGAAATCAGTAGCAGCTTGAAGGAGTTGGGAATCTTGGTCCATTTCTGGGTAACAAACATACACACTGAATGAAGTCGGAATCCGGAATCGAAGAGAAAAAGGAGAGAAACAACACCTGCTACCGTGCGGTGCGTGGCGTGGCAATAAGTCTTCTACGTGGAATGCTCACATTAAACCCTTCAGTCTTACAATAATTTCATGAGCATAATAGCGTAATTTTTTGAGCTTGTTGTCAAAATACGCTAATCTATATGATCGGCCTACTAAAATATAGGGTTTTGACTTAATAATTTCATAAAGGTTGTTGACTCATTTATGTATTCATGTGTTTACTCATATGCTCTTAAATATATTATTTGAATTTAAAATTTAGTAGTATATTTTATTTAATTTTATCTATATACAACAAACAGTTTATTCTCTATTTTTCCATCCATCATAAATCTCCTTTTTCGTTAAATTCGGTCACTTTGTTGAATGTTGATCCTAACAAATACTCATATTTTTATTAGATTAATTAAGTGTATCTAAAAATATTAAAGTACTGGTATTCATAGACATAACTAATTCTACTGGCCATAAGTTGTGACCTATAGAATTCTAGCTTTGTTGGGCTAATTACGTCGATAATGTGTGATAACTTCCGTTTGAGCGAATTCTTGGCGCCCCACAATCGACTCGTCTTTCCTATTTCTTCTGCATTTGGCAATATATGTGTGTGCTTTTTCTTGGAATCATGCATATGTGTCGGTCGCAAGTGGCACTAAAAGCATGAAAAATGACCACAACTGTCAAATTATCAAGTTATACTTGAGCTTTGACTCAATCCTAAATATCTGCAACCTTTGTGGACTCTTGTAAACCTAAGAAAGATTGGAGTAACTTATATTTGGTTCTTTTTGAAACACCCAATCCTACTTCAACTAATGGGAATTCAGCTACCCTATAATTCGGTTGTTCTTCGTCCTCGGCTAACAAAGCATTTATTTTAAGGTGTAAATAGGCTAATTTTGATATTTTAGCTCATTGAAAGGGAAAAGTCGTAAATGTCCTAATCTTGCAAGGATGACTTGTGATGTATTGAGTATTTCAATAACCATAGTGGCATCAGAATCTACTTTTAGTATTGGCTCTCGAGTTCTAAACAAGTATAGCAGTTCATTGAAAGATTAATCAATTCAAGCTCTCTTGTGTAGACATAGTTTGTAACATGGTTTTGAAGATAAGTTTTTCAATAATTTTGTGACGTAATATCATCTTTATTTAGTTATATATACTTTTAACAATTAATTTTATTATTTTATAGTATGACAATGACAACAATATAAATTAAGATGATCAAAACGAATGTAACACTCTGATTTTTAACAGTGAGAGTATACTTACAAAAAACAACCAACACTTATGGATATAATATATTCATAATCGTACTTTAATTTAAAATTCAAGGAAAATATTTAATTGCGAGATTATTTTCAAAAAGCAACGATTAAAATCATTTCTGCATTTTATAAAATGAGTTCGATACAATTGACTTATTCACAGCTGATCAATTCACATTAAACAAAAATAGTCACAATTGTTTTAGATAAAGAATTTTCATTGCAACAAAAAAATTTCAAGAATGAAGGGAAAATAAATAAAACTCTTAAATAAACTCATAAGTTTATCTTAGGAAGATTGGAAACTAACGACCCACAAGTGGCATCAAGCCACGCTGCTTCCAATCTCCAATTCAAATCATTGTTCTGCCACATCTTTGACATCGTTGCAATTCACATGCAGCTAAAAACTCTAAGAATATGGGGCATAAGTCTGATCCATAATAATAGTATATGGTCACGATATAAAAATAGTATATATACGAAAATACAAAACATGGAGGCATAACATGACATTGTATCGAGGGATAAAAAAAACATGCATTTATATATAAACATGAGTCGTGTGACAAAGCACTCTAACGCAATGCTTATATGTCAGTGCACATGATTCTGAAATTTCAAACCCTCCTAGAGAGGTGTAAATAAGAAATATACAACCTTAATACATACTAATAATATTTATCTAGGTGTAGTCTCAACACAGACTAACACGATTTACTATGATGCAATCTCAATACAGATTAACACTACTCAATAATCATCGTAAGGATAAAGTGGACCAACACTTGGAACCATTATGTGGACCATCAACACTTGGAATCACTTACTATGAAAAGCATGAGAATACTCTTACCATTTCACATCAATTATTATGTAAACGCAATTATTAAAAGACTTTATTTTTAATACTCATTAAACACTAATAATTCTTCAACACATTTTGACAAGCAACTTACCTTGACGCCCCTTTATTACACTTTCAAATATATATAATATCGTTAGAAATTGTCCTTACCTCGACAACCCTTTATTACACAAGTAACTTATGTTACATCATCATAACCTATCTAACGATTCCAATGAAACCTCTCAATTTTCTTATACCTTAAACCAATCAATCAACTCAATAACTACAAGTTTCTAAAATAACCAACAAATGAACCGTAGGTTCGGCCACTATCCAAATCAATTAGGGTTTGGCTTTCTCTTAGGTTTTCTTACCAAATTAGGTTCCCTAATTTCTAGAAAGACTTTATTTTAGGCACTTAGGTGAAAACGAATTTCAAATCCTTTTCAAAACACTCATTCCATAATTTGAAAATTTCCAAAAATAAATTCAAAATTATTGAAGTTGAACTCAAAACTTTGTCTTTAAAAACTTATGACAAAATATTGTTTAACATAAAGCTTCTCACAAATATTTTTCTCAAAGAACACAAAACTTTAAAATGATATCCTTTGATTTTCAGGGACTAATTTCAAATTATTACACGTATATCTTTCAAACTTTCAACACTTTTAAAATTCTTCAAGATTAGGACTTTCTCAAAATTCTCAATTTGATTACCTTTGAAAATTTAAGTTTTCATAACCTCAACAAATTTGGATGTTATCCTTTTAAAATCACAAGTTACTTACATATTTTAATCTTTACCACTTTTTAAAACTTCTCTCGGGTTTTCAAATTCCTTTTGAAATCCAAGATCACAACCTCTTTGTACACAAAAAAAAAATGAAATTCCAAACCCTAGCTGACCATTTAGGGTTAGGAAGGGGAAAATTTTCTTTCATCTTTAGTTCTAAATATACATTTTAGAATCTTTTCAACAATAAAAATCACAAAAACTTAAAGATCAAATTTACTAAAATAAATTATTTTGAGCAAAAATCCAAAGTTTTCAAATTTTCATTTTTCTTTTAGATCTACTATCACAAGTCATGGATCTATCATATTTCTGAAGGAAAAATCATCTAGTATAAAACTATTTTTTGAAAAACTCCAAAATGATCTAAAACAAAATTTTCTTTTAGATACTTTACTACAAAAAATGGATCTACAACATTCACTAAAGAAGAAATACAATTAAACATGGTTCACTTTTTTAAAATAAAAAAATAAAATGTTGAAAATCAATTTTTTCTTTGAGATCTATATGATCACAACTTATAGATCTACAACATTAACAAAAGAAATTTTAAAAACTCCAACTATATTGTTTTTCAAAAACTTAAAGTTCACCAAATCAAATTTTTATGTTAGTTATGCTAGTATAAGACTTGGATCTATAGCTTTTGTGAAAGAAAAATGAACAAAAACATACCAAAAATACATAGGGCCTCACGACCTAAATGGTAATTAGGAGGAAAATTAAAAAAAAAATTCATGATAAACTATACATCAATAGAAAAAGGAGATATGCCCATAATTTGCTAACAAGAAGATATGCTCATAATTTGTTCACAAGAAGATACACCCATAATTATTCACACGAAGAAACACTCATAATTATTCACAAGAAGATACACTCATAATTTGTTCACAAGAATATACATTCAGAATTTGTTCACAAGAAAGATATGATCTAGATCTTACAAGTACAAAAGTGAAGCCCTAATCTATTTTATAAAGAAATACTCAAGGTTGAAAAAGAAAGCACGAACTGATAAACTCGAAAATCCATACAATTCAAATTTCCTAAGTATTCAAAGTTCAAAGGTTTAAAATTGAGAAGCACTGCCCAAAAAATGTTTTAAAGTGTTTTAGTGTTAGAAATCATGTGTAACCATATGCTTAGTATAAGCAAAACACAATTCATTCCAAACTTTTGTAAACCAACCCTAGGGCTTTAGTGTTCCTCAAGCAATATGTGGTGTTCAGGTTGTGTTGAGAAGACTTGACTTATAGGGTCAAGGTGTAGTTGCCTTTGGCATTATGTGGTTTTCAGGTTGTGTGGAAAAAACTTGACTTGTAGGGTCAATGTGTTTGTTTGCCTAAAATAGTTTGTAGGTGTTAGGTTGTTTTGAGAAGATTGACTTGTAGGTTCAGGTGCTATGTAATTCAAGGATTTGAATTTTCGGTTAAATCCTTCTAAGTGGAGGGATTGGATGTAGCAACCAAGTTGGTTGTGAACCATGATAAATTTGTTTGTGTCACTTTACTTCCACTACAACATTTTGGTCCTACGGCAATGCCTAACTTTTTATGGTAAAAAACTGTTCTCATAGAGGTAAATAGGCAACAGTTTTACAATTTCATTGCAGTAGAACATGAAATTTTATAATTTCTACATAAACACTAAAAAACCGTTCTCGTTGTTTATTGATATCTTTACGCAACATTTATTCACCGTTGTTCTTTAGTTTTTTTAAAAAATTGTTCTTGTAGATACTCATGAAACAAAAAAACACTTTTTTTGAGTTAATTTTTTATAGCGCCAAATATGTTTCCTAAAACAAATCCTTCTCATTTTCCCTCTCTTGAAACCCTATTCAGATTTTCAACCATTCTCATTTTTCCTCTCTTGAAACCCTATCTCAGTTTTTCAACAACAAAGCCTTGTCACTTTCCCTCTCTTGAAACCTATCTCAGAATTTCAGCAACCTAGCAACCTAGCCTTTTCACTTTCAGCAGCTTCTCTCATTCGCGTAACCCATCTCCAGCGTAACCCATCTCCGTCGTAACCCATATCTGTGTCGCGTACGCCATTCATCTCCGGCGTAACCTCATATCTGTGTCACGAACGCCATTCATCTCCGGCGTAACCCATATCTGTGTCGCGTACGCCATTCATCTCCGGCGTAACCTCATATCTGTGTCGCGTACGCCATTCATTCCGACCGTGTTTTTGGTTTGAGGATTCTGTGTCGCGTAAACC
The DNA here is from genome assembly GCA_037974775.1 of Cicer pinnatifidum. Classification (NCBI taxonomy): domain Eukaryota; kingdom Viridiplantae; phylum Streptophyta; class Magnoliopsida; order Fabales; family Fabaceae; genus Cicer; species Cicer pinnatifidum. Next base: position 28,548,760 of record JBBPBR010000007.1, on the reverse strand, counting down.
AACTTCGTTCAATGTATGTATTTTGTATTTTCTCATTTTCCCTCTCTTGAAACCCTATTTTGCTCTGCTATTAGGTTTAATTTTGCTACGAAATGGTTGATTAATTTTTCGCTTATTTCACTCGAATTCTGTTTTATTTTTTCAGATTTCTCAAATTCAGTAGAACCCTAATTTTTCGAATCCAAATTCTCGCAAACTTGAGACAATAGCTTGGAACTCAAGGAATCAACAAAAGTTGGAAGATTCACTAAGCAAATAGATTAGTCAAATCAATTTTGTAATAGGGTTGTATGAAAATGTGAAATATGTGATTAAGCAATCGATTAGGCAAATCGACTGGCACATTTACTGAAAATCAATTATGCAAGTCAGTAGCATGCCATTTTGCAAGCTAATCGATTTGGCAAATCGATTGTTCCAATTACAAGACTATTCTGATTGTTTAAATCGATTGACACAATCAATTGTGAAAGTTACAGAGCCAAGCCATTTATTCACTAATCGATTAGGCAAATCGATTTCACAAAATAAGTTTCAAAATAAACTTGGTCTGTTATAAACACAATCGATTGGCACAATCCATTGAACTATATTTCTTTTGTAACAAGTTTGGCATCAATCGATTTGAGAAATCGATTGAATGAACCAACTGATAAACCGTTTTTCAGACATAAGTCCACAATCGATTAGGCACATCGATTAAACATGATTTAAGCCAACTCTCTATAATTAGCTAAATCGATTATGCAAATCGATTGTTTGAAAATCACTGAGTCCCTGTGACCAGTGAAATCGATTGGCAAAATCGATTGGTACAAAAGTTTTAGTAACATAGAAGACTTAGCCTATGGCCAAATCGATTATGTAGATATTTGAATCGACTGAGTAAATCGATTGTTTTGATCTCGTTGTTGGAACAAAACATCCTTAATCGATTATGCCAATCGATTCAAATATGAACTGTTATTCAATTCTGAAGAATGCATTAAAATAATCGATTAGTTTGTGTAGTTTCAAGATTCAAGAAAAACATGATTCGTGAAATCGATTTGGTAAATCGATTGAGCATGCTTTAATACATTAATGAATCAATTGGGAAAATCGATTCATCTGTTGTTTTTTCAGAAACTATATAAATTGTTTTCAATTACTTCTTCTCATATAACTCACAATTCAGAATATACAATACACAACACACTGATAGAACTTTCTGATATCTCTTTCTCACATTGAAATAACTTTGAACATTGCTTTTTCAGACATGAACATTCATCATTCTTGATCAACAAAGACTGAAAAAGATTGCTTGAGAAAGAACATTAGAGAAGAAGACTGCTGAAGAAATTCTGTATATTTCTGTTTAGTTTTTCTGTAACAAATTTCTGTAATCAAATAACGTTGAGAAATCCAGTTGAAACTGGTAGTGATCTTCTGTGTTGAGGGGTCTCATCAAGAAGACACTGGACTGAGATCTTGGAAGAGTTTGGAGATAAACTCTGGGATTCAGTGAGACAAAGATAGAATAGGAAGAGTAGTTTAAGATTGATAGGCGAGGAGCTGGAACATCTGTAAACTGACTCTGCGAGATTCTATTGGAAAAGGCTAAGATCGGATTTGATCTTAGGACTGGACGTAGGCCGTCTAACAGGCGGCTGAACCAGTATAAAAACTACTGTGTATAATTTCCTACCCTTATCTCTTTTATTTCTGCATTGCTTATTTGATTGATCTTGATTGCATGCAACAATGAAATTCTGTGTTAAATGACATTACATGAATTGTTAATTTGGCATGCTTGTATATAGATCAATCTGTTGAACATTAATTGTATCTGCTGCACTCTCTATTAGACAATACTTGTTATTGTTAATCTTTCTTTAGGATTGATATTTGGGACCGTGGTTAATCATTTGTTTAATAAAATTTGATTTTTGTAAAACTGTTTAGCATATTGTTAGAATAGGATTTATTCTTCATATATTCTGCTAAACTGAGGTCATACTCCCCTTCAATTGGCATCAAGAGCCTACTTTTTTTTAGAGTAACTCTCATAAAAAGATAATGACCTCAGAATTCCTAGGAGAGGGTGCTTCATTGGGTAGGCCCCCTGCCTTTATCGGGGCCGCCTATATGTACTAGAAACATCGTATGCTGATGTTCCTAGAAGCAGCTAGCATAAACATATTAGATGCTGTTTTAGAAGGACCTTATGTGCCAAAAATTGCAGGAACTAATTCTTTCATCCTTAAACCCAGAGCTGACTGGTCTGATGATGATAAGAAGAAGGTAGGTTATAATGCTAAGGCTAAGAATATAATAACCTCTGCATTATCTGCTGATGAGTTTTTCAGGATCTCAAACTGCAAGACTGCAAAGGAGATGTGGGACACTCTTCAACAGACACATGAAGGAACCATTGACGTGAAAAGGGCTCGAGTAAATTCATTGATGCATGAATACGAGCTATTCAGTATGAAGAAAGAGGAATCAGTCAATGACATGCAAGCCAGATTCACACACATTGTCAACAACTTGAATGTACTTGGAAAGGAAATTGACAATGAACAACAGATCAGCAAAGTCATGCGATGCCTAACTAGAGAATGGCAACCAAAAATTACTGCCATTGCAGAATCTAAGGATCTTGGAAGCATGGTGATAGCTACACTGTTTGGTAAATTGAGGGAGCATGAAATGGAATTGCACAGACTCAATGAGGCTGAACAAACTGATAGAAAAAGGAAATGGCTGTCTTTGAAAGTGCAAGCACACCAATCAAAAGCTGAACAAGAAAGCTGCTCGGATGAGTCTAGCAGTGAAACTGATGAAGAATCAGAGGTTGGGTTACTTGTCAAAAAGTTCAAAAAGTTTCTGAATTAGAAAGACAACAAGTTCAGAAAACCATCAAGTTCTAAGACAAATGACACCGAGACAATAACCTGTTATGAGTGTGGAAAAACAGGCCACATAAAGTCTGAGTGTTACAAGTTGCAAAACAAAAATAGAACTGCAAAGAACAAAGGCAAGGAACCAACTCCTAAATCCAGAAAAGCTTATGTTGCATGGAACGATAATGACAACGAATCCTCTTCATCTTCCGAAGAAGAATAAGCAAATCTATGTCTTATGGCTAAAACAGACTCAGATTCGGAAAGTGAGATAAGTTCATCCAATCCTTCATATGATGAGTTACAAAATGCATTTAGTGAATTACATGATGACTATGTTAGTACTATTAAATAGTTGATTAGTACTAAGAAGTTATTAGAAGAGAAATGCATGTTGTATGATGAGATTAAACTTGAGCATGAGTCCCTTAAGGATATAAATGAAAATCTGAAAAATGAAACTCATGCATTGCATAGTGATCTAGAGAAGTTTAACAGTAGTAAAAACCAGTTAGACATGCTTCTTGGTAATCAAAGGAATTTCAATGAAAAATCTGGGCTAGGCTATAAACCAAATATGCATGTTAAACAGAATCACAATAAACATGGAATTGGATATAGGAATGTTAAACATAACCAGAAGCATGGTAGATCTAGTCATATGCATAGTGTCTTTATTAAACCAAAACAGTATGCGTCCTCTGTTGTCACATGTCATTTCTGTTGTAGAAAAGGACATTTTGTTTAGAATTGCAAATTTAAAAAACTTGCCAACAGAGGGTGTAAACAAATTTGGAAGATCAAGACACCAAAGTTTGATACTGACCCCCCAGGACACAATTTATATTGGGTACCTAAAACTAAATTCTGATTTTGTTGCAGGTATGCTTGAGATCCACAAGGCACCAATGGTACCTTGATAGTGGGTGCTCAAAGCATATGATAGGGGACAAGTCAATGTTCCTATCCCTAAGCCTAAAAGATGGAGGATGTGTCAAATATGGTGACAATAATAAGGGTAAGATCTGTGGTGTTGGTGACATAGGCAGTGAATCAACTGCAATCATCAAAAACGTCTTATATGTGGAAGGGCTAAAACACAACCTTCTAAGTATAAGTCAGCTTTGTGACAATGGTTTCCAAGTAAGCTTTTCACCACTTTCTTGCATAATTGAGAATAAGGATGATAAAGGTATCAAACTGGTTGGTGATAGAGTTAACAACATTTACATGCTAGATTTAAATGTTTTGCCTGCTAGTACTGTGTTGTTTATTATCAAATGCTAATGAAAACTGGTTATGGCATAAACGTGTTGCGCATATTCATATAGATCACTTGAATAGACTTGTTAGCAAACAGTTGGTTATAGGTCTTCCCAATAGAAAGTTTACTAAGGATAGATTGTGTGATTCTTGTGAGAGAAGTAAACTTGTCAAATCTTCTTTTCCCCCAATAGACATGGTCAAAACCAATAGGGTTTTGCAGTTGATTCACATGGACCTTTTTGGTCCATCCCAAGTGAGAAGTTTTGGAGGTAATCTGTATGGTTTCGTGTTAATTGATGACTATTCTAGATTCACCTGGACTTTCTTTCTGACTCATAAAAGTGACGCTTTTTCCGTTTTCAAAAAGTTTGCAAACTTGGTACAAAATGAAACTAGTCAGAAAATAATGTCCATCAAAAGTGATCATGGAGGTGAATTCCAAAATGATTCTTTTGATACTTACTGTGAACAGAATGGTATTCATCATATGTATTCAACCCCTAGGACTCCACAGCAAAATGGTGTAGTGGAGAGGAAAAATAGGTCTTTAGAGGAATTAGCTAGGACTATGCTTAAAGACTCAAATATTCCCAAGTATTTCTGGGCTGATGCAATTAACACTGCCACACATGTTGTCAACAGGGTTTTAATTAGGCCAATTCTTAGGAAAACTCCCTATGAGTTGTACAAGGGTAGAAAGCCAAATATTTCTTACTTTAGAGTCTTTGGTTGTAAGTGCTTTGTTTTAAACAATGGCAAAGAACACCTAGGTAAGTTTGACCCCAAGGCAGATGAGGGTATCTTTCTAGGTTATTCCCAAACTAGCAAAGCCTATAGAATCTACAACAAAAGAACAAAAACCATAGAAGAGTCAGTTCATGTGAAGTTTGATGAACTTTTTAATGAAAACTTGAACAACACTCCTTCTATAGTTGATGCTTCTTTGGATGAAGTTGTAGAATCTGACCAATTAGAACCAACTGAACCTGTACCTCCAACTAGTACTGACTGTGTAGAACCATTAAGGACTGATGATTTGCCTAGGGAATGGAAGTTCAATAAGAATCACCCCATAGACAACATTATAGGGGACATCTCTAAAGGAGTTGCAACTAGGAAGAACCTTAGACATTTCTGTAACTTTACAGCTTTTGTATCTCAGATTGAACCCAAGAACATTAAGGAGGCCTTACTAGATAGTGAATGGATACTTGCTATACAAGAGGAGTTACACCAATTTGAGAGAAACAAGGTCTGGATTCTAGTACCTAAACCAGAAAATAAGCACATCATAGGAACAAGATGGGTGTTTAGGAACAAATTAGATGATAATGGACTCATCACTAGAAACAAAGCTAGATTAGTGGCCAAGGGTTACAATCAGGAAGAAGGAATAGACTTTGATGAAACCTATGCCCCTGTAGCTAGGTTAGAAGCCATTATAATACTACTTGCTTATGCATGTATAATGGACTTTAAGCTTTATCAAATGGATGTGAAAAGTGCCTTTCTCAATGGTGATATCCAAGAGGAAGTTTTTGTTAGCCAAACACCTGGTTTTGAGAATCCTGATTTTCCTAATCATGTCTACAAGCTAACAAAAGCCCTCTATGGGTTGAAACAAGCTCCAAGAGCTTGGTATGAGAAGCTTAGCAATTTCGTCATTCAACAAAACTTTTTAAGAGGAAATGTTGACAAGACACTTTTCATAAAAACTAATGGAAATGACATCTTGCTGGTCCAAGTTTATGTTGATGACATAATCTTTGGATCTACAAACAATAAATTGTGCAAAGATTTTGAAAACTTAATGAAATGTAAATTTGAAATGTCAATGATGGGTGAACTATCTTATTTCTTGGGATTTCAAATTAACCAATGCAAGCAAGGCATTTTCATTAGTCAAACTAAATACTGCAATGATTTGATAAAGAAATTCAGTTTTGATAACTTTAAGTCCATTGATACTCCCATGAGTCAAGGAAACCACTTAGATAGAGATGAGAAAGGTAAACCTGTAGATGTTACAAGGTTTAGGGGTATGATAGGATCATTGCTCTATCTTACAGCAAGCAAGCCTGACATCATGTTCAGTGTTTGCATGTGTGCAAGATACCAATCCAATCCAAAAAAGTCTCACCTTAGTGCAGTAAAGAGGATATTCAGATATCTAGTAGGAACTAAGAGTCTAGGCTTGTGGTATCCTAAAGGATCTACTTGTTCATTAGTTGGATATTCGGATTCAGACTTTGATGGATGCAAACTAGATAGGAAAAGTACCTCTGGTACTTGTCACTTACTAGGCAACTCCCTTGTGTCTTGGTTTAGCAAGAAACAAACTAGCATTGCACTATCTACAGCTGAGGCTGAATACATTGCAGTTGGAAGTTGTTGTGCACAGATCCTCTGGATGAAACAACACTTATCTGATTTCTGTGTTGATCTAGGGACTGTACCTATCATGTGTGATAACACAAGTGCAATTAGCATTACTAAGAATCCAGTAATGCACTCTAGAACCAAGCACATTGAGATAAGGCATCACTTCATTCGGGACCAATTTCAAAGTGGGAATATAAAGCTTGAATATGTCAATACAGCTGATCAGTTGGCTGACATATTTACCAAAGCTTTGCCAAAGGAAAGCTTCCTTCATATTAGGATGAAACTAGGTATCATAGATCCTAGTGAGATCTGATTTCTGTGTCAAATCGATTGGATAAATCGATTATCCTGTGGATACACAGAAAATGGCTTTATAAAATCGATTAGTCAAATCGATTTATGCCATACAGTGTCTATATTTGTTCAAAATAGAAACACGATAATCGATTTGGTAAATCGATTTGTTGTTCCCAGGAAGCTTCAAATGCTTTAAATTTCCCATTCCAATCGATTAGGGAAATCGATTGACCACTTGGTATATTGTTTAAAGAATCGATTTGGAAAATTGATTACGTTGGCCCCAAACATCAAAGTTGAGGATTTTTTTTCCAGACTCTACCACGAGAATCGATTAGGGAAATCGATTGATTAAATTTGTTTGAAATCTTAACTCAAATGAATCGATTTGGTAAATCGATGCTGAGATGAGTTTTTTTTCTAGACAGATATGGAAGTTGTTGAACTGATACGAAATCGATTTTGGACATCGATTTAGTAAATAAGGGAATCGATTAGGGAAATCGATTGACAATATGACCGTTGTAGTGTTTTTACTAGCTGTTACAGACTCAATTGATTGATCTTCCCCAGCAACGGTAACTAAATCGATTGGCCCAATTGATTTACGCACCTGAAAGTATAAAAGGAACAATTGCAATCGATTCCACCCACTTCTTTCAAACCCTAAAATCGATTTCGAGATTTCAAACCTCTGCATACTCTCTCAAACCTCTACTGATTCTCTGTTTCAATTCATACAAACTCTCCATCTCTGATTTTCTGTCTCAGTTACGTTTTCTAAACTACTTGCAATGGCTCGGGTTAAACGCACATCACCCAACACTCCTTCACCATCTTCTTCATCTAGTGGGAGAACTCCTTCTCCACCTCCAACACTGTCTAAACGAGTTTATGTGCCAATTAATAAGATTTTGGAAAAGACAAAGGCAAAGACATTGCCATCGATCAAGGCAAGTCCAAGAAAAGAAAGGAGCCACCATAAGAGAAATTACTTGCTGATGCGATGAAGGAAATCACTCAGAAGAAGAAGAAGAAGAGTGTTTCCTCTACTCCACAGAAGAAGGCAGCAACTACTAAGGATAAACAAGTGGAAGAATTCAAACTACCACCTGCCTTCATTAAAAGGAAAATACATGAAGCCCGCACCTTAGATATTCCTTACTTCGACCAGGATGGTTTTACATTTCAAGACCATCTACGATTTCATGGTTTAGAAGATTTTCTATCTTGCTCTTTCGACACCTATCCAAACCTGATTCGCGCTTTCTACTTAACGTTCAAAATGAATGACACTGGATTCAAAGTTGTGGTTAAAGGGAAGAAGATCTCCATGAACTTTGAGGAGTTCTCGAAGCTGTCGGGACTGCCTTATCATGGAAATTCAGTCGACGGAAGCTCTGAAGCAGATGCTGTTGATGAAGGCTGGGATGCTTCACTGGAGAGGCACACAGTAGTGCAGGACCTGATGGTCGATGGATTTGTTGAATCAGTTTCATTGCCAATCATCCAAATGAAGGTTCAGCAAAGAATGCTTATGTATGCTCTCACCCGGATGCTTGTTCCACGATCTGGTAATCATGCAGTTGTCCAAAGGTTGGACATTGTTTTGCTGTGGGGACTGTGCAAGGAGCTCAAGATGAGCTGGGCATGGATTGTCCTAAGGCACATGTTGGAAGCTGCACAGGGAAAACTAGTGCTTCCATACCCTCAGCTAATCACAAAAATTCTGGAGCACTTCAAAGTGTCATTCACTAATGAAGAATCGTCAAAAACCATCCTTACTTTTGGTGAATCCATTGTGAACCAAATGCAGCTGAGAAGGGTGAATGGAATTTGGAAAAGACCTCAGTCTAATGCTGAACAAGCTCAGCAAAATTTTGGACCAGCTGCTGAGCCAGTTGCAGCAAATTCTGAAGTCTTTGCCAAATTGCTGGAGTTCATGGCAGCGCAGACAACTCACAATGCCAATGTGGAGGCGCCAAATGCAAGGATGTAAGCTGCTATCGAAAAGCTTCAATCTGATTTGAACTTGGTTGCACAGGATGTCGCAACAATCCAAGAACATCTAGGCATTAAATTGTCTTTTAGCGATGTTGCTGAGATTGGCAGACAAGCAGCTGAAGAACCACACCCCGCGACATTAGATAGTGTTGAACCTCATGTTGAGTAGACACCTGCTGAGGGTAATACAACACTCTCAGCCTCTTCCTTAGATAATAATGAGGAACATCCCAGTCTAGGTGTTTAGGTGTTTAGGTTCTTTGTTGTATTGCGATGCTTTGCTTTTTCTGTGTAATGTTCTTGCTCCATGTACTATTTTGTTGATATATATGAAAAACTGGATTTATGATTAAATTGTTTGATCTATATTGATGTTTTCTATAATTTGCCATAATCTGCTTTAATCTGTTTTTTTTATCTGAAGCCATCATCACCAGTGTTCATTTTTGTTACTAACATAGGGGGAGAAAATTATCTGCAGATGACTTCTCCTTTCATATTCTCTCCTTTAATTCTTTTTGGATTAACTGACAAAGGGGGAGAAAATTTATAACTTGATATGCAATTAAATTGAATTTACTGCTTCCGTTGCTGCTACAAAACTTATATCTGCTCTGATATTAGTGTTGATATTTGCTCTGATATTGTTATAATTGATCAATGTGATTTGCTCTTATACTGCTACAAAAATGATCAATTTGCTCTAATATTAGTTGCTCTGATTTGATAAACAAACTGATCTGATACTATTAACTGATCTGATACTATTGTGTTATTGCAAACTACTCTAATACAATCTGATACTGTTACATAGCATTTACATGGCATTTCAGATCTGTTTTGTATTATGGCTCTAACCCTAATTCCAAAGTGTGAGCAGCATGACTGCTCAAATTTAGGGGGAGCTTCTCTGTTTTTGTAATTATATTGTCATTCCTTGAAATATATCTCAAGTTAAAATGACATGTTTGTCACTTAATCAAAAAGGGGGAGATTGTTAGACATAAGTCCATTTTTGATATTATTGACAAACATACATCATGTGATAAATATAACATTTTAAACTGAGAAAAATTTCAAGAACAACAACTCAACCCTACAAACTTGAGACAATAGACTGGAACTCAAGGAATCAACAAAAGTTGGAAGATTCACTAAGCAAATCAATTAGTCAAATCGATTTTGTAATAGGGTTGTACGAAAATGTGAAATATGTGATTAAGCAATCGATTAGGCAAATCGACTAGCACATTTACTGAAAATCAATTGTGCAAGTCAGTAGCATGCCGTTTTGCAAGCTAATCGATTTGGCAAATCGATTGTTCCAATTACAAGACTATTCTGATTGTTTAAATCGATTGACACAATCGATTGTGAAAGTTACAGAGCCAAGCCATTTATTCACTAATTGATTAGGCAAATCGATTTCACAAAATAAGTTTCAAAATAAACTTGGTATGTTATAAACACAATCGATTGACACAATCCATTGAACTATATTTCTTTTGTAACAAGTTTGGCATCAATCGATTTGAGAAATTGATTGAATGAACCAACTGATAAACCGTTTTTCAGACATAAGTCCATAATCGATTAGGCACATCGATTAAACATGATTTAAGCCAACTCTCTATAATTAGCTAAATCGATTATGCAAATCGATTGTTTGAAAATCACTGAGTCCCTGTGACCAGTGAAATCGATTGGCAAAATCGATTGGTACAAAAGTTTTAGTAACAGAGAAGACTTAGCCTATGGCCAAATCGATTATGTAGATATTTGAATCGACTGAGTAAATCGGTTGTTTTGATCTCGTTGTTGGAACAAAACATCCTTAATCGATTATGCCAATCGATTCAAATATGAACTGTTATTCAATTCTGAAGAATGCATTAAAATAATCGATTAGTTTGTGTAGTTTCAAGATTCAAGAAAAACATTATTCGCGAAATCGATTTGGTAAATCGATTGAGCATGCTTTATTACATTAATGAATCGATTGGGCAAATCGATTCATCTGTTGTTTTTTCAGAAACTATATAAATTGTTTTCAATTACTTCTTCTCATATAACTCACAATTCAGAATATACAATACACAACACACTGATAGAACTTTCTGATATCTCTTTCTCACATTGAAATAACTTTGAACATTGCTTTTTCAGACATGAACATTCATCATTCTTGATCAACAAAGACTAAAAAAGATTGCTTGAGAAAGAACATTAGAGAAGAAGACTGCTGAAGAAATTCTGTATATTTCTGTTTAGTTTTTCTGTAACAAATTTCTGTAATCAAATAACGTTGAGAAATCCAGTTGAAACTGGTAGTGATCTTCTGTGTTGAGGGGTCTCATCAAGAAGACACTGGACTGAGATCTTGGAAGAGTTTGGAGATAAACTCTGGGATTCAGTGAGACAAAGATAGAATAGGAAGAGTAGTTTAAGATTGATAGGCGAGGAGCTGGAACATCTGTAAACTGACTCTGCGAGATTCTATTGGAAAAGGCTAAGATCGGATTTGATCTTAGGACTGGACGTAGGTCGTCTAACAGGCGGCTGAACCAGTATAAAAACTACTGTGTATAATTTCCTACCCTTATCTCTTTTATTTCTGCATTGCTTATTTGATTGATCTTGATTGCATGCAACAATGAAATTCTGTGTTAAATGACATTACATGAATTGTTAATTTGGCATGCTTGTATATAGATCAATCTGTTGAACATTAATTGTATATGCTGCACTCTCTATTAGACAATACTTGTTATTGTTAATCTTTCTTTAGGATTGATATTTGGGACTGTGGTTAATCATTTGTTTAATAAAATTTGATTTTTGTAAAACTGTTTAGCATATTGTTAGAATAGGATTTATTCTTCATATATTCTGCTAAACTGAGGTCATACTCCCCTTCAACTGCTGCTATATACTGCTATATACTGCTGTTTTTATTTAGGATGGAATGTTTTTATTTAGGACTGTCGTTTATAATGGACTGCTGTTTTTATTTAGGACTGCTGTTTTTAATGGACTGCTGTTTTTATTTAGGCATAATAGTAATGTTACCTCTCCATGTTTCCTGGGAATTTTTGTTGCCTTGGAAATTTTTTCCTCAATGGCATCTAAAATACCCGTTTGGTCTTCAGAAGCGCTCATAAACGTGCCAAAGCTGTTTGAAATAGATGAATATATAAGCTCCTGTTATTATAATGGACTGCTATATTTTAGGACTGTTGTTTCAAATAGAAGAACCTGGGTATGCTATATTAGTGACTTTCCTGGGTCTGTTGTGGACTTTTAGGACTGCTGTTTTTTAGGACTGTTGTTACTATTTGGACTACTGTTTTATGGACTGTTTGTTATTCATTTTGGACTTTGAATAATAATTCTCGATGTTATTTCTTTTGTTTGATTGCAGGAAAATGAACAAAGGGAATGGTTTTCGGCTTGATATTCAAGCTAAGTCCAGCAATGACTTAATGCGGCAATATAGAGTCAAGTTAGAAAATGCTTTAGCAATGACTTAATGCTTTAACAGCTTTTTATCAACTCCAGCTGATGCTAACAATACTCTACATTCTTTTACATCAACACATGCTCCTAATAATAATGAAGTAAGACTGAACTATATTACGGTTAGAAATATTATTGTTAGAGTTATATATATAGTATTGTTAGAACTATATTACTATTATATATATAGTATTGTTAGAACTATATTACTATTATAGACTTTAACATTTTTTCATTTACTCATGATTTTACTTATTGAATATATTATTTTTATTTTGTAGATGAATGATGGTGATACCAATGATGAATTTCAACATTTGGAAGCACAAGATGAAGAAATAGATGTTGATACTTAAGCTTTCTTTGTGTATTTGTTTTTATAGATAAGGAATTTTGTTTTTGTTATTTTGATTGTCTCCTTATTTCTAGAATATAAATTAGAGAAATTGAATCACTGCAAATACATTGTATGAATGATCAAGAGTTACAACGTTTCATCTATATGGCAATGAACTTTATGAATTTATACTATTGCAATTGTTACATTATGAATTTATTACAGTACATTACAATAATTTAGTATTAACAATTGTTATATTTTTAAATTTATTATAGAATTTCAATAATAATATTTTACTAAAATAAAATAATTTACGAAATTATTTTTTAAAAAAAAAAATTTACTTTTTGCAACAGTTTTAAAGCATTGTCGTAACTTAATTGAAAAAGGAACCTACAAGAACGGTTTTAATTTGGCAACACCATAAAACCGTTGTTGTTGTCAATTTGAAAAACCGTTCTGGTAGAGGTAGCTATCAGTACGGTTTTTAAAAAGTGTTGTTGTTTCACAAAAAACCATTGCGTTAGGCTAAGGCAACGCCTTGGTTCCCCACGGTCAGAAAACAGTTCTCGTAGATTACGGCAACGGTTTTTTTACGTTAAGCAACGGTTTTTATGCGTTGTAGTAGGACAAAAATGTTGTAGTGTTCTGCACTATTTACTTTACTGCTACCTATGGTTACTTAAGCTTGATTGATATTGCCTCTATTTTAGTTAAAATCACCAAACCTTGGATAGAATATCAAAATAAGTTAAACAAGTGACTGCATCTATTGATTCAGAAGAAAGATCACAATAAAGAAAACTCTACCTTTGGGAAAAAGATCATCTGATAGAAAAGTCCAACCAACTTTGGTAAGACATGTGAAATAACAATCACCAAATTTTCCTCGTTTATCATCGTCATGTGCCTTGTACTTTAATTCATTATTTCATGTGCATTGTTTATCGTGTGTTTGTTCCATGTTCATTCTCGTTAAGATATATGTTTTTGATCCCTCTTCTATTCGTATTTAAACCTCTCTCCACTTCTGAGTTTTTCAAAATCATATTTTTCTTTAGAAACCTTTGTCTCCATTAAACAAAAACATTTCTAATGTGAAACCCTCATTGAAAAACCACACACACACACACACACACACACACACACACACATATATATATATATATATATATATATATATATATATATATATATATATATATATATATCTTTATTAAGTCTTTATCCTCCTAAATAATCCTCTTCTTACACTGTACTCTCATAAATACTTCAAAATTTTCTTAAAATATGAACTATTGCACTTGAATGGTGAAATGTTTAGAAATCCTAAATTCAATACATCTGTGAACTATAATCAACAATGTGGATTATTCAAAATGGCTCACCAAATGGATTCAAAGGTTCACTTTGTGGAACCCGTGGGTATCAATGTCTCATTCTTTCACCAAGTACCTTGAATAAAAGGAGGAAGCAAGAAAAATAGCATTGCAGGGCTTGTACCCTATTTTGTTTAAATCCTCTAGAGTGGATGAAAATCTAAAATTTATTAGCGAAGAAAGGTTGGAGCACCTACAATTTAATCAAATATCTATCTTTGGAAAATTATATCTCCGATTGAATAAGATGAAAGTTCAAAGAAGGAAGACTCCTACTAAAGATGTAAAATAATTGAACTTCATTTTTTTTATGTATTAGGAATTGGTGATTCAAACCTAATATATGATATAAATTTATGGATCTGGTCTAGACAACTTAGGCATCTAATTTGTTTTAGACCTTTTGTAACAAGTATTATAGTTGTAATGTAATGTGTATGTGTTACAAGTGTAATGTGAGTTATGAATTGAATAAACGGTATCTTGTTTCAACCTTCTTTTTTTATTCTTATGTTTTGTTTTGTCTTTTACCAACATGTGTTATTTTTGAAGGTGACTGAACAAAAGAAGGGGGGTTGAATTTTGTTAATCTAGATTTAATTATTTGTTGAATTCTTAGACTAATTCTAGTTCTGGTGACTTAACTATTTTAAAGGATCAGAGGCAAAAACAAAATAAGTAAAATATAACACACTAGATTTTATAATGGTTCACCACCAACTTGTTAGCTACGTTCAATTCCCTCACAAAGAAGGATTTATCCACTAATTGAAAACTTGAATTACAACAGCAGTTTACCCTACAAGTCATTCTTCTCAAAACAACCTAAAATCTACAAATTTTTTAGGCAAACCACACTTTGACCCTACAAGTCAAGTCTTCTCTATAGAACCTAACACCTATAGATTGTTAGAGGAAAACTATCCACTTGACCGCACAAGTCAAATCTTCTCAACACAACCGAAGATCCACATATGGCTTGACTTAGAAATTGGTTTGGTTTTGCTTCTACTAAAAAGATTTGATACAATGGTTTTCCCACACTACAACACTTTGAATATTTTTACTTAATGAGTGTTTTGCCTGAATTCAAGACCTTAAACTCTAAACACATAAAAAATATTTAGCTCTTGAGGTTTTCTAAATGTCTTTCGTTTTTAGGATTCCTAAGTTTCTAAGTTCTTTCTTATTATTCTTCAGCTTTTGATTGCTATTTATAAGGAAGATTAGGGTTTCTATTTTGTCCCTTAAGGATTCTGAATCGTATCTTCATTCTAGCTTGGTCGACAAATATTTTTTCTAAATATAGTTCTCATTATCTTGATAATATGTATGTTAGGCAATTTTTGTTTCCCAATCTGATCTAAGCAATTCTTCTAGAAAGATATTGTGCATACTTATTAAGATTACGTTTGCAAATTGATTCACTTAGGTCTTCCTCCATATTTTGATTAAGTGAAACATGAATGGATTCAGGCTAATATGTGACTTTTAGGAATTCTGATTCGACTAGGTGAAATTTATTTTTTATCACAATCGTTGACTTTCCATTAGAGGCATTGACTTTTCTTTATCACTATATTACTTGATTTGATTTGGGAAGGAACACTTTTGGGCTTGTTCTTGGACATTCAGAAGTAAGGATACGACTTAGTACAATTTAGTGTGTTTCTCAATCTATCAAAGCCTTGTGTTGGAACCAATTTGTTTTTTTATTGAAAGTGTTTATGATAACAAAAGTATTTTATGAGAACAACATATTTGACTTCAAATAGTATGAAAGACGATTCTTGTTTTTGTAGAAAATATAAAATAAGATTTGATTCAAATTTATAATTAAAGAAAATCTAAATTAAGATTTGATTCAGTTTTATAATTGAAGAAAATATAAAATAAGATTTGGTATAAATTTACAATTGAAGTAAATCTAAAATAAGATTTGATTCACATTTATAATTGAAGATTATCTGATAAAATTTGATTCATATTTATAATTGAATAAAATCTAAAATAAGTTTTGACTCAAATTTTTAATTGAAGAAAAACTTTGACAAAATTAAAAAGAAGATATGGTAAAGATTTGAAGAAGATTTATCTACAACAAAATATGAACAAAATTAATATGAAGAATTTATAAACTCAATCTCAACAAAATACAAAAAGAATCAATTTGAAGAATTTACAAAAAAATCAATCTAAATAAAATAGAAACAAACTCAATTTGAAGAATTTACAAATTTAATTTGAACAAAATGAATTTAGAAGAACTACTCAGTTTGGATTCATAAATATAGAATTGTCTAAAAAGCATATTATCAAAAAACATCTTGTTCATAATTACTTTTGAATAAGATCATTGTTGACCAAGCTAGGAATGGAGATACAATTTTGAATTAAAGAAGAACTAAATTGAAGCCCTAATGACAACTATAAATAGATACTTAAGGCTGAAGAAGAACATCGAAAATCATAAAAGAGTAGAAGAACTCAAAAGCTCAAAATTTTAAAACTCATTTTAAACTTCACAGAGAGAAACACTTGTTCAAGTTAGAAATATTTTCTTGGGGGTTCTTTCTTAGAGTGTGATAATTATTATTATTATCAGCTTTGTTAGAAGCAAAAACTTAAATTTCTAATCTTTTTTATCCAACTTGATAGTGGTTTAATTTCTTCTTCAATCCAGGGTTGTCAGCTTGTTAGGAGAACTTGGCTTGTAGGGTCAAGGTGGTAAGTTCCTCAAAAGTCAAGGGTTGTCAGGCTGTTTGGGAAGACTAACTTGGAGGACCAGGTTCTTTGTAATTCAACATATTTGAATTAGAAGATTAAAGCCTATTGAATGAGGGGACTACATGTAGTCAAGTTAATGGTGACCATACTAAATATATGTGTCAAATTATTTATGCATTCATTGTTTACTAGCTCTGAATCTAATTGCTTATACTCCAAGTTAGTCACCAAAACCGAACCAATTTTTTTAGTAAATTATCAAAAAGTTAACAACTTTTTCAAATACAATTCAACCCTATTTTCTTGTGTTTGCACCTTAAGTTGGTATTAGAGCTCGGTCTCAAGATTGAGCACTTTACAATATTTGAGGAAAGATCTGAGGGTTCAACATGTCTGGATTCAGTGAAGAAGTTGCTGGAGGAAACATCAACAAATCACCTTTGTTTGATGGAGAACATTTTGAGTATTGGAAGGACAGGCTGAGAAGTTTCTTTATTTCACAAGATCTTGAATGTTGATCAAAAGAGATGAATATTGATAAAAAGAAGATGAATAAGATAGATTATAAGTCCAAAACATTCAATTTAAATGCAATCATCTTCAAGGAGTTTGACAAGTTCACCAATAAGGAGACAACAAAGAGTTTTTATGATAGTTTGATTCTAACCTATGAAGGAAGCAAGCAAGTTCAATAAGAAAAATCCAACCTCCTAGTCAAACATTATGAGTTGTTCAAGATGGAAGAAGATGAAAACATTGAAACAATGTTTTCCAGATTACGGTCTCAAGATTAAAGGTACTTGCAAAGAGTTATACAACTACTGATCATATGAAGAAGATATTAATGATTATAACAAGCAAGTAGAGATCTAAGATCACTGCAATTTAGGAAGCAAAGGATCTGAATACTCTTAAGATGGAAGAGTTAATCAACTCTCTCTGATCACATGAAATTCATCTTGTAGAGGATGATCCCAAGTTCAATAAGAAAAAGATGAAGTGATCAGAAACAAGGAAAAACTTGTCACACAAGGCTACAATCAGCAAAAGGGCATTGATTACACTAAGACTTTTTCTCCAGTTGTCAGGTTAAAAGCTATTACATTATTTTGCTGCAAATAATAACATTACATTATTTTAAATGGATGTTAAAAGTATTTTAGTAAATACTTATATAAGTGAAGAAGTCTATGTTCAACAACCCCCAATTGGCTGCAGTTCTCAACTACTTTGGATGAAATATCAATTTGAAGATGAACAAATCTTAGAATCCAACATTCCCATCTATTATGATAACACTTCTGTCATTTTCCTAACCAAAAACTCTATACTTCATTCTAGAGCTAAACACATAGAAATCAGACACCACGTTATTTGGGACTTTTTTCAAAAAGGGGTACTAAATATTCGGTTTGTAGTCACAAAAAACCAATGAGTTGACATATTCATCAAACCACTACATGAAGATAGGTTCGTATTCATCAAGAAAAACCTAAACCTTACCTTCATACTTGGTTGATGTTAATATAATTTCAAAGAAGTTTAATTTTACATTAGTTTTTCGATTTTTTGTAATATATTCATGTTATTTAAAAAAAAAAAAAAAAAAAAAA
>JBBPBR010000007.1:28503625-28530172 GCA_037974775.1 Cicer pinnatifidum | reverse complement strand
ATAAAGTAAGATTTTATTCAATTTTATATTTGAAGAAAATATAAAATAAGATTTGATTCATATTTACAGTTGAAGAAAATATAAGATAAGATTTAATTCATATTTATAATTGAACAAAATCTAAAATAAGACTTGATTCATATTTAAAATTGAAGAAAATATTTGACCAAGTTGAAAATAATATATTGTCAAGATTTATCTACAAAAAAATATGAACAAATTCAACTAGAAGAATTTTCAAACACTATCTGAAAAAAATACGAACATTATTGATCTGAAGAATTTACAAACTATGTCTGGACAAAATACAAACAAAATTAATTTGAAGAATTTATAAACTCAATTAGAACAAAATTTGAACAAAGTCAATCTAGAAGAACTTCTCAGATAGGATTCAGAAATAAGGAGTTGGCTAAAGAATATATTATAAAAAAGCATCTTATTCAAACTTATTTTTGAATAAGGTCATTGTTGACTAAATTAGGAATGAAGATACAATTCAGAATTAAAGAAAGACTAAATTGAATCCATAATTTTAACTATAAATAGATATCCAAGTTTGAAGAAGATGATCATCAAAAATCATAAAAAGAGTAAAAGAACTCAAAAGCTCATAATTTCAAATTCTACTTAGAGTTCAAAGGGAGAAATACTTGTTCAAGTTGTAAATATTTTCTAAGTTTTTTTTCTTAGAATGTGAGAGTTATTATAATTATTATCAACTTTGTTAGAAGCAAACACTTAAAGTTTCAATCTGTTGTATACAACCGGTAGTGGTTTAGCTCGTTCTTCTGTTTGGGGTTGTCAGGTTTTTAGGAGAAGACTTGACTTGTATGATCAAGGTGGTTAGTTCATTCTTCAATCAGGGGTTGTGAGGTTGTTATGAGAAGACTTGGCTTGTTTGGTCAATGTGGTTAGTTCCTCAAAAGTTTGGGGTTGTCAGGATGTTTGGGAAGATTAGTTTGAAGGGTCATGTGATTTCTAATTCAAGGTAATTGAATTAATGGACTAAAGCCTTCTAAATGAGGGGCTGATGTAGCCAAGTTAGTGGTGAACCAGGATATATCTATGTGTCAAATTATTTATGCTTTCATTGTTTGCTACTTCTAAATCTGATTGCTTCTTATCCAAGTAAATCATAAAAACCAACCTTCGTCAAATTAGCAAAAAGTTGTCAACTTTGTCAAACACAATTCAACTATTTTCTCGTGTTTGCACCTTCATTCATCTCCCTCTTGTTTTTGTCTCATGCCTTTAAATTGTCCCACATGTCATAAAGTATTTATCATATCTTGTCTCACTCTTCATTTTCATCTACGCCTTCATCATTACGTCTCTCTTCTAAAAATGTTTATGTTTTGCTTCCCGAGAAATTTGGCTATTTATACCTCAAATGTTTTGCTTCTCTTCAATCCTTTTGTGTCCATGTTTTTCTAGTAGTGTTCATCCTTTTTTCTCCACTCCTCAATCTCTCTTCTATGGATGTTGGTTTGTCTTTTGGTAGGAAAAGGAAGTCACCTTCCACTCCCAAGAAGAAGGAAATCCCATCATCTAATGTGGCCTCGATGGTGAGTGACATTCTCCTTGAACAACTAGAAGCACATATTGCTTTATAAGAAGTAGATCAAAAGTTGGACCTTCACATCCCTCAAAAGAAAACAAAAGAAACCTAGACTTCACTTATGCTCTACAGTCCAAATTCGGTGACACTCAGCTTTGGTATTACATGTTTCATTTGACTCTTGAAAAAGCAAGCAAGCTTCAGGTGACACTAGGATGCGAGCGAAGTTGTGTCTCGGTTGCCTATAGAAATGCGAACAATGCCGCAATCTAGTTACCTCTAATGAATTCAACAAAGCAACTCTCCATTTTCCTCTGCTAAGTGTGACAAGCGAAACTCTGCATCTTCCTATGGTAAGCATGACAAGCAAAAATCTACCTCTAATATTCACATCAAGAAAAAATGACAACAACTCTCTCATCCTTTAGAGTTACCTGAAAAGGTAAAACGACCCTTCTGAAACGTCAACATCCAAATACCATAAAGTTGAAGAAGCTTCTAGAGTTGATAGCCTAGAGAGGCTAGAGATAAATACTCAAAGCCTGAAGAGGCATAATAAAGAACACTTTTATGCTATTTATGGAAATTTTGCTATAATTGTAGGAAAATCCATGCAACTTTAAGAAACGGAAAAAACAATTCAACCCCCCAATTTCTTATGTTTTTCTGCACCATCACAAACTACAAGTTAAGTGTATCCAAACTACTTAAACCAAGCCCATAACTCGATTTGAAGGGCCAAAAGAGGAAATTAGTCTCCAGATTTAATACCAGAGTAAGCTCTAGATTAATGAACTATAAGCAAGGACAACAAGGACACAAGTACCTTGTTGTTGCATTATTATGCAAAAGGTTATGCATGCTTCTACTATAGAACTAACATATCACAACTTACTCTCACACTTATTCACATTTTCCATAAGACTCAAAAACAATAACGTTCTAGGTTTATCAAAGAATATTATGGGCATAATATAACATGTGCTAAATAGATTTTAATCAAGATTGTCGGCCGTCTACTATTTGTAAAGGCTATATTCAAACTGATATGAGTTTTTTGAACCTCTCCTCATATATAAAAGGAAGATCAAGGAGAAGACAAAGGAAAGAGTTTCAAAGGTAATCAATCTACACTTAACTATTCATACTCAAGTAAGAAAGCTTTTATGTCAAGCAAAACTCCTACTCTTTGATTACATTCAAGGATCATCTTACTGAGTCTTGCTGATAATCTATCTCAAACAATTGTTGAGAAGGTTTTAGATCCTAAACACTTTTAACATACACATCATTTGTAAGTCAAGTCTATCTCTTAAATTAGATTGAGTGTGTTGTAAAATTCATTTAGTTATTCAATGGTTATTGTAAAAATCATTTTTGAAATGAAAGGTGACTATAAAATTCCTTTCAAGGTTGAAAAGTGAAAACTATAATTGATCAAGTGTGATCAAGAAAGATAATGCGAAAGAAGAACGTTTTGGTGCTAAGTATATTAGTGGAAAATCTCATAAATTGTGAGGACCAGACGTAGCCCACCTTCGGTGAACCATGATACATCTTTGCGTGATCTTTTTATCCTTATCTATATTATTTTTCACTCACTTATCACATATCACATATCACTTATAACTAATTTGTTTTATTTACTTCTAACATATCTAGAACGTTCTGGAAATTTTGTTTCAACCAAGATTGATCTTAAGTTGGTTTAAATTTACTACCGGAATTAACATTTTAAAAAGGGATCATAATTCAAATTGCCCTTCCTTGTGATTGATATTGCTACTTCAATATGGTCATAAGTCTACTCACATAATAGTCACGATGTATTATTGTCGTCTTAATTAACAATAATACTTTGGCTAAATATACTTCAAGAATAGTATTTTAATTTTCAATAGGGTCTATGATCAAGTCACAAATGATGTTCTAATTAAATGAACTATCTATTCTAAGGATTTTATTATACTATACTATTAATAACACAATAAATGATGCCATATACATATAACGGACATTAGATATATGATTTAAATTTATCATACGAATAATAATTTATATAATATTTATTGATACTAGGGTTTACACCAATAATTCATGTTTAAATAATTCAAAAGCCAATAATTGTAATGCATGTAATATATCAATTGGATAATCACAAATGCATCCATTATGAATCATATATGCATATCACTATAAAGTACTTAAATGCTAATCAATATCCAAAAATAAGTAATTAATATACCTAACAAACATCCTAAAATCCACTTAAAGTTCATAATGTTCATAGTTTTTCAAGAAAAACTTTATCTAAGGTTACCATGTGATGGACCCTGTACCCAACGATCACACAAAGGACTAAAAACGTTACTGAAGCTTCACATATCATCCATAAATAGAGAAAAGCTCAAAATTTGAAAAAGAAGAAATTACATCAAATATTCAATACTCTTATGATAAAAGAGTAAACGTTGATTAAAAGTTGGCTAAATTTTACTTTTGGTCCTTTAATTTTTATTGTTTCATTTTGGTCCCTTATGTTATAAATGTTGGACATTTTGGACCCTCAAGCTATTTTTGTTCTTTTTTAGTCCCTTAAGTTATAAACATCAAACTTTGGTTCTTTAAGTTACAAAAATTAATCACTTTGGTCTCTAAAGTTACAAAGTTAGACATTAGTGGAAAAGACCAAAATGTATTATGTTTGCAACTTAAGGGACCAAAGTTTTTTAACATTTGTAACTTAATTATATTGTGGGAATAATTTAAAGCACTAATATTCTATTAAAGTGTGTTCCCATATCAAGTTTAAATTGAATGACTTACGCTGCTTATTATGATGTTTGACCTAAGTTAAAGGAACACCAAGACTCCGCTTTGATTTATGTATTATGATTATGTTAACGCAACCATGCTCTAATTAGTTTGGCTTTGATGACTACAACAATCACCTGATCACTCTACCTCTAAATAAGCAAGTGATTGTCCGTCTTTGATAATTGCGTCAAATATCTAATTATCGAATTGTGTTTAACAATCAGTGCTTTGATGAAAAGTTGACATTCTAAAAAGTCAACACTCTAAAGAAGACAAATTTGTACATCTTTTGTCCAACACTTTGAATCTGTTATTTGTTTGAAGGTCTATGTGACATACTCTGATTATGATATCCTCTGATCTCTTTGTCTCCATATCAAGATACGCTAATGACTATTTCTGGACAAGGTTTAATGGTGAATCAATCTATGAAAATTTGATATGAAACTTCAAAATATATGTTCATTTCTTGTAATCAAGACAACTATAAGAAATCCTAAAGTTTCTTTATAAAAGGACGTGAAACCCTGATTAATCAGGATAACAACAACAAAGATAACAATGTCGCACTATAATAAGCACAATATACCTGTCTCCACACTCATGCTCTTTATCCTTTGTTTTGTTTAAGTGATAAGAAACAGTTTCAGCGAATACAACATTGTAAACACTCTTTTATGAGAGTATTTAGAAAACCCTTAAACTTATTCTTTTGTGATACATGAAACACCATAAGCTACGAGACGCTAGGTTAGTATAACAGTCTATAAATAGAACCCTTATACATAATTTGTTTATTTTAGCTTTAGAAAAGAAAACCTTAAGTGTTCTCTTCAGCATCCCTATTCATGAGCTAGCACTAAAATTGAGAAATCCCTTATTCGAGATTTATTCATATGGACTACGACGAGACTCTATTGATAGAGCAATGTTTGTGATCATCATTCATCATTAGAACTTTGTAACGCTATAAGAGGTATCTAAACACCCCTAATTCATGACCAATTGTAATGATATGTGAAGGAAATTTTTATTTTATCCATTGCGTTTATTTGTTTTTACTAGAAAATTTTCTTCACTAAAATAATGCTTAATTCCTTAGTGAATCTAAGATTAGAATTAAGCATAAATGAGCAAGAATCATATTATTGATATGTTTCCTCTACAAATATGTCAATTATATTCAAACGTATGCATCTATCCATAGAATATAAAGACATGAAGTTGTCTAGCATACATACAACATTGTAAACACTCTTTTATGAGAGTATTATGAAAACCCCTTAAACTTATTCTTTTGTGACACACAAAACACCATAAGCTATGGTTCGCTAGGTTAGTATAATGGTCTATAAATAGAACCCTTATATCATAATTCATTTATTTAAGCTTTAGAAAAGAAAACCTTAATCGTTTTCTTCATCAGCCCCATTCATATCATAAATCAATTTAAAAGCGTTAAAGCAGGAAAAAGCATTATGCATGGTGAAATGATAAATAATTTGGAGCCAAGTTGGTTTTATACAAAGAGTTTTGATGTTATCAAAAATATCTTATGCGAACAATATGTTTGACTTCACAAAGTATGAAAGAAGATTCGTGTTTTTTAAGGCAATTTAAGATATGATTTGATTTAGATTTATAATTTAAGAAAATATTTGACCAAGTTTAAAAGAAGATATGGTCAAGGTTTGAGGAAGATATGATCAACATCTTATCAATAATAAGATATGAATTATTTACAAGAAGATGTGATCAATATTTATCACAAGAAGATATCAATTATTTATGAGAAGCTATGATAAAGATGTTTCTACAAGAAGATATGAGTTATTTAAAAGAAGACTTGATTAAGATTTATCATAAGAAGATATGAATTATTTATAAGATTTTATCAATATTTATAACAAGAAGATATTAGTTATTTACAAGAAAATTTGATCAAAATTTATCTACAAGATGATATGAATTATTTACAAAAAAAAATTGATCAAGATTTATCACAAGAAGATATGAATTATTTACAAGAAGATATGATCAAGAATTGTTTACAAGAAGAAACACTCACAAGAAGATACATTTGTTATTTGCAAAGACGTGACTCAGATTTTGACAAATGACAAAATACCAAATTGGACTTAATCATAGTTCTACTTATGAAAGTTCCAGAACTAGTCTAACACTAAGATCCCGCCTAAACAAAGTTTCATCTAAAGAATTTGTGAAAGTAATCTTAATATAATACGAACAATACCAATCTAAAGAATTTACAAACTCAATCTTAACAAAATATGAACAATATTAATATCAAGAATTAACAAACTCAATCTTAATAAAATACAAGCAAAATCAATCTAGAATAACTACTTAGATGGGATTCAAAAATTAAGAATTGACTTAAGAACATATTATCAAAACACATCTTCTTCAAAATTATTTTTGAATATGAGCATTGTTGACCAAGTTAGGAATGAAGATAAAATTCAGACTTAAACAAGGACTAAATTGAAGCCCTTTTCTTTATCTAAAAGTAGATGCTCAAGGCTGAAGAAGAAGATCATCGGAAAATTAGAAAATAATAGAAGAACTCAAGCTCAAAATTACAAATTGATCTTAGAGTTCAAAGAGAGAAACACTTGTCCAAATGAAAAATAATTTCTAAGTGTTCTTCTTAGAGTGTGATAGTCATTGTTATAATCAGCTTGTTAGTAGAAACTACTCAAGTTCCAAACCTTTTGTATTCAAACCTGATAGTGGTGTTAATGTGTTTTTAACAATTTGAGTTTGTCATATTGCGTGGAGAAGACTTGGCTGATAGAGTCAAGGTGTGTATGTTCCTCAAAAGTCTCGGGTTGTCAAGCTATTTGAGAATACTGACTAAGAGGGTCAGGTGCTTTGTAAATCAATTTGTTGAATTAGTGGATTAAATCATTCTAAATGAATGATTGAATGTTTCCAAGTTAGTAGTGAACCAGGATAAATTACTTGTGTCACTTTATTCTTGCATTCCTTATTTTTGTTATTGCTTCTATTCCAAGTAAATCATCAAGTTTGAACCAATTTAATCAAATAATGAAAAAGTTGTCAACTTAGTCAAACACATTTCAGCCCCCGTTCTCGTGTTTACACTTTCAAAATAATCCAATAAACTCATTCAATAGACAAAGTTCAAATAATAAATTAAAGGATTCATCTAGTTATACTCATCACTTATAGTGGAATGTTATGTAACTCATGAAAAAAGACAAAAGGTAGAGATTAAAGAAAAATTACAAGGATTATTCATGAATGCTTCTTTAGAATACCTTTTCAATGTTGTTAGAATCAATCTCCTCAAAGTTTCCATTGCTTGGCACAAGTTTCTAGTCTTTAAACAAATGAAAATATCCCTAAAGGATTTTATACATTCAGTAGCGTCTCATGCACTCTAGCGCATGAAAGGGGCGATCAGGCCCACTTGGGACAAAAAAAGACAATTAGGTTTTTGCAAAAATGTGCCCCAAACACATGGTAATGCGTTTCAGCGCACAACTTATGAGTTATGACTTATACTGCATTTTCAACTCTTTCGGGTCCAAGTGTCTTCAGGAAAGTTGTAGCTATAGATCTTCACTTTCATTTGCAACTTATTTGAATCCATTTTGACATCTATGGTTAAAATATCTCACAATGGTCGTGTTGATTTATCACCAAATTACAGCCCTACACTAAAACAATGAAACAAAGCAATACTATGATAAATATGTACTTAATCAAGGAAATGAAACGTAAACACCCTTATATAGTTCGAGAACTAAAAAAAAAAAAAAACTATATCATATAAATTTAAAAATTAACAAATGAACACAGACAAAAAGGATAGTTACATACTTTAAACCATAAAAAAATGCATATGATGAAGAATGATCACAACCTTAAACTTAGTATGTTGTTTACCACCCAAGCAACAATGAAATTCAAATCTGGGTGACAATTAAAATCAAGCTTAAACTCAAAATTTCAAAACAAATCAAATTCAATCTTTAAAGTTCATGCTATTACAATACATTCATCATACTTAAAGTTCATTTAACATCTCAAAAGACATTAATTGGAAAAGTTAGAATGATACATTAAACATTCATCTTTCAAGTTTAACTCTCTCTTTACACCCTCATCAAAGTTTCTCTCAAGTGTTTCACAAAGGTTATTAATCTAACACTTAAATCCTAGAACATGCATCATCCTACCATAGTTTTGATAAATTCTAGATAGCAATTACAATGCAACAAACACATAGATTTTTGGAGGACTTTTGGGTAAGGGTGAACATTGTTGGATAATAGGTACTTAGTCTCAAATTATCCTATTGTTGCATAAATTAATTGTGTAAGTATATGTAGTCAAAACAAGTAATAAAGTGAAAGCAAAGTATAGTTCACACAAAGATTGTTACTAGTTCTACAGCTGTTGGTGCAAGTGATGCAATAATGTTCTTTAGAAGATTAGTCAAAACAACTATTTGGTGCAAGTGTTGTGCCCTTACAAACTTCATGAAGTCCAACCGCTTTCTTGGTTATATTAACCCTAGTAGCAGACCACTAATAGCTATTTGCTTTTATCTTCTCAATAAGCCTTACACATTATTCATAAGACTTGCTCAATAAAGATCATTCTGATGATGCACCAACCATTAGCCTTGTTGAGGGAACCAATCCATTATAAAAGGTATTAATTTGGATCCAAATAGTTATCCCATGATGAAGACACTTCCTAACAAAATCCTTAAGCATTTCCCAAGCCTCAAATAAAGTTTCATCTTCAATTTGCCTAAAAGAAGTGATGTCGTTCCACTTTTAAGCATTCAACACAAGGGGACTACTTAATTAACTAACAAATTACATCTATTTATGCAAATAACCTTTTACATCAACTCAAAAATGTCACAAATTAGAGCTAAAAATAAGTTCACTAACACATAGTTCTAAGAGTTATCACCTATACTTTTTCATACTTTTGCTGTGGAGATTCCCAAAACTGTTATATATAATCAGGATACACAAATTGAAATGATATTTTTTTTTCATTTTTTCTTTCTTCAACAATAAGAACTACCAACAACCTTTTCTCTTTCTAATTTATAACCACCACAAACTTTAAAGGTTATTATACCATGAGCAACCCCAAACATAGAATTTTACAAAGATAAGATAGATAGTTTTCTACCTAGCTCCTTATAAGGTAGGTTAATTAAAATCAGGCCATTAACTTTTAATGCGACTTGTAACTGAAAGAAATGGATAAAGGCTTAAAAGAGCTAACAAAGAAGAAAATATGCACAAGGTGACCATAAAGGATCAAGGTTCCAACAAAATACCTCACTGTATACATAAATCACAAGTAATGCCATTAAGAATTAGTGCAAGTCCTTAAGAAGTAATACATGATAGTCACATATTAAGAAATTACAGTTTTAAGGTTCAAAAGCTCACAACTAAAATAATAGAGAGATTATGAACTATAAAAATTATGTCATGAAGTGCCTCACAACTTCCAATTCATTATGTCATGAAGTGACTCTACAACCAGCAAATGGTAGTGCTTTATTTCATAAAGAAAATGAAGTGGCATTTCCAACTTCTCTAGCCCGTGGTTGTGCAACCTGACCTACAACCACCATTGCAATCCTCCCTACCTAACAACCAACATCTCTAATGTTAGGTACATGTTCTTTTGATTTTATTTTGTTTTTTATTGTCATTTTTTAAGTCCATTAATTTAAAACTCATCTTCAATTAGGTCAGTGAATAAAGAAGATGTTGGCGAAAGGATTCCTAGACAACATAGGTTTGATGCTCGACTGAATGATGGATCAGTTGTGGCCTCTTATTTTGGTCAACCTATTACTGGTGCAGATACGTTTGCTCAACCAAATGGATCTTTTGTTGCCTCATATGTGTTGGAACCAAGTTGGTTTTACATTTAGAGTTTTGATGCTAACAAAAGTATTTTATGAAAGAAGATTCATGTAATTGAAGAAAATCTAAAATAAGATTTGATTCATATTTATAATTGCAAAATATTTAAAATAAGATTTGAAGAAGATTTGATCAAGTTGAAAATCTTTGACCAAGTTGAAAAGAAGAAATGATCAAGATTTAATGATGATTTGAAGAAGATTTGAAGAATATTTGAAGAATATTTGATCAACATTTAATGAAGATTTGAATAAGATTTGAATAAGATTTGAAGAATATTTGATCAACATTTAATAAAGATTTGAAGAATATTTAACCAACATTTAATGAAGATTTGAAGAAGATTTGATCAACATTTAATAAAGATTTGAAATATATTTTATCATAAATTGAAGAAGAGTTTATTTGAAGAATTTACAAACTCAATCTACACAAAATAGAAATAGAATCAATTTGAAGAATTTAAAAATTCAATCTGAACAAGATACAATTCTGAATTAAACAAGGACTAAATTGAAGCCCAAATTTTCACTATAAATAGATACTTGTTCAGTTACGAAGAACTCAAGCTCAAAGTTATCAATTCATCTTAGAGTTCAAAGAGAGAAACACTTGTTCAGTTTAAAAATATTTTTTTGAGTGTTCTTTTCTTATAATGTTAGAGTTATTATTACTATCAGCTTTGTTAGAAGCAACTACTCAAGGTTCAATCTTTTGTATCCAACCCGATATTGGTTTAATTCCTTCTTCAATCTGGGGTTGTCAGGTTGTTAGGAGAAGACTTGGCATGTAGGGTCAAGGTGGTTAGTTCCTCAAAAGTCAGGGTTGTCAGGCTGTTTGGGAAGACTGTCTTGGAGGGTCAGGTGCTTTGTAATTCAAGGTATTTGAATTAGTGGATTAAAGCCTTCTAAATGAAGGGAATGGATATATCCAAGTAAGTGGTGAACCAGGATAATAGTCTAGTTCTAACCTATGAAGGAAGCAAGCAAGTTCAAGAAGCAAAGACCAACCTCCTAGTCAAAAAGTATGAGTTGTTCAAGATGAAAGAAGATGAAGAGACATTGAAACAATGTTTTCTAGATTCCCAACTTTGGTCTCTAGATTAAAGGTATTTTATAAGAGTTATACTACTGATGATCATGTGAAGAAAATTCCTACGAGTCTAACAAGCAAGTTGAGACCTAAGATCACTGCCATTCAGGAAGCAACGAATTTGAATACTCAAAAGCTGGAAGAATTAATCAGCTCTCTTAGATCACATGAAATTAAGCTTGAAGAAGATGAGCCCAAGAAGAAGAACAACACTCTTGCCTTGAAATCTAAGCAGAAGAAGGTTCTAAAGGCAACTTCAGAATTAGAGGGTAGCGATTCACATGATCATAATCTAAACTCAAAGGAAGAAGAGATTGCTTCCATAACCAGAAATATTCAAAAGATATGGCACAACAGAAAGAAGAAATTTCCCCAAAGATTTTCCAAGCAATCCAACAGAGGGAATGATGATAAATATTACAAGAAAAGCATCATCTGTCATGGATGCATTGAACCTAGACATATGAAGTCAAAATTTTCAAATATGGACAAACGAAAATACCAGATGAAAGATTCCAAACTCAAGAAGAAAACATAATGGCTACATGGGATGATTATGAGGAATCCTCTAACAAAGAACAAGTAGATTTGAGTATGATGGCTCATACGAACTCTACTTCTGGATCCAACTCATATTCTAACTCTGGAAGTGAATCAACAAATGAAGAAATTGAGGTATTTTCTGAATTTACTCAATCTGATTTAATTAGTGCTATAAATGATTTTTTAAATATTAATCATAAATTGTCTTTAAAATTGAAAATGTAACACCCCGTTTTTCAAAGCGATGGTGTATTTTTTTATAAAAGAAATTAAAATAAAACAGAGAAAATAAATAAGGAAACACCTTTGGGTAAATAATTAAGTCATAATAATTTATAAGCAGCGGAATAGTTTTTCGAAACATGAGTCCAAAATATTTACACATCAAAAAGTGGTACAGTCTTTCACTTTGAAATAAACACAATTCAAAATAAAGACATATGTTCCCTCTATGTCAACCTAATCTGATCATTCTACAAAAACTATACACCGTGAGTGATCTCCACGCGCCCCGTAAGATCCTCCTAACATAGCTCCAGTCAAGCATTCCCATCTACATTCTCATCCGTAGGGTACGAACAGGTAGGATTGTCCTAACTCTCATCTGAGGGCAAAGCCCAGATTTCCACAATAGTTGTAAAGGGTCACCAACCGAAATTAACAGTTAACACATAACATTTAAGTTTTTAAATGCACAAAATACCTTTTCAACTTAGCATGCACCTTAAAAGTGTTTCCATGTGCTAAAAATTCATAAACAAGGTTGAAAAATGAAGTTTTTAACAAAACAACACTGTTGTATTCGAATACAGCTTCTTTGTATTCGAATACAAGGCTATTTCAGCATTCAGCAGCAAAACAACATGTTTGTATTCAACTACAACAGTCTGTATTCGACTACACAGCAAGTCAGTGGCAAAACAGCATGTCTGTATTCGAATACACATCAGACAGCATCAGAAAAACAGCAAAATTCAGCATTTTTCAGCTTTTCAAAAGGTTTCAAAATCAATCAACACTTACCCACAAATCCAAACAATCAAACTTAGCAATTATAACGCAATCACCACGACATCTTGAGTTTCGAAACAGTTTTGCAATCAATCACACTTACACAAACTCCAAAACAAATCACTTAGCGATTATAACACAATTACCACGACATTTTAAGTTTCGAAATGGTTTTGCAGTCAAACACGCTATCACACACTTCCCAAACATCCACACTTGGCAATTATAACACAATCACTACAACATCGTGAGCTTCGAAATAGTTTTGCAATCGAACATGCTTTCACACAATTCCAAACATAACACTTAGCACTTATAACACAATCACTACAACATCGTGAGCTTCAAAATAGTTTTGCAATCAAACATGCTTTCACACAATTCCAAACATAACTCTTAGTACAATCAACACAATCACCATTTGAATCAAACACACTTACACATAGTTTCAAAACATAACATTTAACGGTTTCAACGCAATACCCACACAGACAAGATAAACCAACAAATCACATGGCATCACCTTGACTCGACAATCCCAACGCCGACAAGATGAACCAACAAATCACATGGCATCACCTTGACTCGACAATCCCAACACAGACAAAATGAACCAACAAATCACATGGCATCACTTTGACCTGACAATCCCAACGCATACCAGATGAACCAACAAATCACATGGCATCACCTTGGCGCGACAATCTCAACACAAACAAAATGAACCAACAAATCACATGGCATCACTTTGACCTGACAATTCATTTCTCTACAAAATCATTTTTACGACAACATTAAGTAAACGCAGATATTAAGAGATTCCTCATTCTTAATACTCATTTAACTTAATGATTTTCACAAACAAACACACATTAAGCAAACAGAAATATTAAGAGATTCCCCATTCTTAATACTCTTTTAACTCCAATGATTTTCAAAACAAACATTAAGTAAACAAGACATTAAGAGATTCCCCATTCTTAATTCTTATTTAACTTAAACGATTTTCCAAAACAAACACACATTAAGTAAATAAGACATTAAGAGATTCCCCATTCTTAATACTCGTTTAACTTAATGGTTTTCAAATTCCACACAATACAAACTCAAACATACTTTCACATTCAATCCATAATTCACACCAAATCATTTTTCCACACAAACCACACAAAGCACATCTCAAATTCTATAATATATCAATTATGAACACGTCGAATACGACGACACAAATCAACACAATCCATCACTCAAACCCAACAATTTCATTTACTCAAAATCATACATAAATAAGGAAAGTTTATTTTCCATGAAACATTCATCAATATAACCAAAACCTAACTCTAAGATTTTACCCATAAAGCCTTAGATACATTTTCCCAAATCAATACTCCAACCCTAACAAAATTCTTTTGCACACAACCACAGATAAGGCCCTAAATGCAAACTAAAAGTTTGGAAGGAGCCCTTACCTTATCGTTAGCTTTAACGTCGATTTACAGTACTGCGAGCAAATCCGGTAAAATCTCCGCTCGCAACGTCGCATCCAAAGTTGGTCCCCTAGCACCGTAGCGTGGTAGTGAGCAACTTTCCCTTCTATCTCTTCGCGAAACGAAGCTTAGATCTAGATGAAACAGGGAGGTTTGTGTTTGACGGTTTTGAAATCCCTAACTCCGTTTTTGAATCCGGGAGGAAGGAAGAAGCTGAGAACTTGATCTTTCTCACCCACTAGCATTGGGTTTCAATTCTCGAACTTAAAGGAAGCAAGGAAAAACGAAAATGGAGGAAGGAGGAAGAAGGAAGAAAGAAGAAGGAGGCTTGCACGCGCGAGGCAGGGAGACGATTCTTTTCCTCTGTTTCCTTTTCTTTTCCTTTCTAACATACATATACTTATATATATATATATATATAACTTATATTAATATATATATATATATTTATATTATACTTAAACCAAACCCAAACGAATAACTAACAACTCTTCCACATTTCACTCACATCTCAAACTATTTTGATAAAAATATTTACTCTCGTTGCAATTCAATTGACAGATAAAATTTTTAGAAACCTGAGATATTTTTAACAAAATTGCCCAGTATTAAATTCTTCGTAACAGAAGTAAATTATTTCCCGACAAATAATTTTAATCCAATTTCTAAAAATATATTGTTGGCATTTAACTCACTCAATACCAAAAACTGAGCTAAGAGTCTAAGAAATTCTACACAAAATACCCTAAAATTGTATAATTTAGGATTTAAAATTAAGGGTCTTACAGAAAACACTTAGGAAACAAAATACAAATCTAATAGAAAAAATTTATGTTTTAAATAATCAAAGTACTTAATTTAAAACAGAAAATACCAATCTAAAAATTAATATTATTGTACTTAAGACAGATAATACAACTTTGAAAACTAATATTATTGATTTTAAAACTGAAAATGCATATATGAAAACCGACATTGTTGAACTTAAGGCTAAAAATCTAACTGTGAAAAGTAAGTATAGTTCAAGAAAAAGAGGAATGGTAAAAGAGGAATAGGATTTCAAGAAAAAATAATTGAATCTAAGTTTATTCCCTCTGATAATTTATGTACTATTTTCAATAAGAAAGGCCACACCAAAATATCTAGTCGTATGCTAACCACATGGAAAGACAAGAAATCTTTAAAATCTAACATACTAGGACCCAACTAGATTTGGGTACCAAAGGATAAAATTGTTTATGTTGTAGATGTTCTAAGCAACCAAATTGAAACACCAGTCATGGTGCTTGGTCAATGGATGCTTGCAATATATGAAGGCAAAAAGGTCTATGTTCCAAGACCTAACAAACAGAAGCCATATGACTATGGTGGAAGAAGGACTCGTCAGCACAATCCCTATTATAACCAGAACCAGAACCATATGATGAACCAAAAATATATGGAGTATCAACAGACTCAAAATTGGCAGAGAAGTCACACACATCAACAAAATTGGAACTACTAGAAGAATCAGAATTACCATTAGAGAAACCCGATACATCAGTAGAAACATAAATGGCAGATTCAAAGTCATAATTAGAAGACTTTTTTGAACACTCCAATAAAATTCATCAAGACTACAAACCTGGATAGAAATGTCAAATTCCTTCATCCAAACTCTCTAATTCGAGAATATGCAAACTTAGAATTTGAAAACCAGAAAAGAAAAACTAAGAGGGTTTTCAAAGTGAAAGTGAAACTGTTAACATATAGGTAATATCTTTCTTTAAATTTAACTATTGTCTGATATTATGTTTATTGTGATAACAAGAAGCTGGATCTTTTTTTAAAAAAAAACTAGATAAGTATTTTGCAGGTTCTTAAGAGTTTAAGAGGAATGATGTTTGAGATTTAGTACCTAGACCAAAGAAGAATATTATTGGAACCAAGTGGATTTTCAGAAACCAGTTAAACGAAAAAGGTGAAGTGGTCAGAAACAAGGCAAGACTTGTTGCACAAGGCTACAGTCAACAAGAGGACATTGATTACACTAAGACATTTGCTTTAGTGGCCAAGTTAGAAGCTATTCGTATTCTACTTTTGTTTTATTGCAAATAATAAAATTACATTATTTCAAATGGATGCTAAAAGTGTTTTTCAAAATGATTATATAAGTGAAGAAGTTTAACTACCCACAGGTTTTGAAAGTTTTAAATTTCCAAATCATGTTGTTATGCTTAGAAATCTATGTATGATCTAAAACAAGATCCTATGGAATGATATGATAGACTCAATAACATGTTGCTTAATAATAACTTTGAAAGAGGAGAAATAGATAATACACTTTTTATAAAATCAATAGAAGATTACATTCTTATTATTCAAATTTATGATGATGACATTATTTTTGGCACTCTTTGTCAAGAATTTTATAAAATGATGCAGCTTGAATTTCAAATGAGTATGATTGAAGAACTTAAGTTCTTCTTAGAGATAAAAATTTATCAAAGTCAAAAAGGTATATACATTCATCAAACTAAATATAAAAAAGAGTTTCTTAGAAAGTTTAAAATGAGTGATTGCAAACTTATGGCTACACCAATTCAGCCTACTTGTTCACTTGAAAAAGATGATTAAGGAGGGAAAAAAAAGAGATTGTGGAAAAACCCTATAGAGGAATTATAGGATCCCTATTGCACCTTACCGCTTCAAGACCTGAAATTATATTTCATGTGCAAGATTTCAAGCTAACCTTAGGGAATCACATTTAACTATTGTTAAGAGAATCCTTAGATACCTAAAGGGCACTACCAACATTACATTGTTCTACAAGAAACCTTCTAAGTACAAACTTATTGGATACTATAATTCAGGTTATGCTAGAGATAAACTTGAGAGAAAGAGCACTAGTGGCAAATGCATCTTTTTAGGTGAAAACTTAATATCTTGGTCAAGTTAGAGATAAACCATCATTGCAATGTCAACATCAGAGACTGAGTAGATTTCAAAGGATTCTCAACTACTGTGGATGACACATCAACTTGAAGACTACGAAATTTTAGAATCCAACATTCCCATCTACTGCGACAAAACTTCTGCCATTTGTCTAACGAAAAACCTTATCCTACATTCTAGAGCTAAACACATAGAGATCAAACACCACTTCATTAGGGACTTTGTTCAAAAAGGGTAATTAACATTCAATTTGTAGACACTAAACATCAATGGGTTAACATTTTCACCAAACCACTACATGAAGATAGGTTTGACTTCATCAAGAAAAACCTACACCTTACCTTCATACATGACTGATGTTATGGTCACTTCAAATTAGTTTAGTTTTATACTTGTTATTATATTTTCTTGTATAATTTTATATTTATTTTATTCAAAAAAAAAAAACTAAAAAAAAAGGAAAAACGAACAAAAAAGAGAAAAACGGAAAGAAAAAAAAAGGTGACTTAGTTTCATTTTCAAGTCTTTTTGTCTGATGACTAAAGGGGGAGAAATATATTTGATAAAGTGAAGAGAAAAGGATATTGAGACTTAAGGGGAGCCCTAAGCTAAGGGGAGTCAAAGAAATATAAATCAAAGTTGTTATAAAAAATACAAGTTTTGTCATCATAAAAAAGGGGGAGATTGTTGGAACCAAGTTGGTTTTACATTTAGAGTTTTGATGTTAACAAAAGTATTTTATGAAAACAATATATTTGACTTCAAAAAGTATGAAAGAAGATTCATGTAATTGAAGAAAATCCAAAATAAGATTTTATTTAAATTTATAATTGTAGAAAATCTAAAATAAGATTTGATTTAAATTTATAATTGAAGAAAATCTTTAACAAAGTTTAAAAGAAGATATGGTCAATATTTAATGAAGATTTGAAGAATATTTGATCAACATTCAATGAAGATTTGAAGAATATTTGATCAACATTTAATGAAGATTTGAAGAATATTTGCTCAACTTTTAATGAAGATTTGAAGAATTTTGATCAACATTTAATGAAGATTTGAAGAAGATTTTATCAACAAATAATAAACATTTCATCATAAATTAAAGAAGAGTTTATTTGAAGAATTTACAAACTCAATCTACACAAAATAGATATAGAATCAATTTGAAGAATTTACAAACTCAATCTGAACAAGATACAATTCAGAATTAAACAAGGGATAAATTGAAGCCCAAATTTTCATTATAAATAGATACTCAAGATTGAAGGAAAATGGCATCGAAAAACAAAAAAGAAGAACTCAAGATCAAATATCTCAATTCATCTTAGAGTTCAAAGAGAGAAACACTTGTTTAGTTTAGAAATATTTTATGAGTGTTCTTTTCTTATGGTGTGAGAGTTATTATTATTATATGCTTTGTTAGAAGAAACTACTCAAGGTTCAATCTTTTATATCCAACCCGATATTGGTTTAGTTCCTTTTTCAGTCTGGGGTTGTCCGGTTGTTAGGAGAAGACTTGGCTTGTCGGGTCAAGGTGGTTAGTTTCTCAATAGACGGCGTTGTCATACTGCTTGGAAGATTGGCTTAGAGGGTCAGGTGCTTTGTAATTCAAGGTATTTGAATTAGTGGATTAAAGCCTTCTGAATGAAGGGACTAGATATAGCCAAGTAAGTTGTGAACCAAGATAAAGCTATGTATCAAATAATTTTTGCTTTCGCTGTTTGCTGCTTCTGAATCTGATTTCTTCTTATCTAAGTAAGTCACGAACACCAAACCAGTTTATTTATATATTTATAAATTATCAAAAAGTTATCAACTTCGGCACACACAATTCAACCATTTTATCGTGTTTGCACCTTAAATATGTTGGTCAACATGTTATTGATCTGGTTGCTCAACTAAATGGATTCGTTGCCGATTGTTTTGTTTTTCAGCCTTTAATATTGCCTTCAAACAATGTAATTGATGGTTACAATCCATAACCTAATCCCTCCAATGTTTGTAAATCAAACTTTGAATTTTCATCAAATTAAGGGATAGAAGAAATGCCACTGGTAATTTTGTAATATAATAAGTATATTATTATTATATAATTGTTGAATATTTGCTATATTTAATGAAAACTTATTAGGTTTAGGGTTTGATAGCTTGTTTATCAAAGAGAGACTGTATTTACAAATTCATTAGAGGCACATTGATAGCTTGTTTAATAGAGACGGTCACAACTTTAGCAGATCTTCTAGAGCATTGCATTGTTTTGCTTATTTATCTTATCATATCATCAGATGATGCACTGTATGGTCTTTCAAGTTTGTGACAAGGGAACTGCATACTTAATTAAACTTATTAGTGCTATAAATTATTTTCACAAAATAATTTTTGCTATCATCAAAACAATCAGGAGTCATGGTTTTTCAATCCAACTTTGTTCTAACTATCCCCCCCCCCCTTTTTTGTTGATGACATACAACTATTATTGTGAATAGTTTTTCTTTTTAATAAATAATATATGCAAAATTATTCAAAGACAAGTAGTAAAGCTCCCACTTAAAATGAACAAGTTTTCAAAAATAGTGGAGTACTATAATTCGATAAAGAGGGTTTGCTAAAAGATAATAAATTGTTCTCAAAATACATCAAAACCATATATTATGTCTTTTGTCATCAGACAAAAAGAGTTGAGCTAGAGAAGTAAATCACAAAAAAAAATGATGTAAGTGTTATAATTAGATGAAGAATTTTTGGCATTAAAGAGTGAATAGTACATTAAATATAGTGAAAATCAATACACAAAAGGAAAGAAAAGCAAATGTAAACTTAATGTTAGGATTGGTCAATCTAGCTAAGATTAGTCCTAAGGTATTTTGAATGGACTCCTAATTCATGGTTGTCTATTCCATGAACACATCAATGTTCGCTTCTAGTCGATCAAAGTCTCCCTTCTTTACAAATTGAGATAGGTCACAAGAAGGTACAGATGGAATGGAATAAGAGTCTTCAGAGGCAGATTTTGAAGAAACAAAAGCAGGAACGTCCAACAGAGTTAACTCAACTAATGAGATAATCACAAGAAACTTCAATGGTGCCAAAAGGATTAACCATTGGTGGTTCCAAATGAACATATATACATGGAAAGCTATCTTCACTCGATGCATCTTCTGATGTAGCAGTCAGTTGCTTTCTATTCTGGTCTCCACGAGGTTTTTGAAAATGCAAGACCCAAAGGTAAAGGATCTCATCAGTATGTATGAAATCACTTGAGTTATGAGCAGCCAAATGCCTTCCATGTTTTCCCTAGTCCAGGTTGTGACAAAAGAAAGAACATTGTCCCTTTGATTGGAGACTTCATCAAAATCCAAACTTTGAGCATTCATAATCCTAATCTTGTTAATTTTAACAGTGAAGGAGGTCATGAATGAGTCAAGGTTTGGCAAGCCAAAAGGAAATGAGAGATTAAAAGAGGCTAGGTCATCTGAGGATGTTTCATAGGCTAGATCATCGACACCTTGAGGTTTTGTCTTAGTTGTTATGTGGATAGGATCTACAAGCATATGTGCGAGAGTGTCAAATGCAGGTGTGGAAGGGATGGGTGAGGTTTGATTGGTTATTTGGGTAGGTGTTTGTAGAGGGTTACTATAGAAAGGGAATATTGTGGGGAAACTCAGTATTAAAAGGATATGGATTTAATCTATATCTAAGGGTAACAAAACATTCTACTATAGTTGCCTCAAACATCTCATCTGAGGCATTCGTATTTGAAGAAGAGCTCGAAAAAAATAGTAAGTGTATTTGAGGTTGTTTTGTTTGATCAGAGGAGGGTGGAGGTTTAGCTAGTTTAGGTTCAGACAAGTCATTACCACTATCCCTTGTAATATTAGCAGAGGAATGAATAGACTCAAAAGTGAAATTTACTTTATGTCTCTTTCTCAAGATAAAGTTTTCTTTTTCCTCATTAGTGTTGACATTATCTTCTTCTTCGACTATCGCAGTAGATACCCTGATTGTCCTTTTTCTTTTCTTCTCAAACTCTTGAGGTGTTGTCGGTAGAGATAAGCGGATTGGAGGCATTTCTTGAACAGAGTGGTACATCCTTAGATACTCTTGAATTACCTCTATTATCTTTCTAAAAAATTGGTGTGTACGAATCTCCAACCAGGAAAGGAATATCTTGAGATCAACTAGACTGTCTTGAGAGCCTCTTGATTTAAGTGCTTGGTTTTATTTTGTCCTTGATAGAAATGAACCTCATTTTGATGACATTTTGGATGTTGAATACTAGTGTAGGGGAGGATACCAAGTGCTCATCTTGAACAACTCCTCCCAATTCCTCTAAATGTACTGACTTGGAGTAGACATTAGGATCTTTAAAAAATTACTTGTTGATTTTTAGGCGAGCCAACCCTTGATTCATATCCATATTCAATTACCACACCTTCATCCAAGCATTTGGTAATAGTAGCAATGGTTTGTTGAGTGACTTTTATGGAAATCCCTAAAACATATTGGAGACTTCTCCATCTCTGTTCGCATCAGCAAACCTCTAGAACGTTTTAACTAGAATGCCAAGAGAAGAAAGTTAATCTAGGTTAAAGTACTTAAACCATCCAATACCAGCAAAATCTTCAATGAAGTCGAACTCGTTCTTAGTGAGATTAGAGAAATAAATTTGAAGTTCATTGTGGGTATCAAGTTGATCCATATTATATGCCATAAGGGGGTAGAAGAAATTTTCCCGATGGTAGAAGAAAAGGTGGAACTTGAAGCCATTAGAGAATTGATCAGAGGTTTCTAAAGTTTGAAAAAAATGGAAAAAGCGTGGCAAATACATGCGAATAATGAGTGACTTGATTGTTGGTGTTTTTGATAAAATGATTGAGTTTCTAAAAGATAACAACAATAACTAGCATGCATGTGTTAACACATAAGAAATGACACATGTCATAAAATCAAAAACTCACACATCTTTTCAAGAAAATTGTTCATTATGAAATAAATTGAATTTTAAGCAACTAGAGATAGAGGAAAAATTCAATTCATCAGAGATTGATCATACACATTTAAGCAATTAATTTGTTTTACCATAAGTATAGGTATACAAGGATTCCAACATTATTCCTTTATAAATTAAATGTTTAAATTTTTCTTTATAAAATTAAATTTGTCTTCAATAAGATATTTTGTAAAGATATCTACCCATTGTTGATCAGTGTCAATGAATTTATGTCTAATTTACCCTTCTCAACATAATCTCTTATAAAGGTATAATTAATCTCTATATGTTTTTCCTTCGAATGAAAAATAGGATTTTTGGTTAAACATTTAGACGAAGTATTATCACAAAAGATAAGAATGTTACTATCAATAATTTTGAAGTCTTCTAGTTGATGTTTCATCCACAGTGGTTGAGTGTTATAGTTGGTTGCTGAATTTATTTTAGTTGTAGATAGAGCAAGGGTTCCTTTTCTTTTGCTTGACTAGGAGATCAAATTTTTCATCAAGGAATGTACAACTACCAGTAGCGTTTTCCCATTCTAATTTATCTCCAACATAGTTAGCATCACAAAAACCTATCCACCTGTAATAAGATGATGGCTTATAACAAAGACTAAGATTAGTAGTTCCCTTCAAATATCTAAATATCCTATTGACTAAGATTACCACTTCACATTTCTCATTTAAATTGTTTCGATAAGACTTGGTTCCAAACAACTTCTTTTCTTTGGGCTTGAGTACAAGATCCCATACATCATTTCACTAGGATTGATTTAGTTTTTCTTACATCCATCCCTCCATCATCTGATAGAGCTTCTTCAATTGTTGCAGGCTCGATTTTAGACAAAAGTCCATACATTGATGTTTCTTTAAAAGCATATTTGGTCTTTAAAGGATCACTTAAATTTCCTATGATCAGAGAGTTTGGATATGATGATTCCTATTTTCATCCAAGATTTGGTTCCGGATAACTTTGATTTGCAAATGGTTCGCCATAGCTTGTCTTTGTATTGTCAAGTACATATTCTAGTTCTTTAGAGAGAGACTTTATTGCTTCTTCTGATTTCTCTAACTCCTCTTATATTTGTAAATGTGCAAAATCATTATTGAGATTTGATATTTTATGGTCAAGCATTTTGTTGTCAAACTTGACATGGATTGATTCCTCAACAATCATTGTCTATTTGTTGTATACTCTATAGTTTTGACGTTTTAGAGTATCCCAAAAAGGTGCACTTTTGAAATAGTGAATCAAACTTGCTAAGATTTTCTTTGGTGTTCAAAATATAACATATGCAACCAAATGGATGAAAATAAGAAATGTTGAGTTTTGTTCCTTTCTATAGTTCACTAGGTGTCTTATTAAGGATAGGTCTTACATAGATTTTATTCTAAATATAACATGCATTATTCACTGTCTTTGTCCAAAAGTGTTTGACAACATTAATTTCATGAATCTGGTGCGTGTCATGTCTTGAAGAGATCTACTTTTCCTTTCTCCAACACCATTTTGTTGGGATGTTCTAGGAGAAGAAAAATTGTGTAGAATTTTGTTCTCTTCACCACCATGATCACTACGAATTGTCATAATACAAAAATCTTTTTCATTTTGTACTTTTTTACATAAAGTAGTGAAAACATTATGTGACTCATCCTTGTTTTTAAAGAACTTTACCAATGTCCACCTGGAGTAGTCATCAACAATAATTGTTGGAACCAAGTTGATTTATACTAAGAGTTTTGATGATAACAAAAATATATTTTGGGAACAATATATTTAACTTCAAATAGTATGAAAGAAGATATGGTCAAGATTTATCAACAACAAAATATGAACATAATCAATTTGAAGAATTTACAAATGCAATCTAAATAAAAAATACAAACATAATCATTAAGAATAATTTACAATCTCAATCTAAACAAAATAGGCACATAATCAGTCTAAAGAATTTTCAAACTCGATATGAACGAAATACAATTCAGATATAAATAAGGAATAAATTAAAGCCCAAATTTTAGAAGCAAACAAGGCTGAAGAAGAAAATCATCGAAAAACATAAAAGAGTAGTCTCAGAGTTCAAGGAGATAAAACTTGTTTGGATGAGAAATATTCTCCAAGTATTTTTTCTTAGAGTGTGAGAATTATTATCATTATCAGCTTTTCTAGAAGCAAACACTTAAAGTTCCAATATTTTGTATCCAACGTGATAGTGGTTTAGTTCCTTTTCAATTTGGGTTGTAAGGTTGTTAGGAGAAGACTTGGCTTGTAAGGTCAAGGTGGATAGTTCCTCAAAAGTTTGGGATTGACAGATTGTTTGGGAAGACTAGTTTGGAGGGTCAGGAGCTTTGTAATTCAAGGTATTTGAATTAGTGGATTAAAGCCTTTTGAATGAGGAGACTGGATGTAGCCAAGTTAATGGTCAACCAAGTTATATCTATGTGTATAATTATTTATGCTTTCATTACTTGTTGCCTCTCAATCCAATTGCTTCTACTCCAAGTAAGTCACCAAAACTGAACTAGTTTTATTATTTATTTATAAATCATCAATTGGCATTAGAGCTTGGTCTCAAGGTTAAACATTTTATAGTGTTTAAGAAAATATCTAAGGGTTCAATATGTTTGGATTCAGTGAAAAAGCTATTGGAGGAAACATCAACAAACCACATTTGTTTAATAGAGAACATTTTGAGTATAGGAAGGACATGATGAGAAGTTTTTATATTTTATAAGATCTTAAACTTTGGGACTTGGTGGAAGATGGTTATATTGCTCCGAAGAATACAAATGGTATTGAAATTCCATGAAAGGAGTTTGACACGTGCACCAACAAGGAGCCAACAAATAGTATTTAGGATAGTCTGATTTTGACCCATGAAGGAAACAAGCAATTTCAAGAAGCAAAGGTCATCCTCCTAGTAAAAAAGTATGAGATGTTCAAGATGGAAGAAGATAAAGACATTGAAATAATGTTTTCCAGATTTCATATCTTGGTCTCAAGACTAAAGGTACCTAAGAAGGTCCATACTTTTTACCACTAACAGATGCAGTCGTTACTTGACCAAATAAATTAAGGTGTAAAATTTGAAATGGTCTAGAAATGGAAACAACATTCTTTGAAGCAAAAGATGATTTTGTTTGTTTCATTTTCTTACATGCCTCACAAAGAACATATGCTTCATATCTTAGATTTGTCAAGCCTTTGACTAGGTTAAATCTTTTCAACTTTGAGGTTAATCTTAAGTTTGAAGGTACAAAACGAGAAGGGGGTTTGAATTGTGTTTGCCAAAATTGATAACTTTTTAATAATATATTAAAAACATTGGTTAAGCTTTGGTGACTTAGTTGGAACAAAAGCAATCGGATTCAAATGCATTAGACAATGAAAGCATAAATAATTTGACACATAGATTTATCACGGTGCACCACTAACTTGGCTACATCCAGTCTCCACATTATAAAACACCTAACCCTCCAAGCCAGTCTTCCTAAATAGCTTGACAACCCAAGATTTTTGAGGAACTAGTCACCTTGACTCTACAAGTCAATTCTTCTCCTAACAACCTGACAACCCCAAATTGAACAAGAATGAAAACCATTATCAGGTTGGATACAAAAGTTTCTAACTATAAGTGTTTGCTTCTAACAAACTTGATAA
This sequence comes from Cicer pinnatifidum, assembly GCA_037974775.1. Classification (NCBI taxonomy): domain Eukaryota; kingdom Viridiplantae; phylum Streptophyta; class Magnoliopsida; order Fabales; family Fabaceae; genus Cicer; species Cicer pinnatifidum. Next base: position 28,504,114 of record JBBPBR010000007.1, on the reverse strand, counting down.
TAATAATTACACTCACACTCTAAGAAAAAACACTTAGAAAATATTTATGACATGAACAAATGTTTCTCTCTTTGAACTTTAAGATGAATTTGAAATTTTGAGATTATAAGTTCTTCAACTCTTTACTGATTTTCGATGATCTTCTTCTTCAGCCTTGAATATCTATTTATAGTTAAATTTAGGGCTTTAATTTATTCCTTGTTTAATTTTGAATTGTATCTTCACTCCTAGCTTAGTCAACAATAATCTTATTCAAAAATAATTATGAACAAGATGTTTTTTGATAATATGTTCTTTAGCTAATTCTTTATTTATGAATTCAATCTAAGCAGATCTTCTAGATTGATTTGTTTTCATATTTTATTCAGATTGAGTTTGTAAATTTTTCATATTGATTCTATTTAGATTTTGTTGTAGGTAAATGTTGATCAAATTTTCTTCAAATCTTGACCATATCTTTTTTTCAACTTTGTCAACGATTTTCTTCAA
>JBBPBR010000007.1:28415440-28496047 GCA_037974775.1 Cicer pinnatifidum | reverse complement strand
TACTTTTTTGGATTCATGAGAATAGAATCAGTAGAGAAGGAGTGAAGCGAGCTGTATGGAAAAATTAACTTAAAAATATAAAATAATATAAAATGATATTTATAATTAAAAATAAATTTTATCCATTAATGCTTAAAGTATTTTTAAAAGTAGTAATTTCAAAATAAGTTTTTTATTAATTTAAAATTTATCAATATAATATATTTATATATTTATCTATTAATTTATTTTCAATTAAAATAAATAAATTATCTATTTTAAAATACTATTTGACTGATTTTTTTTTGACAAAATTTGTCTCGTATATGAGTTTTATAATAAAAATGAAAAAAAAAAGTGAAATAATATAATATATTACAAAAACCATACATGTGACTAATTTATTTTAGATTTAAATAACTTTTTGGTTCATATAAATATACAATATTTTTTTAATTCCTCTAAATTTTTTATTTAGTTAATGGTTTCTTAAATATTTTCAATAAAAAAAATTTGGTCCCTACTTTTAAAGCAACTCATGTGTATTGTTTAAATTTTTGAATGATTTTTTGCATACATCTTTAAATTATTATAATTATTTTTCTACAAACATTCTGGATTAGAAATGAAGGAAATCTTTCACCAGACCATGGAACACACCATGGCGCTCTTGAGACTCACACAAATCTCATGAAGAAAGTGCACACTTCCCACCTTACAGTTACACTAATCCACCAATTGTTGGTACAAATCAGCATAATGAGACTTACCCCCAAATTTTGGGTTATGGCACTAGTGATATTCCTCAAGTTCAGCATCCACCCACTGCTTCTTTTCTCCATGCAAATCATTTAGAAGTTGTGTTAGTGATGTTGAACTTATATTACAACTTTCAACAACTTGTTTCTCCTATGTCATTAGGGAATCATCATCCTAATGAAAAATGGTAAGCCCTCGAAGAACGTTTGAGAGCTATTGAAAGGGAAAATAATTATGGTTTCAAAGCTTCAGACTTGTGCCTTGTTTCTGTTGTAGCATTATATCATATAAAGAAAAGTTGTAATAAAAATACAATTTTTGTCATCATCAAAAAGGAGGAGATTGTTGGAACCAAGTTGATTTTATACTTAGAGTTTTGATAATAGCAAAAGTATTTTATGAGCACAATATATTTGACTTCAAAGAGTATGAAAGAAAATTCATATTTTTGAAGAAAATCTAAAAGAAGAATTGATTCAAATTTATAATTGAAGAAAATCTAAAATAAGATCTGATTCAATTATAATTGAAGAGAATCTAAAATAAGATTTAATTCTGATTTATAGTTGAAGAAAATCTAAAATAAGATTTGATTCAAACTTATAATTGATGAAAATCTAAAATAAGATTTGATTCATATTTATAATGGAAGAAAATCTTTGACCAAATTGAAAAAAAGATATGGTCAAGAGTTGATGGAGATTTGATAAAGATTTGAAAAAATTTTATCTACAACAAAATAAGAATAGAATAAATATGAAGAATTTATAAAATCAATCTAAAAAAAATAGAAACATAATAATCTGAAGAATTTACAAACTCAATATGACCAAGATACAATTTAGAATTAAACAATAACTAAATTGAAGGCCAAATTTTAATTATAAATAGATACTCAAGACTGAAGAAGAAAATCATCGAAAAACATAAAAGAGTAGTCTTAGAGTTCAAAGAAAGAAACACTTGTTAAAGTTAGAAGTATTTTCTAAGTGTTCTTTTCTTAGAGTGTGAGAGTTATTATTATTATTAGCTTTATTAGAAGCAACTACTCAAGCTCCAATCTTGTTTATCCAACCCAATAGTTTAGTTCCTTCTTCAATCTGGGGTTTTCAGGTTGTGAAGAGAAAAGGTGGTTAGTTCCTAAAAAAATATGGGGTTGTCAGTTTGTTTGGGAAGTCTGGCTTTGAGGGTCAGGTGATTTGTAATTCAAGATAATTGAATTAGTGGATTAAAATCTTCTGAATGAGAGGACTCAATGTAGCCAAATTAATGGTGAACCAGGATAAATCTATGGTCAAATTATTTATACTTTCATTATTTATTACCTCTAAATCTGATTCCTTCTTATCCAAGTAATTCATAAAAACCAACCAACCTTCATTAAATTAGCAAAAAGTTATCAACTTTGTTAAGCACAATTCAACCCCCCTTCTCGTGTTTGCACATTCATACAAAGGTTTGGAACTTGAGTAGTTGCTAATAAGAAGCTGATTATAATAATGACTATCACACTCTAAGAAGAACACTTATAAAATATTTCTCATCGAACAAATGTTTCTATCTTTGAATTCTAAGATGAATTTGAAATTTTGAGTTTGAGTTCTCCTATTTATAGATAAAATTAGGACTTCATTTTAGTCCTTGTTTAATTTTGAACTGTATCTTCATTCCTAGCTTGGTCAACAATAATCTTATTCAAAAATAATTCTCAACAAGATGCTTTTTGATAATATGTTATTTAGCTAATTCTTTATTTCTTAATCCAATATGAGCAGTTCTTCTGGATTGATTATGTTTCTATTTTGTTTAGATTGAGTTTGTAAATTCTTCAGATTCATTATGTTCATATTTTATATAGATTGAGTTTCTTAAATTCTTTAGATTAATTATGTTTGTATTTTGTTCAAATTGAGTTCGTAAATTCTTTAGATTTATATTGTTCATATTTTGTTGTAGATAAATCTTGATCAAATATTCTTGTAAATAATTTATATCTTCTTATGATAAATATTGATCAAATCTTCTTCAAATCTTGATCATATCTTTTTTTCAACTTGGTCAAAGATTTTCTTCAATTATAAATTTGAATTAACTTTGTTCCAACAAACATGACTAAATGGAAGCTCTAACCAGAGGTAACAATTAGAGATTATGTGTCTAGAGGAATAATCAGAGGATACGTATCAAGAGGAAGAATCATAGGCAAATGAACAATGTTAGAGTCAGATGAACAATGGTAAAAGTCAGAGGAATATGAACATTGACTAAAGTCAAATTCATCAGGAGAATTCAAGAACGAGAATCAGAGGGCAAACAAAGGAATGATACCCGAGACAGAAAAGAAGCAACATATCAGACAAAAACAAAAGTATTTTACTAGAGGCAAAATACTCAAAATTTAATAATGACCACTTGAGGCAAATGCCCAGATTCAAGATGTGGAAATCAGAGACAAAATGCCCAAGATCAGAAAATGAGAACCCGAGGCAAAAAGCCCAAGTTATCGAACGACGCCTAGATACAAAACTACATTAGCAAGGATGGAAAAGCATCCAAAGCACGCGCATTTTCCTTCAGTGGTAGGATTTGCGCATTCAACTATAATTATTTACTCAAAATCCTGAGATTTCCTAGATTACTAACATAATAACCATGCAATGATCAAACAATAACATGCATAACATTTTAAAATCATTTGGGTGCAGTTTAAAACACCTATGTTCTAAACAAATTATTTTCTCACGCATCAAAGTTCTTTTAACCCGTATTACCTCAAAACAATGAATAATTTCGCAAAACTCTCATGCTAAAAGAAGTTTATGTAACAGAAATCACAATTTTTCTTGAATGTTAGTTAATTGGAGAGGCTTGTCTACTTCTTAGTTTTCTTCCTCTTCTGGTCCAACTTCCTTTGTTGCGTCTTTTTCCTCACCCGAACACGTTTTTATGGTTTTATTGTGGGCTGATGAGTGGATTCTAACATGCAAGAAGTTAGAATAGATCTTATGGGATTAATGGAATTAGTGTTTTTTTTTTTTTTTTTTATTTTAGAAAGAAAAAAAAAAGGAATCGAATAATTTGGGAAAGATGATGAATATTGTACTAGTGAGTTTTCCAGATTGGCTACAATTAGAAGAGAAACAATGAGAGAGTGGTTGGTGTTTTACTCAGGAATAAAGATATAAGTGTAGGAAATGGACAAAATTTCTCATTTTGACCATTGGATATTCCTTTTTTTACTTCTCATATCTCTTCCTATCTTAATTAAAATTTCTTATTCCTAAATTAATCATGTTAATATTTAAAAATCATTATTTTATAAGTTTTAAATGAATTATTACATTGATCTTCAAATTCCATGTTTATTTTTTTCTGTCAATATTTTTTTTCTCAATATTTTTTCCAATATCAAAATAGTAGTAACATCTCAAGTGCCATTAATTTGCCCATTACTTTACTGGATAATTATGGAAGAATTGACAAGGTCAATCAATTTGACGATGAAGATCATGGATTGATTAACGAGGATGCTATAGTCGATGACAATGAGAAGGAGAAAGAAGAAGAGACGATCAATGGTGAACCATATGAAGATGAATGGTTTAGTGATTTATGTGACAAAGGAAAATGTTTTAATAGTTCTAATGATGTTTTATTATTTTGAAGCTTGATATATCATTGTTGGGGGTCAAGATATTATATAATTTGTTTTATTGAAGTTTGATATATGTTTTTACAGGTTTCACTTTAATATTTTTTTTGATGTAGTTATTTTAGATATAAATAAATTTTTTATTTTAAATGTTTGGTAGAAGTACAAATAGAGGTGGAAGGACTTTATCGTCTCGGGTCGACACTCATCTGTTAGGTAGATAATTGCTTTAAAAGTTTCACCTACTATACCATATCAAAATGTATCTCTAAATCAATCATTATTACATGTATTACCTACACCATCAGCACACATAAACATTACACCATCACCAACCCAAACTACAACACCACCCGAAAATCCAACTCCAACAGCATCACCATCCCAAAATCCAACCTCAACACCATCACCTATTCTACCTCAAACTTCCGAACAAAATTTTCACACACTCAATCATCAACCATTAAATTTGAGGAAGATAAACAAGTTGAATAAGAATGCCTTCAAGAGATAGAGCCTTATGGAAATGAGTATGTTATATAATATAATTTTGATAAAACAATTAAATTATATTTTGGTAAAGAATTATCAATTCATTTGCACTAATAATATCTTTGTATTAATAGGTTTAATCCATCAATTGCTATCCATTTCCTTTCAAATTCCATTAAGAGCAAATTTGATTGGTTTTGTCTTACATGGAGACATGCAACAAGTGGTATGCTGAGATTTATGGTTTTCTGAATTAAAGGTAAATAGATAGTTAAAATCTAATATATTTAATTGATATATTGTACCAAAGACACTTGAAGAATTTAAATTGCTTACACGTTATCTGAGTTAAGTTTTGTAGAAGGATTGTAGATGGGATACTAAATATTATGCAAGGATTCACCAAATTTTTTATATTAAGGGAGAATCTCATTTTAGAGGTATGATGTATCAAGAGAGGCAAAATTATGCAAAATAAAAAAATCAAGAATACAAGCCAAAATACATTCCTGCACTTATACGAAATCAATTAATACATCAATGAACATTTGATAAAATGTTTAAGAATTTATTTGTGGCAAACATCGCAAAACAACGCGAAAAATAGGATTTTACGACGTTTTTTTAAGCAATTTACAACGTTTAAACGTTGTAAAAGATACAACAGCGCTTTTTTAAAACCAAAAAGCGCTATAAAACATGTACATATATTATGCGTTTGTTATTCACATTTTACAGTGCTTTCTAAATAAGCGTTGTAAAAGATGCACCCATTATATGCATTATTATGCACCTTAATTTTACAGCGCTTATTGAAAAAGAGCGTTGTAAAATGTGCATTATAATGTATATAATGGGTGCACCTTTTACAGCGCTTATTTAAAAAGCGCTGTAAAATGCGCACCCAATATATGCATTACATTGCCATATTTTACAGCGCTTTTTGAAAAAGCGTTGTAAAATGTGCATCCAATATATGTATTATAGTGCACATTTTACAACTCTTTTTCATATAAACGCTGTAAAATGTGCACTATAATGCATTTTTTTTCAAATAAGCATTGTAAAATGTGACCATTTGTAGGGCTTTTTCAAAAAGCGCTGTAAAAGGTAAAATTTTTTATTTATTTATTTAAAAACGTTGTAAATTAAATTTTTGAAAAGTTCTTTTTGGTTTTTTATGGCATTTTTTTAGAAAGCGCTGTCTTTTAATTTGTTTTCCAAAATTATTTTCATCCAGAATCAGTTCACAATCAGTTCACACAACAACAGAACATATTCAAATACATATTCCGAAAAATATCACACAATCAGTACACAAAAACAGAACTATATAACTTAACTTTATATATTAATTTACAACAGAACATTCAGATATATATATATATATATATATATATATATATATATATATATATATATATATATATATATATATATAACTTAATTAACTACATATACATATTCAGATATTGTACAACATCACATATTCATATACATGTTCATATATTGTGCGCTATTCATATACATATAACTAACAGAATACACAGAATATAACTAGCTACCATATATTCAGATCCCTTGCAGCATGCTATTTCCCAGCAAATCAGATAATCTTCATTTCAAGCACATAATGACATCAGTCTTCCTTTAATTCCATTAGATCTTCCTCAGAGTATGTTGGACTAGAATTGTCAAAGTACTGTGCAATATAAAAATTGAACATATTAAGCTAGAATCAAATATATAGATAATTTATATATGAAAATCATATAATGAAAATACCGTACCATTTCTGGAATAATAGTTTGATTCCTGTCAACAATCTCCTTCATGAATTGCAATATATAGTACCCACAGTCGATGTTGTTAGTTTGACGAGGGCACTATAAAATAAAACATATAAGTCAATAAAATATTTGTGCATTGATCGTAAAGGCATATATTTGTAAATGAAAATTTAAAGGCATATATTTCAAACCTTTATTGGAATCCATGTGATGTTATTAGACTTTTGCTTCGACACTGTAGCACCTCTTTGAGCTCGAAAAACTTGTAAAGCACTATCGAATAAATAAATGTGATTATTATAGCATTAACAAACACATTATATATATATATATATATATGTAAGAAATAAATGAATATTACTTACGTGTCGAACATAGTCTTTAAATTGGAGTGATTGTTGTAATTGCAATGCAAGGGATCCAAATAGTATATAACTTCAGAGGTCGCATTGATTGCAAATAGCACCCAATGTGCCCTACAACAACAAAAATTTGGTTGTCAATTTTGTTTACACAACTAATAAATTAAGATCTCATTAATTGAAAAAGATATAAATAAATAATATATAATTACGTACCCTGAATTATATGGTGCAAAGAACAATTTATCCTTCTCTATATTTCCTAATAACATATCTACAATGTAATTCTTTACATTAACTGGATTGAGTTTACACATCGAAAGCTTATGCGGAGACAAGAATGAATATCTATTTGACAATCTGCGCGTGCACACAACCTTCTCATACAAAAACCTTCAATGAAAATTTCAAACTAGATTAATTACCAATAAATTTAATTAATTACCAATAAATGCAATTAAATGTATTTTTTTACCTTATGTACAAGCTGATGGCAGTAGCACTCAGCTCCTTATGGTTGAGAAGTTCGTATATGTGCTCCTTTTTGAGAAATTCTTCATACTCATCTCCAAATATAGCTTTATTCATCGTTATGATGCGTAAATCGTCGTTGTTGCCCATATTCCTTTTTACTTGGATGTCAAGACACGCCCCATATTTAGCAAGGCATGGCTGACTTATTTTAGGAGCAGCAGCGACCGATTGTCCCTGATCCAGTTTTCTAGCTGCAACTTTGGTAGCTTTATTACCCTCCAGCTTTTGTAGTTTGCTAGCTCTATTACCCTCCAATTTTTGAGGTTTGCCGGCTTTATTTTGTTGTGCGGGTGGTTTATTTGATTGAATATGAAAAAATGAGGTTAAATGTTAGTTTATTGAATATGAAAAAATGACAAACCTTAGGGAATAAATGTGACAAACCTTTTCGAGCGATGTAATTGATTCGTTTCTGGAAATATTTTTATCATTCCCTTTAGGATTTTTTAGAATGTAAATATAAATGTGAAATTAAAGTTAGGAATAGAAAAAAATCAGCAATTAAATATACATATCAATTAAACATACATTTCAATTAATTAAATATACCTTATCGAGGGCAACAAAATGTGTGGGCCATGCCACGTAACTACCAATTACTTTGCCCAAAAACTTCATATCTCCATCATTGTCCTGTATCGGCAACGGTGCAATTGGTTCCAAAGTAATAATTGGTGATACTTTGACATGGCCCGCAGGGATCGGTGTGTTGTGCAATACTTCTCCCGAAGTATTGTACAATTTTCCTTTTTCGACCTTCCGATAAGTAGGGGAGGATAAGTACAACACGCATGGAGTGACACCCTAAATCATTGGGTAAAACATAAGTATGGTTAATACATAAGTATATTTAATACACAAGTAATTACATAAGTAAGTAATTAATTACCTCCGGAAGACTTTTGAGACCGATGTTGCAACTCACGTTTTCACTCTCCATTTGTATTTCACGTTGGAGCGGATCCGAGAGTTGCTTGTCTTTAATCGTCTTCACCAAGAGTGCCACTTGTTCTGATAGGAGTTTGAGCTTCTCTAATACTTCCTCATTGGATGGATTTTGGCGTTTCTCTTGTAAAAAATAGCTTTTAGGAGTTACGCCAAATCCTTTCCCCCTCACGCGACCGGAATACTCGGGAACATTAAACACTTTACCCAGAATGTCCCTGCAACTAGCTATGTTGCCCTCTTGATTTTCCGAACTTTGTTCGACATTCTCCTAAAATACATGTAGGATTAAAAAGATAAGTTCAATATCATTTTTAAAATACAATATTAAAAAATATTAAAGTGATAATATACTTACACAAAGTTCTATTACTTTTTGAACATTTTCGTTGTCAACCACTCCGTCCTTATTTACAAGAGCTTCCTTCCACAAGATATGACGACCCAACGGTTGATCGGATTAGGTGTCTTGTCGCTATTCATTAAGATCATAAACAAAATATTAGTTAGAAACTATAGTTTATAATACAAATTATTTCATTATATAAAAGTGATATTTAATTACTTACAAGTTTTTGCTCTAGACGTGCATATCCCATACGTGATTTTTTGTATGGGTGCGTCGTATTTCTTGCCCTCTCGCGATTTTCCTTACTTATATTCTATATAAAAAAAATAACAATCGTGTAAAAATTTAAAATACGCTATGAATATGAATAATAAAACACAAATGCTAATAAATTAATCACTTACCACAAACGCGGGGTCCGAACGTTTTGATACAAATGCACTCCATTCATCATTTGATATATAATGTTTATATATTCTTGGAGCTTCAGCATTTGTATTTCCTTCTCTATCTTTTAGATAGAAATTAGAGAGGTGAAATCTAAAACCCCGGTGTATTTTCCCGGCAACTCTCAAGACGTAACTCTTTCTCCCCTCATCAAGAACAAAAGCAGTCTGCAAGCGAAATAAAGATATAGTTTGAGTAAAGTATTTCAATGGAAAAAATTATAAATGACAAAAGAGTGGATCAAAAAAGTTGCTTGTATGTCATTCCACAATATATCTTTGGCATCCTTCAACGCTTTATCTCTCCAATCATCAATTGTAATGGGGATATTTTGACGAACAACAACCCCAATGTAACTTACAAACATGGAGCTGTTTGGGTCAATTGGCTGACCACTCTCATTCCATCCAACCTAATAAACTCATATAGTAAGTACATGCTTTTAAAAAAAGATAAAAAATAAATAGCAAACAGAGTATAGTATACCTTATATTTAATGCCATTGCTCCTTGCTTTTATGTCCTTTTGCATTATAGTTGCACCACGTTTGACTTCATTTTCGTAATTCATAGTGTTGACAACTTCTTCATTTTGACATTCTAAATCTTTGGTGGTATCCATTTATCTACAACAAGTTCAACATGCAGTTTAGTATAACTTCAACAAGCTCAACATGCAGTATTCTAAGTACATATCAGTATCAGTATAACTTAAACAAGCTCAACATGCATTTTAGTGATAACACAAAATTAATAACATCAATACCTGAATAATGAGGGTTTGAAGAAATACGCAATGCACAGAAATGAGGTTTCGTAGAAATACGATTCGCAGAAATATGGTTCGAAGAAATACGTAATGAGAGTTACGTATTTCAATGAAAAGATATTGTGTTTAATGGGAGAGATGATCGTGGATGGAAATAAGGTTCGAAATGAGGGAGATGATCGTGGAAATTAGGTTCGTAATGGAAGATATGATAGGGTTCGCATAGGAAGAGAAGAACGATGAAGGTTGAGATGATAAAGAAGTTTACGTAATGAAGATGAAACTGAAGCGGTTTACTGTTATATATAAAACCCTTTTACAGCGCTTTTTTATAAGCCTTTTACATCGCTTGTTGGAAAAGCGCTCTAAAAGGCCTCCTTATTTTATTTTTAAAAAGGCTCTTTTACAACGCTTTTCAAATAAGCGCTGTAAAAAACCTCCTTGTTTTCTTATGTTATATGAATGTTTTTTTAAAGCCTTTTACAGCGCTTGTTGGAAAAGCGCTCTAAAAGGACTCCTTATTTTATTTTTAAAAAGGCTCTTTTACAACGCTTTTTCAAATAAGCGCTGTAAAAGACCTCCTTGTTTTCTTATGTTATATGAATGTTTTTTTAAAAGCCTTTTACAGCGCTTTGTCAAATAAGTGCTCTAAAAGGCCCCCTTATTTTATTTTTAAAAGGGTCTTTTACAGCGCTTATTTGAAAAAGCGCTGTAAAAGACCTCCTTGTTTTATTTTTATATATAAGGTTCTTTTTCAGTTTAGTTCAGTTCATGTAAATTACTAATTTATATTCAGTTCAGTTCATGTAAATTACTAGTTTATATTAAATTACATGAACTTAGTATAAAACACTCAAATCAAGATAAATATAAGTAGAAAATAAATTAATTAGAAAATCAAATACATGGCTGCTTATATAAAACAATTAAACATGTTCAAACAATTAAATTTACATTAACTCAGTTCAGATTACATGGCTTATATAAAACAATTAAACATGTACATTAAGATGCCCTTCTTCTTTTCCTGGTGGGATTCACATTTGTTTGTTCATTTACAATACGAAACGATGGATTAATCCAAATTCCCTCATCATGATCATCTCTAAGATATAAACCATCATTAGTTGAATCAATTTCATGTGGTTATTGTGATGTTGCAAATAAAAGATCATTACCAACATTTTCATTCTTATTGTTATCATCACTTATTTTATTGGTCGATAGGACAACAGACCATTTATCATCAGCAGGATCAGTGACATAAAACACTTGTTGAGCTTGCGACGCTAAAATAAAAGGCTCGTCTTTGTATCCCACCCTATTAAAATCGACAAGCAAGAACCCTGACTCATCAATCCGAACACCATTATTATTATCGACCCACTTGCCACCAAATATGGGAACACGAAACATTTTGTAGTCTAACTCCCATATGCGCTCGATAACCCCAAAATATGATAGATTTGCATATATTGGGTTTTTGTCTTTTGCACTTGAGACATGCATCACTTTTGCTACGAGAGTGACTCCGCTATTTTGCATAGTGGTCTGATCATCTTGTTCTTTGGTATAAAATGTGTAGTCGTTAATAACATAACTAGTGTAAGAATGGACATGTAAACTCGGACTATTTGCTAGCCACTTCAATCTCTGTGAAATTGATTCGGGGTCTATATCAAACTTTGACTTTATGTGATTTCTTAACCATGTTATAAAACTTCGATTGTGCTCTCGAGTTATCCGATTTTGATTCCTATTCATGTTCAAACGTGATAACTGATTCATGTGTATTGTAACATACGGTTGAACCTCATCATCATTGTGCAAAACATACAATTGTGCCTGCTCCCATTCTGTCCTTGATATAGTCAGTAGTCTCCTTCCAATTACCCCTTGTCCTGATATTCTTCCCGAATGACGAGACATGGGAAGCCCTATGGATTCAACATTGGACAAATATTATGTACAAAATTCAGCAGCGTCTTCAACAATGTACCGTTCAGCTATACATCCTTCTGATCGACTTCTACTTTTTACGTACCATTTTAATATTTTCATATATCATTCTATCAGATACATCCATCTCATATAAGCTGGCCCAAAAAGTTGTGTCTCCTTAACCAGATGAACAGTAAGGTGAACCATTATACCAAAAAACGAGGGTGGGAAATACATTTCAAGCTCACACAAAGTAACAACAATTTCCCTCTGCAATGTCGGTAATTTATGAGGATCGATCACTTTACTACAAATTTCCCTGAAAAAGAAACATAATCTAGTTAAGGCTCGTCGAACTTTTTCAGGTAAAATTGAACGTATACCTATTGGTAGCAAATGCTCCATTAGAATGTTTCAACCGCATCCAATTTGTACTTTCTTCACATATAGGACATGCACACTGACCTTTAATGCTATATCCTAATAAATTACAATATGCTGGAAAATCATTAATTGTGCCGAACAACATAGCCCTCAAATTGAAACATTCTTTCTTATACCCATCATAAACTTCCACACCTGCCTCCCACATAATTTTTAAATCTCCAATTAAAGGAGTCAAGTATACGTCGATATCATTCCCCGGTTGTTTGGATCCAGAACGTAACAGAGACAACATCATAAACTTACGCTTCATACATAACCATGGAGGCAGGTTATAAATCAAGAAAACCATAGGCCACGTGCTGTGTGAGATGCTTTGAAGACCATGTGGATTCATTCCATCAGTAGAAAGTGCAAGTCTTAGATTTCTTGACTCTATCTCGAATTCAGGATACTCATGATAAATTTTTGCCCATTGTGGGGAATCTGCAGGATGTTGAAATATTCCATCTCTAATTCTTTCATCTGCATGCCATGTCAAGTGTTTTGAATCATCTTCACTGCGATACATGGGCCTAAATCTTGGTATTATAGGAAAATATCACACGACTTTTGTTGGAGTAGATTCTTTCTTCTTATATCGAAAGACATTGATTTTGGACACGCCTTTAGTAATTCATATTCGTTCCGAAATAAAATGCAATCGTTAGGACACACATGAATCCTTTCGTAACTCATGCCAATAGAGCACAAAATCTGTTTAGCCTCGTAGGTTCGACTGGGAAGTTCATTATCATATGGCAACATATCTTTTAAGAGTGTTAATACTTATGTGAAGCTTTTATTAGACCATCCATTACTCGCTTTTAAGTAGTACAACTTTAATATCACCGGCAGTCTTGTAAATTTAGTACAACCATTATATATTGGTTTCTCAGCATCACTCAACAAACTGTCAAACAATTTAGGACAATCTCGAAGATCTTCTTCAACTTCTTTTGCAATCTCTTCAACTCGGTCCGGCTCATATGTATCTGTATCGAAGTCAGTTGAAGCATATGTCGAACCATTCTCAAAATTAATGTTTCCTTTTTTTTTTCCTCACCATGTCTTATCCAACATGTATAGCTTTGATCAATTCCATTACATACTAAATATCCTTCCAATTCATCTTCTCTAACGCGTTTTCCAAAACAACATTTTAAACAAGGACTAACGACTCTATTTGGATCTTTTGCATTCTTCACTGCAAACTCAACAAACTCCTTAACTCCATTTTCATACTCTTTTGATAATCGATTGGCAGACATCCATTTTCGATTCATATTATATGACCTATATAAATGCAGTTACAAAAATAATAAGCTACTGAATAGATCAACAAATTTCAAAAAGAAACCAATCTCAACATATCTAATATTAACATATCTCATACAAATTTCAAAAACAAAAAAAAAAAATCAAAACAGAACAGATCAACAAATTTCAAAAAGAAAAGATTTAATATGTAACAATTTAATAGTTTTCAATTACTAAAAAACTAAAGATTTTTTGACAACAAAAAATTAATAAATACCCGATACAACGTAGATGGCCGCACAATACATAGAGGATATGAGGGTTCCCAGAGTAGAGGTGATGAGGGTTCGTAAATTTGTTTTTATTTATTTAAAAGTAAATGATTTTTATTTAAAGTGAATGATTATACAGCGCTTGTAGAATAAGTGCTCTAATAGGTCCTTTAATTATGTGAAAGCGCATGTCTTATACAGCACTTGTAACAAAAGCGCTGTAATAAGTAATTTAATTATTTGAAAGCGCATTTCGTTTACAGCGCTTGTGAAAAAAGCACTGTAATAAGTAATTTAATTATTTGAAAGCGCATGTCTTTTACAACGCTTGTCCTAAAAGCGTTGCAAAACATTATGTGAGGGCGCTTCAATTTACAGCGCTTGTGTACAAGCGCTTTAAAAGCCTTGTAAATATTATGCGCAAACGCTATATGACCCTACAACAGCGCTTTTTTCACAACGCTTGTCATTAAAGCGCTGTTATAGGTTCCGTTATTTTAAAAATATATTTACAACAACGATTGTATTTAGTAAGAACTGTAAAAGGAGCGCTATAAAATTGAAACATTCTTTCTTATACCCATCATAAACTTCCACACATGTCTCTCACATAATTTTTAAATCTTTAATTAAAGGAGTCAAGTATACGTCGATATCATTCCCCGGTTGTTTGGGTCCAGAAATTAACAAATATAACATTATAAACTTACGCTTGATACATAACCAATGAGGTAAGTAATAAATCAATTAAATCACAGGCCACGTGCTGTGTGAGATGCTTTGAAGACCATGTGGATTTATTCCTTCAGTAGAAAGTGCAAGTCTTAGATTTCTTGACTCTATCTCGAATTCAGGATACTCGTGATCGATTTTTGCCCATTGTGGGGAATCTGCAGGGTGTCGAAACATTCCATATCTAATTCTTTCATCTACATGCCATGTCAAGTGTTTTGAATCTTCTTCACTGCGATACATGCACCTAAATCTTGGTATTATAGGGAAATACCACACGACTTTTGTTGGAGTTGATTCTTTCTTCTTATATCGAGAGACATTGCATTTCGGACACGCCTTTAGTAATTCATATTTGTTTCGAAATAAAATGCAATCGTTAGAACATGCATGAATACTTTCGTAACTCATGCCAATAGAGCACAAAATCCATTTAGCCTCGTAGGTTCGACTGGGAAGTTCATTATCATCTGGCAACATATCTTTTAAGAGTGTTAATACTTATGTGAAGCTTTTATTAGACCATCCATTACTCGCTTTTAAGTTGTACAACTTTAATATCACCGACAGTCTTGTGAATTTAGTACAACCATTATATAATAGTCTCTCTGCATCACTCAACAAACTCTCAAACATTTTAGGACAATATCGAAGAACTTCTTCAACTTCTTTTGCAATCTCTTCAACTCGGTCCGGCTCATATGTATCTGTATTGAAGTCAGTTGAAGCATATGTCGAACCATTCTCAAAATTAATGTTTCCTTTTTTTTTTCTCACCATGTCTTATCCAACATGTATAGCTTTGATCAATTCCATTACATACTAAATATCCTTCCAATTCATCTTCTCTAACGCGTTTTTCAAAACAACATTTTAAAAAAGGACAAACGACTCTATTTGGATCTTTTGCATTCTTCATTGCAAACTCAACAAACTCCTTCACTCCATTTTTATACTCTTTTGACAATCGATTGGCAGACAACCATTTCCGATCCATATTATATGACTTATATAAATGCAGTTACAAATATAATAAGCTATTGAACATATCAACAAATTTCAAAAAGAAACCAATATCAACATATCTAATATTAACATATCTCATAACAATTTAAAAACAAAAAAAAGATTCAAAACAAAACAGATCAACAAATTTCAAAAAGAAATGATTTAATATGTAACAATTTAATAGTTTTCAATTACTAAAAAACTAAAGATTTTTTGACAACAAAAAATTAATAAATACCTGAGACAACGTAGATGGCCGCACATTACATAGAGGATATGAGGGTTCCCAAAGTAGAGGTGATGAGGGTTCGTAAATTTGTTTTTATTTATTTACAAGTAAATGATTTTTATTTAAAGTGAATGATTTTACAGCGCTTGTAGAATAAGTGCTCCAATAGGTCCTTTAATTATGTGAAAGCGCATGTGTTTTACAGCACTTGTAACAAAAGCGCTGTAATAAGTAATTTAATTATTTGAAAGCGCATTTCGTTTACAGCGCTTGTGAAAAAGCGCTGTCATAAGTAATTTAATTATTTGAAAGCGCATGTCTTTTACAACGCTTGTCCTAAAAGCGCTGTAAAACATTATGTGAGGGCGCTTCAGTTTACAGCGCTTGTGTACAAGCGCTTTAAAAGCTTTATAAACATTATGCGCAAACGCTATATGACCCTACAACAGCGTTTTCTTCACAGCGCTTGTCATTAAAGCGCTGTTATAGGCTCCGTTATTTTTAAAATATATTTACAACAACGATTGTATTTAGTAAAAACTGTAAAAGGAGCGCTATAAAATTGAAACATTCTTTCTTATACCCATCATAAACTTCCACACCTGTCTCCCACATAATTTTTAAATCTTCAATTAAAGGAGTCAAGTATACGTTGATATCATTCCCCGGTTGTTTGGGTCCATAAATTAACAGAGACAACATCATAAACTTACGCTTCATACATAACCGTGGATGTAGGTTATAAATCAACAAAATCACAGGCCACATGTTGTGTGAGATGCTTTGAAGACCATGTGGATTCATTCCATCAGTAGAAAGTGCAAGTCTTAGATTTCTTGACTCTATCTCGAATTCAGGATACTCATGATCAATTTTTGCCCATTGTGGGGAATCTGCAGGGTTTCAAAACATGCCATATCTAATTCTTTCATCTGCATGCCATGTCAAGTGTTTTGAATCTTCTTCACTGCGACACATGTGCCTAAATCTTGGTATTATAGGAAAATACCACACAACTTTTGTTGGAGTTGATTCTTTTTTCTTATATTGAGAGACAATGCATTTTGGACACGCCTTTAGTAATTCATATTTCTTTCGAAATAAAATGCAATCGTTAGAACACGCATGAATCCTTTCGTAACTCATGCCAATAGAGCACAAAATCCATTTAGCCTCGTAGGTTTGACTGGGAAGTTCATTATTATCTGTCAACATATCTTTTAAGAGTGTTAATACTTATGTGAAGCTTTTATTAGACCATCAATTTCTCGCTTTTAAGTTGTACAACTTTAATATCACCGACAGTCTTGAATGGTTTATGTGCATCACTCAA
This sequence comes from Cicer pinnatifidum, assembly GCA_037974775.1. Taxonomy (NCBI): domain Eukaryota; kingdom Viridiplantae; phylum Streptophyta; class Magnoliopsida; order Fabales; family Fabaceae; genus Cicer; species Cicer pinnatifidum. The sequence goes on along the minus strand of JBBPBR010000007.1, from coordinate 28,478,772 downwards.
CAAACTCTCAAACAATTTAGGACAATCTCGAAGATCTTCTTCAACTGCTTTTGCAATCTCCTCCACTCTGTCCGGCTCATATGTATATGTATCGAAGTCATTTGAAGCATATGTCGAACCATTCTCAAAATTAATGTTTCCTTATTTTTTTCTCACCATGTCTTATCCAACATGTATAGTTTTGATCAATTCCATTACATTCAAAATGTCCTTCCAATTCATATTCTATAACGTGTTTTCCAAAATAACATTTTAAACAAGGACAAACGACTCTATTTGGATCTTTTGCATTCTTCACTGCAAACTCAACAAACTCCTTCACTGCATTTTCATACTCTTTTGACAATCGATTGGCAAACATCCATTTCCGATTCATATTATATGACCAATATAAATGCAGTTACAGAAATAATAAGCTACTGAGCAGATCAACAAATTTCAATAAGAAACCAATATCAAGATATCTAATAATAATTTCAAAACAGAAAAGATTTCAAACCAGAACAGATCAACAAATTTCAAAAAGAAAAGATTTAATATGTAACAATTTATTAGTTTTCAATTATTAAAAAACTAAAGAATTTTTGACAACAACAAATTAATAAATACCTTAGACAACGTAGATGGCCGCACAGTACGTAGAGGATCTGAGGGTTCCTAGAGTAGAGGTGATGAGGGTTCGTAAATTTGTTTTAAATTTGTTTTTATTTATTTAAAAGTAAATGATTTTTATTTAAAGTGAATAATTTTATAGCACTTGTCACTACGCCAAAAATAGCTTTTTACAGCGCTTTTTTTAAGTCTTTTACAGCTCTTTTTCAAAAAAAAAAAAGCGCTATGGAATCGAGCGTTGTAAAAGATATAACAGCGCTTCTAAAAAAGCGCTATAAATCATGTAAATATAACGCGCGCGTATTATCCACATTTTACAGCGCTTATTTCAACAAGCGCTGTAAAATGCGCGTATAAATTTGTATACTAGGTGTGGATTTTACAGCGCTTTCTACAAAAAAGCACTGTAAAATCCACACCTAGTATTTATAATTTGGTGTACCTTTTACAGCGCTTTTTCTGAAAAGCGCTCTAAAAGACCCATAATTCATATTTTGGTGTACCTTTTACATCGCTTGTTGTAAAAAGCGCTGTAAAAGGCAGACCCATAATTCATATTTTGGTGTACCTTTTATAGCGCTTTTTCAAAAAAGCGCTGTAAAATGTGCATTTTTTTTAAAGCCCTGTATATATTTGAAAAATGCTTTTTAGCTTTGCATGGCATTTTTTTATAAAGCGATGTTTTTTATCTTTTTATCGAAAATTATTTTGAACCAGTTCACACAACACAACACACCCAGAATCAGTAATTTACAACATGATACAAGAAGCAGTTCACACAATATTACCCTGTAACACATAATCAGTATATTACCCTGTAACACAGTAATTTACAATAAGCAGTTCACACAATATGATACATATATATTACCCTGTAACACAGTAATTTACAACATAAGTAACTACATATACATTGAACCTAATTTACAACATATTCATATGCATGTTTATATATTGTCCTATGATCATATACATATAATAACTAAAAAAATATACAGAATATGCACTAGCTACCATATAATATTCAGATCCCTTGCCCAGTAGCATGCTATTTCCTAGAAAATCAAATAATTTTCATTTCAAGCACATACTGACACCATTCTTCCTTTAATTCCATCAGATCTTGCTCAGAATATGATGAACTGGAATTGTCAAAGTACTGCAATATAAAAATTTAACATATTATATTAAGTTAGTATCAAATATATAGATAATTTATATATGAAAATCATATAATCAAAATACCGTACCGTTTCTAGAATAATAGTTTTATTCTTGTCAACAATCTCCTTCATGAATCTCAATACGTAGTACCCACAGTCGATGTTGTTTGTTTGACGAGGGCACTTTATTGGGATCCATGTAATGTTATTAGACTTTTGCTTCGGCACTGTAGCACCTCTTTGAGCTCGAAAAACTTTTAAGGCACTATCGAATGAATAAATGTGATTATTATTGCATGAACAAACACATTATTTATATATATATATATGTAAGAAATAAATGAATATTACTTACGTGTCGAGCATAGTCTTTATTTCGGAGTGATTGTTGTAATCGCCATGCACGAGATCCAAATAGTATATAACTTCAGAGACCACATTGATTGCAAATAGCACCCAATGTGCCCTACAACAACAAAAAATTGGTTAAGCAATTTTGTTTATACACAACTAATTAATTAAATTCTCATCAATTAAGAAAGATAAAATTACGTACCCTGAATTATATGGTGCAAAGAACAATCTATCCTTTTTCTATTTGCTAATAACATATCTACAATGTATTTCTTTACATTGTCTGGATCGAGTTTCCACATCGACATCTTATGCGGAGACAAGAATGAATATTTATTTGACAATTTCCTCGTGTACACGACCTTCTCATACAAAAACCTTCAATGAAAATTTTAAACTAGATTAATTACCAATACATTTAATTAATTACCAATACATGCAATTAAAAGTATTTTTTACCTTATGTACAAGCTCATTACAGTAGCACTGAGCTCCTTATGTTCGAGAAGTTCGTATATGTGCTCCTTTCCGAGATATTCAACATACTCATCTCCGAATATATCTTTATTCATGTCTACGATGCGCGAATCGTCGCTGCTGCCCATATTCCTTTTTATTTCGATGTCAAGACACACCCCGTATTTACCAAGGCATGGCTGACTTTTATTAGGAGCAGCAGCAGCGGCGACCGATTTTCCCCGATCCAGATTTTTTCTTGTTGCAAGTTTGGCAGCTTTATTACCCGGCAGCCTTTGTGATTTGGCAGCTCTATTAACCTCCAATTTTTGAGGTTTGCTGCCTTTTATTGGATGTACGGTTGGTTTATTTATTTGGACCTACAAAAATGAGGTAAAATGTTAGTTTATTGAATCTGAAAAAATGACAAACCTTATGCACTAAATGTGACAAACCTTTTTGGGAGATATAACTGTTTCATTTCAGGAAATCCTTTTTTTGAGGGCAACAAGGTTTGTCGGCCATGCCACATAACTACCAATAGCTTCGCCCAATGTCTGCATATCTCCGTCGTTGTCTGGTATCGGCAACGATGCAATTGGTTCGAAAGCAACAGTAGGCGATACTTTGACATGGCCCGCAGGGATCGGAGTATTGTGCAATACTTCTCCCAAAGTATTGTACAATTTTCTTTTTCCCACCTTCCGATGAGTGGGCGAGGACAAGTATAGGAAACATGAATTGACACCCTAAATCAATAGTTAAAACATAAGTACAGTTAATATATAATATTGTTTAATGCATAAGTAATTACATAAGCAAGTAAGTAATTAATTACCTCGGGAATACTTTTCAAACCGACGTTGCAACTCCCGGTTTCACTCTCCATTTGTATTTCACGTTGGAGCTGATCCGGAATTTGCTTGTCTTTATTCGTATTCACCAAGAGTGCCACTTGCTCCGATAGGATTCTGAGCTTCTCTAATACTTCCTCGTTGGAAGGTTTTTGGCGCTTCTTTTGAGGAAAAAAGCTTTTGGGAGTTACGCCAAATCCCTTCCCCCTAACTCGACCGAAATATTCAGGAACATTAAAAAATTTGCCCAGAATGTCCCTGCAACTAGCCTTGTTGCCCTCTTCATTTTCAGAACTTTGTTTGATGGTCTCCTAAAATACATGTAACATTAAAATAGTTAAGTTCATTAGCATTTTTAAAATACAATATTAAAAAGTATTCAAGTGATAAATACAATATTGAAAAACATTAAAGTCATAATATACTTACACAAAGTTCTATTACTTTTTGAACATTTTCGTTATCAACCACTCCATCCTTATTTACACGAGCTTTCTTCCACAAGATATGACGACCCAACGGTTTATCGGATTGGGTCTCTTGTCGCTATTCGTTAAGATCATAAACAAAATATTAGTTAGAAACTATAGTTTATAATACAAATTCCCTCATTATATCAAATTGATGTTTAATTACTTACAAGTATTTGGTCTAGACGTGCATATCCCATACGTGAATTTTTGTATGGGTGCATCGGATTGCTTGCCCTCTCGTAATTTGCCTTACTAATATTCTATATAAAAAAATAGCAATTATGTAAAAATTTAAAATACGCTACGAATATGAATAATAAAACACACAAATGCTAATAAATTAATCACTTACGACAAATGCGGGGTCAGAACGTTTGGAAACAAATGCTTTCCATTCATCATTTGATATATAATGTTGATATATTTTTGGAGGTTTAGCAGTTGTGTTTCCTTCTCTATCTTTTAGATAGAAATTTGAGAGTTGCGATCTAAATCCCCGATGGATTTTCTCAGCAACTCTCAAAACGTAACTTTTTCGTCCCTCATCAAGGACAAAAGTCGTCTGCAATGAAAAAAATTATAAGTAAAGTATTTCAATGAAAAAACTTATAAATGACAAAAGATTGGATAAAAAAATTTACTTGAATGTCATTCCATATTATATCTTTGGCATCCTTCAACGCCTTATCTCTCCAATTGTCAATTGTAATTGGGACATTTTAACGAACAACAGCCCCAATATAGCTTACAAACATAGAGGTGTTGGGGTCAATTGGCTGACCACTCTCATTCCAGCCAACCTAATAAACTCATATAGTAAGTACATGCAAACAGAGTATAGTATAGTATAATATAGTATAACCTAAAAAAAGATAAAAAAAAATACACAGCAAACAGAGTATAGTATAGTATAACCTCAAACTTGGTGCCATTGCTCCTTGCTTTAATCACGTTTTGCATTATAGTTGCACCACATTTGACTTCTTTTTCATAAGTCTTAGTCTTAGTGGTGCCAACTTCTTCATTTTGACATTCAAAATCTTTGTTTGTATCCATTTAACTACACAACAAGTTTAACATGCAGTTTAGTATAACATCAACAAGCTCAACATGCATCATGCATTATTATAAACAAGCTCAACATGTATCAGTATATATATTTTAAACAAGCTCAACATGCATTTTAACGATTACAAAAAATTAATAACATCAATACCTGAATAAGGTTCACAGAAAAGAGTGAACGCAGAAAGTTCACAGAAAAACGGTTTGAAGAAATACGTAATGAGGGTTACGTATTTCAATGAAAATATAAGGTTCAAAATGATCTTGGATGGAAATAAGGTTCGAAATGAAGGAGATGATCGTGGAAATACAGTTCGTAATGAAGGAGATTATAGGGTTTGCAAAAGAAGAGAAGAACGATGAAGGTTGAGATGATAGTGTAGTTTACGTAATGAAGAGGAAACTGAAGCGGTTACTGTTATATATATATAACCCTTTTACAGCGCTTTTTTATAACCCTTTTACAGCGCTTTTTCAAAGAGCGCTCTAAAAGGCTTAGGCCTGTTACAGCGCTTGTTAAAAAAGCGCTCTAAAAGGCTTCCTTATTTAATTTTTTAAAAGGCTCTTTTACAGCGCTTTTCCAAATAAGCGCTGTAAAAGACCTCATTGATTTAGAATGTTATATAATGTTTTTTTAAAGCCTTTTACAGCGCTTGTTCAAATAAGCGTTGTAAAAGGTCTCTTTATTTTATTTTTAAAAGTCTTTTACAGCACTTATTTGAACAAGCGTTGTAATAGACCTCCTTGTTTTATTATGTTATATGAATGTTTTTTTACAGTCTTTTACAGCGCTTGTTTAAAAGAGCGCTGTAAAAGGCCTTATTGTTTTTTTATGTTATTTTTGTGTTTTGTTATGTTATTTTTTAAAATCTTCCTCTTCACCAAACTCTTCTCCTTTTATGCATCTTCTTCACAAACATCAAAGCTTACTCCTTTTATGCTGAACACCCTTTTTATCTCTTTTCATTCTTAAAATGTGTCTTTATATTATTTTTAAAATGTCCATGTAATTAAGCATTAACTCATTCCAATTGTGAAAACATTTAGTTTATGAAACTCATTCACCTAGTAACTCTTGAGCGTTAACCCCTAAATCTTTTTTTTTTGGGTGGGGTAAGCCTCTATTGACACGTTCACACACTATGATTGACTTAGAATTCACACTTGGAAGGCCTCAGTTCGAATCTGAATTAAGTGAACTTCGTAAATGTGAGCGCTTTTAAAAGGTTCATTTACAATAGTCTTTTACAGCGCTTTTTAATGTAAGCGCTGTAAAATGTCTCTCTATTTTATTTTTTAAAAGGGCCTTTTACAGCGCTTTTTAATGTAAGCGCTGTAAAAGACCTTGTATTTTATTTTTAAAAGGGCCTTTTACAGCGCTTTTTAAACAAAGCGCTGTAAAAGGTCTCAGTATATTATTTTTGTGTTTGTTTTATTTGGGTTCAATATTGGATGACTGTAACTCAGACATTTATTCCAATCAATTTGCCAATCGACTTGACTTGTCCCAGTAACTCAGATATGTTCCTTTTGATGGCATTATCATAACCAGTAGCAGCAGAAGCAAAAGAGACTAATTTATATTCAGTTCATGTAAATCAAGCTAAATATAAAACACTCATTAATTGTTACATGAACTTATTATAAAACACTCAAATCAAGCTAAATATAAGCAGCAAATAAATTAATCAGAAAATAAATTAATCAGAACTTAGTATAAAACACTCAATTCAGATTACATGCATATTTATCACAATAATTCAGATTACATGCATTTACATTAAGATGTCCTTCTTCTTTTCCTGGTGGAATTCACATTTGTTTGTCCATTTACAAATAAGCGCTGTAAAAGACTCTTTTAAAAATAAAATAAAGAGACCTTTTACAGCGCTTATTTGAACAAGCGCTATAAAAGGCTTTAAAAAAAAACATTATATGAACAAGCGCTTAAAAAGAGCGCTGTAAAAGACCTTATTGTTTTTTATGTTATTTTTGTGTTTTGTTATGTTATTTTTTAAAATCTTCCTCTTCACCAAACTCTTCTCCTTTTATGCATCTTCTTCACAAACATCAAAGCTTACTCCTTTTATGTTGAACACCCTTTTTATCTCTTTTCATTCTTAAAATGTCTCTTTATTTTATTTTTAAAATGTCCATGTAATTAAGCATTAACTCATTCCAATTGTGAAAACATTTAGTTTATGAAACTCATTCACCTAGTAACTCTTGAGCGTTAACCCCTAAATCTTTTTTTTTTTGGGTGGGGTAAGCCTCTATTGACACGTTCCTTTTATATTCAGTTCATGTAAATCAAGCTAAATATTCAGTTCATGTTCATGTAAATCAAGCTAAATATAAAACAATCATTAATTGTTACATGAAATTATTATAAAACACTCAAATCAAGCTAAATATAAGTAGAAAATAAATTAATCAGAAAATAAATTAATCAGAACTTAGTATAAAACACTCAATTCGGATTACATGCATATTTATCACAATAATTCAGATTACATGCATGTACATTAAGATGCCCTTCTTCTTTTCCTGGTGGGATTCACATTTGTTTGTCCATTTACAATACGAAACGATGGATTAATCCAAATTCCCTCATCATGATCATCTCTAAGATATAAACTATCATCAGTTGAATCAATTTCATGTGGTTGTTGTGATGTTGCAAATAAAAGATCATTACCAACATCTTCATCATTATTGTTATCATCACTTATTTTATTGGTCGATAGGACAACAGACCATTTATCATCAGAAGGATCAGTGACATAAAACACTTGTTGAGCTTGCGACGCTAAAATAAAAGGCTCGTCTTTGTATCCAACCCTATTAATATCAACAAGCAAGAATCCTGACTCATCAATCCGAACGCCATTATTATTATCGACCCACTTGCAACCAAATATGGGAACACGAAACATTGTGTAGTCTAACTCCCATATGCACTCGATAACCCCAAAATATGATAGATTTGCATATATTGGGTTTTTGTCTTTTGCACTTGAGACATGCATCGCTTCAGCTACGAGAGTGACTCCACTATTTTGCATAGTGGTCTGATCATCTTGTTCTTTGGTATAAAATGTGTAGCCGTTAATAACATAACCAGTGTAAGAAAAGACATGTAAGCTTGGACCATTTGCTAGCCACCTCAATCTCTATGAAATTGATCCGGGGTCTAAATCAAATTTTGACTTTATGTGATTTTTTAACCATGTTATAAAACTTCGATTGTGCTCTCGAGTTATCCAATTTTGATTCCTATTCATGTTCAAAAGAGATAACTGATCCATGTGTATTGTAACATACGGTTGAACCTCATCATCATTGTGCAGAACATACAATTGTGCCTGCTCCAATTCTGTCCTTGATATAGTCAGTAGTCTCCTTCCAATTATCCCTTCTCCTGATAGTCTTCCCGAATGACGAGACATGGGAAGCCCTATGGATTCAACATTGGACAGATATTCAGTACAAAATTCAGCAGCCTCTTCAACAATGTATCGTTCAGCAATACAACCTTCTGGTCGACTTCTACTTTTTACGTACCCTTTTAATATTTTCATATATCGTTCTATCGGATACATCCATCTCATATAAGCTGGCCTACAAAGTTGTGTCTCCTTAACCAGATGAACAGTAAGGTGAACCATTATATCAAAAAACGATGGTGGGAAATACATTTCAAGCTCACACAAAGTAACAACAATTTCCCTCTGCAATGTCGGTAATCTCTGAGGGTCGATCACTTTACTACAAATTTCCCTGAAGAAGAAACATAATCTAGTTAATGCTAGTCGAACTTTTTCAGGTAAAATGGAACGTATACCTATTGGTAGCAAATGTTCCATTAGAATATGACAATCATGGGTCTTCAAACCTTTTAACTTGAGGTCTTTCATACAAACCAAATTTTTAATGTTCGAAAAGTATCCTTCTGGAACTTTAACTTTGTGTAGAAATTTACATAAAACAATTTTTTCCTTTCTAGATAGAGTATGAGCGGCTGGAGGTAGATATGTGCGATTTGCTTTCTTTACTGGAGCCAATTCATTTCTTATTCCCATATCGACCAAGTCCAATCTTGCGTTGATGCCATCTTTAGACTTTCCTGGAACATTGAGTAACGTGCCAATAACACTATCAAATACATTTTTTTCAATATGCATCACATCGAGGAAATGTCTTACATACAATGACTTCCAATATGGCAATTCAAAGAAAATTGACTTTTTCTTCCACCCAATTTTGACCAGCTCTCCCGCAAAAGGTTTGTCAAATTTATTGGTCAAACCTTGTACTTTTTCAAGTATTTGATATCCAGTCGGTGCTAAAGGAGCTTTACCTTCCTCTGATTTTCCATTGAATGCATTTCTCCACCCACGATACCGATGACTTTAAGGTAAAAATCTACGATGTCCAAGAAACACATTCTTCTTACAATGTTTCAACCGCATCCAATTTGTACTCTCTTCACATATAGGACATGCACACTGACCTTTAATACTATATCCTGATAAATTACCATATGCTGGAAAATCATTAATTGTGCCAAACAACATAGCCCTCAAAATGAAACATTCTTTCTTATACCCATCATAAACTTCCACACCTGTCTCCCACATACGTTTCAAATCTTCGATTAGAGGAGTCAAGTATACGTTGATATCATTCCCCGGTTGTTTGGGTCTAGAAATTAACAGAGACAACATCATAAACTACGCTTCATACATAACCATGGAGGTAGGTTATATATTACCAAAATCACAAGCCACGTGCTGTGTGAGATGCTTTGAAGACCATGTGGATTCATTCCATCAGTAGAAAATGCAAGTCTTAGATTTCTTGACTCTATCCCGAATTCAGGATACTCGTGATCAATTTTTGCCCATTGTGGGGAATCTGCAGGGTGTCGAAACATTCCATCTCTAATTCTTTCATCTGCATGCCATGTCAAGTGTTTTGAATCTTCTTCAATGCGATACATGCGCCTAAATCTTGGTATTATAGGAAAATACCACACGACTTTTGCTGGAGTAGATTCTTTCTTCTTATATCGAGAGACATTGCATTTCGGACACGCCTTAAGTAGTTCATATTCATTTCGAAATAAAATGCAATCGTTAGGACACGCATGAATCCTTTCGTAACTCATGCCAATAGAGCACAAAATCCGTTTAGCCTCGTAGGTTCGACTGGGAAGTTCATTATCATCTAGCAACATATCTTTTATGAGTGTCAATAATTTTGTAAAGCTTTTATCATACCATCCATTACTCGCTTTTAAGTTGTACAACTTTATTATCGCCGACAGTCTTGTGAATTTAGTACAACCATTATATAATTCTTTCTCTGCATCACTCAACAAACTTTCAAACATTTTAGGACAATCTCGAAGATCTTCTTCAACTGCTTTTGCGATCTCATCAACTCGGTCCGACTCATATGTATCTGTATCGAAGTCAGTTGAAGCATATGTTGAACTATTCTCAAAATTAATGTTTCCTTTTTTTTTCTCACCATGTCTTATCCAACATGTGTAGCTTTGATCAACTCCATTACATACTAGATGTCCTTCTAATTCATCTTCTCTAATACGTTTTCCAAAACAACATTTTAAACAAGGACAAACTACTCTATTTGGATCTTTTGCATTCTTCACTGCAAACTCAACGCACTCCTTCACTCCAATTTCATACTCTTTTGACAATCGATTGGCTGACATCCATTTCCTATCCATATTATACCACCTATATAAATGCAGTTACAAAAATAATAAGCTTTCAAAACATATCAACAAGTTTCAAAAAGAAACCAATATCAACTAACAATTTCAAAAACAGAACAGATCATGTGGTATGAGTTTTTGACTAGTAGAAGAGATTTAATATATATTTGAAAAGTGTTGAATATGCCATTACCTCCAAACTTTGCTTATGGGACACCTATGCAAGATGAACCAAATGAAATTGGTAAGACCTCTAATGGAAACAATGATTATAATTTTGGATTTGATTGATAAATTTGATCTAGATCTATGAGAGTCTTTAAATGACTTTAGTATTATTTTCTTTTGATATATACTTAAGAAAACTTTGATGACTCTAGTTGGTGTATTGTATTTTTGAATGATGAAAGTATCACACTATAATTTGTGTTATTTTGCTTACCAATAAAACTAAGATCATATTAGTTTGTTATATTTGGTGCTAGAACGTTGAGCACTTATTCTTTTTATCCGTGTAAAACAAATTTTAAAATAAAAATAATTATTTGAGATGTGAAAAATCTATGTGAAACAAGCTCAAAATAATCCATCTGAAAAGTGTAGAAATTTTTTATCGGACTCTGTCTGAAATACATCCAAACATTACCACATATCACACAAATTTAGATTTTAAAGTTCTTATGAAAATCGTCTAAAGTCTATCGAAAACATATTGGTGATGGAATTTGGACGAACATATTAATTTACGACGCAGATTTTTTAAAAGCACCATGTTCGTCCGAATGTCGTCTAAAATTGTTATTTTGTTTGAATTTCGTGTGAATGTTGTCTGATTTACGTCTCAAATTTGTCTATAATGCCATCTAAAAATGGTTATTTTCTAGTAGTGTTTGTAGTTTTAATTGCCCTTTTGTTATATATATATATATATATATATATATATATATATATATATATATATATATATATATATATATATATCCCATCAATAAAAATACCTAAAGTCAAATAAAGAACTTTTGTAATAACTGTATGAAGGTGAAATATTGATTTTACTTTTTGAAATTTAATATAAGAATTGTTACAAACAGATACATATTTATTGCCATTATTATAAATAAGTTTAGAAATGAAAAAAGCAAAGAAAGTAAATGGAACATGTACCATGAGTACAATTCATATGATAACTTCAACAACATTTAATTGCTGGGATGCAGTTCAAATTCAATTACCTCTCTTTTCTTTAAATTTAGTGTATGAGTTTAGCTGCTAGGATAACAAAAAAATGCAGTGTAAGATGGTCGTGTGGTTGTTAGTAGACCCTATAATTATTGGGTAAATAATTATTTTTGTCTTTAAATATGTGATGCATTGTCATTATAGTCTTTAAAATTATAAAAATTACAATTGTCAATCATATCAGACTTAAAAGTATTTCTTTTGTTAGATAGTTTAGTCACATAATGTGATTTTCGTCTGTTAATGTGTTCCATAAAATTAATAACAAAAGTGATGTTTGAGATATGGTTGTAACTTTGACACATTCAATAATTAAAATCATAAGAGCTCACATGTTTAGAAAACAAGTTACTATTTTACTCAAAAAATATTTATCCCTCGATATATGTCGATTTCTTTGTAGTGTTTCTCTTAGTCTTGATCAAATATAACGTGCTCCCTCTGTCATAATTACAAATACACATTTTCAAAATATAACTCTTCTTCCAAATTATTAGACGCATTTATTATTATTTTTTAAAACATACTCTATTAAAATTATTAATATATCTTAAAAGATAAAAAAAATCAAAATTAACATCTTTTTATTTAAAGAGTATTTTAGGAATATCTACCATTAAATTGATTACATACTTTTTTTTAACATATATGTGAAAAAGGTAAATGTTTAGTGTCCTTAATTGATAAAAGTAAATGTTTAGGTTCTTAAACAAAAGGCAAATGTTTAGTGAGCTTAATTGATAAAAGTACGTACTTTGAGATATATCGTAATCTACTACAAATAATCACAGCATATATACGATACACATAAAAAAGAGAAATAGAAGTTTGCATAGGCACAAAATAAGAACGCCTTGGAGGTAACAACTCTAAAAGCTTTTAGATATGAAGGTTTAAGAAAGTCGAAAACTAAAAATCTTCCTCAAAATTATACCAAAAATCAACAAAATAGATACACTCGAGCTTTTAGATACTCTAATTAAATAAATAAAATCATGATAAAAATTAAAATTATTTATTTTATACCTCATGAAAAACAAGGATTAAATAAGTTTTTAATTTTTATAATATCTTAATGTTTGTTTTTACTCTTTACAAAAAATTCGTCCTCCAAAACATCAACCTATGCTTATCTCCTAATGTTTTTTTGAATTATTTTTTCTTTTGCAATCATAGTTAAGACATGATAATCATATCTCTTATAAAACTGTAGATTATTTTTACAATGGATCAATTAATTGAGAATATTTTATCTTTTTGGCAATTAAATGTTCATATTTATTACATCTCTCGTTCAAAAAATTCTAAATATTTTAAATATGTCTAAAAAAATTTAAAAATTTAAACGAAAAACATGAGTTAAATTAAAAATCAGAACAAAAAATCAACATGAAAATATTTTTGAAACATTAAATTTTAGATTCATTATTTTTTTTATAAAATTAAAGGTTGGTTACGATAACTAAAAATGAAATAGATCAGAAATCATTAGTATAATCTCAAAATTTGTGAGATACGGTGACAATAAAAAAAATGTGTATTTCAAGTTTTTAACGTTGATCAAGTAAGAAATATATTTAAAATGAATGTGACTAATAACTCATTCTCATTCATATCATGAATAAAAAATATAAGAGAATAGTCTAATCAATCATCTTATGCTGAATCTTCTAAATCAGATATGATTTAGAAGTAAAAGGTCGATGTAACAAAAGCTAGTGGTAGCTTGCAGACAAGGATATTGAATTATTTTTAAATCTGGAGTGAATAGCACCGTATCAAAGTGTGATGTGTGATCTTTATTGTGCTAGCAAAATGTATCACTACCTTGTGACCATTGGGAAAATTATTTTGCTTAGATTTTATCCGTGTGTGAGAAACGTACCATTCAAATTGCAATAAATGTGATCACGGCTCCTATGTCAAGAAGCCAATAAACTGAATTAGCGAAATTTGTAGTATGTAGAGATAAATCTAAGATACTTGAAATAATAAGATGCTTAGTAGTTTCATTGATATGTTGGTACCACTAGCAGTATATCTTTCTTGCACCAAGAGATTGTTGTAACAAGGCCAAAAAAATAGTGTGTTTTAGCGGAAACAATCTTGTTTTGTGGTCTGATTTAAGCTATTTATGTGTTGTGAAGAAACACGATCATGATATGTAAGTTGACACACTCATGTGTCATAAACTAATGATGCATTTTGAATTATCTAATTTTGATTTTTGTTGGGCTTAGAGCACTTGGATCTAAGTTTGATTTTAAAAGACTTTTCCTATGGTTTTGGAGACCGGGATTAAGACTTCTTCTTCATCTTTCTCAAACTAATCCGTTTGAATTTTCATATGCTTATTTCAATAATTGTTCTTTTACCATGTTTGAGCAGGTCTATTATCTCTATAATTAGGCATAGCCTCTGATACAAAAATTATAACGAATTGATTGTTCTTTCCCTTTTGTTAATTATTAATTTGTTTTGATTTAATTTTTATTTAGCATTCATGTTATGAAAATTTGTTGGATTTCTTATTTGCACAATCATATGTACTAGGGGAATGATTGTGAAGTGAACCTTAGAATTTGTGAAGTGAACCTTGGAAGTGAGCCAATGAATTATCATAAATCTTAAAAGATTCTGTCAAAATTTAATTACTATGAGAGTATGATTTAGTTTAATTAGACATAGATATTGTTTTTCAAGAGGGAATATTAATTATTTTATCCAACTACAAAAAGATTCAATCCAAATAAGAGAGTAACAAATCTAGATTGGAACCTCAATCCTATATAAGATTCAATCCAAAAAAGATTCAATTCCAGAGTTTCATACTAATATTATTTGGTTGCTACCAATTTCATTTCATCAACTATTTTATGTTTAATTTAATTAAAGTATAATTACTTGATACTCAATGTTAATCCAATGATACAAACACAATCATTGGATGCACAAGATTGATTAAAAACCGTAAATGGACTAGAATTAACCTAGGGAGGACAAAAATGACCTAAATGTTAATCCAATGACACAAAAATACTTATTGGATGCACAAGATTGGTTAAAAGCTCTAAATGGACTAGAATAACCCTAGGGATGATGAAAATGACTTAAATGTTAATCCATTGACATAAACACACCTATTGGATGGATGAGATTGGTTAAAAACTCATAATGAACTAGAATAACCCTTGGGAGGACAAAAATGACCTAAATGTTAATCTAATGACACAAACGAACTTATTGGATGCACAAGATTGATTAAAAACCCTAAATGGACTAGAATAACCCTAGGGAGGACGAAAATGACCTAAATGTTAATCCAATAACACAAACAAACTGATTGGATGCATAAGATTGGTTACAAGCCCTAAATGGACTAGAATACACTTTGGAAGGACAAAAATGTCCTAAATGTTAATCTAATGACACAAACGAACTTATCGGATACACAAGATTCATTAAAAACCCTAAATGGACTAGAATAACCCTAGGGAGGACGAACAATGACCAAAATGTTAATCCAATGAAACAAACGAACTTATTGGATGCATAAGATTGGTTAAAAACCCTAAATGGACTAGAATAACCCTAGGCAGGACGAAAATGACCTAAATGGTTATCCAATGACTCAAACAAAATGATTGGATGCATAAGATTGATTAAAAACCCTAAATGGACTACAATAACCCTAGGGTGGACGAAAATGACGTAAATGTTATTCCAATGACACAAACGAACTTATTGGATGCACAAGATTGATTAAAAACCCTAAACGGACTAGAATAACCCTAAGGAGGACGAAAATAACCTAAATGTTAATCCAATAACGCAAACAAACTGATTGGATGCATAAGATTGATTAAAAGCCCTAAATGGACTAGAATAACCCTATGGAGGGCAAAAATGACCTAAATGTTAATCCAATGACACAAAAACACTTATTGGATGCACAAGATGGGTTAAAAACTCCAAATTGGTTAAAAACTCCAAATGGACGAGAATGAAAATGACCTAAATGTTAATAAAATAACAAGATTATTTAAAAACTCTAAAGAGACTAGAATAACCCTAGGGAGGACGAAAATGACCTAAATGATAATCCAATGAAACAAACAAACTTTCTGGATGCACAAGATTGATTAAAAACCCTTAATGGACTAGAATAATTGTAGGGGGACGAAAATGACCTAAAGATTAATCCAATGACACAAACCAACTTATTGGATGCACAAGATTGATTAAAAACCGTAAATGGACTAGATTAACCCTAGAGAGTATGAAAATGACCTAAATGTTAATTCAATGACACAAACGAACTTAGAGGATGCAAACGATTGGTTAAAAACCCCAAATGGACTATAATAACCCTAGGGAGGACGAAAATGACCTAAATATTAATCCAATGACACAAACGAACTTATTGGATGCACAAGATTAGTTAAAAACCCTGAATGGACTACAATAAGCATTAGGAGGACGAAAAGGAATTAAAAGTTAATCCAATAACAAAAAAAATTGGTTTAAAATCGTAAATGGACTAGAATAAGGCTAGGGAGGACAAAAATGACCTAAATCCTAATCCAATGACACAAACGAACATATTGGATGGACAAGATTGATTAAAAAACCAAAATGGACTAGAATAATCCTAAGGAGAACGAACATGACCTAAATGTTAATCTAATCACAAAAAAACACTTATTGGAGGCACAACATTGGTTAAAAACCTTAAATGGACTAGAATAACCCTAGTGAGGATAAAAATTACCTAAATTGTAATCCAATGATACAAACGAATTTATCTGATGCACCAGATTGGTTAAAAACCTTAAATTGACTAGAATAACCCTATGGAGAACCAGAATGACATAAATGTTAATCCAATGAAACAAACACACTTATTGGATGCGAAAGATTGTTTAAAAACCCTAAATGGACTAGCATAACTTTAGGTAGGATGAATATGACCTAATTGCAAATCTAGTGACACAAACACTCTTAATGGATGCCCAAGTATGGTTAAAAACCATAAACGGACTATCATAACACTAGGGAGGACAAAAATGACCTATATATTAATCCTATGAAACAAACACACTTATAGGACGCACAAGTTTGACTAAAAAGCCTAAATGGACTAGAATAACCATAGGGAGGACGAAAACAACCTAAATGTTAATCGAATGACCCAAACAAATTTATTGGATGCACAAGATTGATTAAAAACTGTAAATGGACAACAATAAGCATAGGGAGGACTAAAATGACCACAATGTTAATCTAATGATACAAACAAACCAATTGGATGCACAAGATTGATTAAAAACCCTTAATGGACTAGAATAACCCTAGAGAGGACATAAATGACTTAAATGTTATCCAATGATACAAAAACACTTATTGGATGCACAAGATTGGTTTAAAAACCTAAAAGGACTAGAATAATCCTTGGCAGGACGAAAATGACTTAAACGTTAATCCATTGACACAAACACATTATTTGAAAGACGAGATTGGTTAAAGATTCTAAATGGACTAGAATAACCCTTGGGAGGACGAAAATCACCTTAATGTTAATCCAATAACACAAACGAACTTATTGGATGCACAAGATTGATTAAAAACCCAAAATGGACTAGAATAACCCTAGGTCGGTCGATAATCACCTAAATGGTTATCCAATGACACGAACAAAATGATTGGATGCATAAGATTGAGTAAAAACCATAAATGGACTAGAATAACCCTAGGGAGGACGAAAATGATCTAAATGTTAATCCAATGACCCAAAAACAGGTATTGGATGCACAAGGTTGGTTAAAAACCCAAAATGGACTAGAATAACCATAAGGAGGATGAAAATGACCTAAATGTTAAAAAAAGTGACAAAAAACCGCTTAATGGATGCAAAAGATTACTTAAAAACTCTAAATGGACTAGAATAACCTTAGGGAGGACAAAATTAACTATATATTAATGTATTGACAAAAACGAACTTACCGGATGAACAAGATTGGTAAAAAACACTTACTGGACTAAAGTAACCGTAGCGTGGACGAAAATGACCTAAATGATAGTACAATGACAAAACAAACTGATTGGATTTATAAGATTCGTTAAAAACCCTAAATGGACTAGATAACCCTAGGGAGGCATAAAATGACCTAAATGTTAATCCAATGACACAAAACAATTATAGGACGCACAAGTTCGGTTAAAAAGCCTAAATGGACTAGATTAAGTCTAGGGAGGACAAAAATGACCTAAATCTTAATCCAATGACACAAACAAACATATTGGATGCACAAGATTCATTAAAAACCCAAATTGTACTAGAATAACCCTAGGGAGGAAGAAAATGACCTAAATGTTAATCCAATCACACAAAAACACTTAGTGGATGTACAAGATTGGTTAAAAACCCTAAATGAACTAGAATAACCCTAGCGAGGAAAAAAATGACCTAAATGATAATCCAATGATACAAATAAACTTATTTGATACACAAGATTGGTTGAAAACCCTAAATTGACTAAAATAACCTTATGGATGACTACAATGACTTAAATGTTAATCTAATGAAACAAACAAAAATTTTGGAAACACAAGACTTGTTAAAAACCCTAAATGGACTAGAATAACCGTAGGTATCACGAAAATTATCTAATTGCAAATCCAAATACACAAACACTCTTAATGGAGGCCTAAGTATAGTTAAAACCCCTAAACGGACTACAAGACCTAAATATTAATCCAATGAAACAAACACACTTATAGGCACACAAGTTTTGTTAAAAAGCCTAAATGGACTAGAATAACCATAGGGAGGACGAAAAGAACCTAAATGTTAATCCCATGACACAATCAAACTTATTGGATGCACAAGATTGATGAAAAATCCTAAATGGACTAGAATAAGAATAGGGAGAACGAAAATGACCTAAATGTTAATCTAATGACACAAACTAACCGATTGGATTCACAAGATTAATTAAAAACCCTAAACCGAATAGAATAACCCTAAGGAGGATGAAAATGACCTAAATAGTTAAGCAATGACACGAACAAAATAATTGGATGCATAAGATTGATTCAAAACCCTAAATGAAATAGAATAAACCTAAGGTGAACGAAATATCCTAAATGTTTATCCAATGACACAGACGAACTTATTGGATGCAGAATATTGATTAAAAACCCTGAATGGACTAGACTAACCCTAGGGAGGACGAAGATGACCTTTATGTTAAACCAATGACACAAACAAACTAATTGGATGCATAAGATTGATTAAAAATCCTAAATGGACTAGAATAACCCTAGCGAGGGCGAAAATTACCTAAATGTTAATCAAATGACGCAAAACACTTATTGGATGCATAAGAATGGTTAAAAATCCTAAATGGACTAGAATAACCCTAGGGAGGATGAAAATGACCTAAATGTTAGTCCATTGACAAAAAATCGCTTAATGGATGCACAAGATTACTTAAAACCCTAAATGGACTAGAATAACCCTAGGGGTGGACAAAATGAGCTAAATGTTAATGCAATGACTCAAAAGAACTTATTGTATGCAAAAGATTAGTTAAAAACCCCAAATAGACTACAATAAGCCTAGGTAGGCTAAAAATGACCTAAATATTAATCCAATGACAAAAAACGCTTATTGGATGCACAAGATTGGTCAAATTCCCTAAATGGACTAGAATAATCATAAGGTAGAAGAAAATGACCCAAATATTAATTCAATAGCACAAACGAACTTATTGGATACACAAGATTAGTTAAAAACCCTAAATCGACTACAATAAGCCTAGGGAGGCTGAAAATGACCTAAATGTTAATTCAATGACACAAAAACGTTTATTGGATGCACAGGATTGGTTTAATACCGTAAATGGACTATAATAACCATTTGAAGAACGAAGATGACCTAAATGCTAAACAAATGACAAACAAATTGATTAGACGAATAAATTTGGTTAAAAACCATAAATGGACTAGAATAAGCCTAGGTAGGAAGAAAATAACCTAAATATTAATCCAATGACCCAAACGAACATATTGGATGCACAAGATTTAATAAAAACCCTAAATGGAATAGAATAACCTTAAGGAGGATAAAAATGACCTAAATGGTTAACCAATCACACAAACAAAATGATTCAATGCATAAGATTGATTAAAAACCCTAAATGAACTAGAATAACCATAGGGTGGACGAAAATGACCTAAATGTTAATCTAATGACACAAACGAACATAATGGATGCACAAGATTCATTAAATACCCTAAATGGACTAGAATAACCCTAGGGAGGACAAAATGACCTAAATGTTAAACCAATGACACAAACAAGCTGATTGGATGCATAAGATTGATTAAAAATCCTAAATGGACTACAATAAGCCTAGGGAGGCTGAAAATGACATAAATGTTAATCCAATGACACAAAAACGCTTATTGGATGCACAAGATTGGTTAAATACCCTAAACGGACTAGAATAACCATTTGAAGAATGAAGATGACCTAAATGATAAACCAATGAAACAAACAAACTGATTAGACGAATACAATTGGTTAAAAACCGTAAATGGACTAGAACAAGCCTAGGGAGGACAAAAATGACCTAAATCTTAATCCAATGACACAATAGAACATATTGGATGCACAAGATTGATTAAAAACCCTAAATTGACTAGAATAACTCTAGGGAGGAGGAACATGACCTAAATGTAAATCTAATCACCCAAAAACACTTATTGGAGGCACAACATTGGTTAAAAGACCTAAATAGACAAGAATAACCCTAGCGAGGACAAAAATGACCTAAATGACAATCCAATGATATAAACGAACTTATTTGATGCACAAGATTGGTTAAAAATCCTAAATTGACTCAAATAACACTATTGAGGACTAGAATGACCTAAATGTTAATCAAAAGATACAAACACACTTATTGGATGGACGATATTGGTTAAAAACCCTAAATGGAGTAGAATAACCGTAGGTAGCACGAAAATGATCTAATTGCAAATCCAATGAAACAAACACTCTTAATGGATGCCCAAGTATGGTTAAAAACCCTAAACGGACTAGCATAACACTATGGAGGACGAAAGCAATCTAAATGTTAATACAATGATACAAACAAACTTATTGGATGCACAAGATTTTTTAAAAACGCTAAATGGACTAGAATAAGAAAAAGGAGAACGAAAATGACCTAAATGTTAATGTAATGATACAAACTAACCGATTAAATGCACAAGATTGATTAAAAACCCTAAACAGAATAGAATATCCCATGGAAGGACGAAAATAACCTAAATGGTTTAGCAATGACGCAAACAAAATGATTGGATGCGTAAGATTGATTACAAACCATAAATGAACTAGACTAACCCAAGGGTGGACGAAAATGACCTAAATATTAATCGAATGACACAAACGAACTTATTGGACGCACAAGATTGATTAAAAAGCCTAAATGGACTAAAATAGCCCTAGGGAGGACGAAAATGACCTAAATGTTAAACCATTGACACAGACAAACTAACTGGATGCATAAGATTGATTAAAAATCCTAAATGGACGAGAATTACCCTAGGGAGGGCGAAAATAACCTAAATGTTAATCCAATCACACCAAAACACTTATTGGATGCACAAGATTGGTTAAAACCCTAAATGGACTAAAATAACTCTAGGGAGGATGAAAATGACCTAAATGTTAATCCAATGACAAAAAATCGCTTAAAGGATGCACAAGATTACTTAAAACCCTAAATGGACTAGAATAACCCTAGGGTGGACAAAATGTCCTAAATGTTAATGCAATGACACAAACGAACTTACTGTATGTAAAAGATTAGTTAAAAACCCTAAATGGTCTACAATAAGCCGAGGGAAGCTGAAAATGAAATAAATGTTAATCCAATGACACTAAAACGCTTATTGGATAAACAAGATTGTTCATATTCCTTAAATGTACTAGAATAATAATAAGGAGGAAGAAAATGATCGAAATATTAATCCAATGACACAAACAAACTTATTAGATCCACAAATTCAATAAAAAACCCTAAATCGACTACAATAAGCCTAGGGAGGCTGAAAATGACGTAAATGTTAATCCAACGACACAAAAACGCTTATTGGATGCACAAAATTTGTTAAATACCCTAAATGGACTAGAATAACCGTTTGAAGGACGAAGATGACCTAAATGCTAAACCAATGACAGAAACGAACTGATTAGACCAAAAAAATTAGTTAAAAACAGTAAGTGGACTAGAATAAGCCTAGGGAGGACGAAAATGACCTAAATCTTAATTCGATGACACAAACGAACATATTGGATGCACAAGATTGATTAAAAACCATAAATGGACTTGAATAACCCTAGGGAGGAGGAACATGACGTAAATGTTAATCAAATTACCCAAAAACACTTATTGGAGGCACAACGTTGGTTAAAAACCCTAAATAGACAAGAATTACCCTAGCGAGGACACAAATGACCTTAATGATAATCCAATGATACAAACGAACTTATTTGATGCACAAGTTTGGTTAAAAACCCTAAATTGACTCGCATAACCCAATGGAGGACTAGAATGACCTAAATGTTAATCCAATGAAACAAACACACTTATTTGATGCGCAAGATTAGTTAAAAACCATAAATCGAATAGAATAACCCTAGGTAGCACAAGTATGGATGCCCAAGTATGGATGCCCAAGTTCGTTAAAAATCAAATCAATGACAAAAGCATTCGTAATGGATGCCCAAGTATGGTTAAAAATCCTAAACAGAATAGAGTAAAACTAGGGAGGACGAAAATGACCTAAATATTAATCCAACGAAACAAACACACTTATAGGACGCACATGTTTGGTTAAATGTTAATCCAACGACACAAACAAACTTATTGGATGTACAAAATTGATTAAAAACCCTAAATGGACTAGACGAAGAATAGGGAGAATGAAAATGACCTAAATGTTAATCTATTTATACAAACTAACCGATTAGATGCACAAGATTAATTAAAAATCCTTTATGGAATAGAATAACCCTAGGGAGGACGAAAATGACCTAAATGGTTAAGCAACGACACAAACATAATGATTGGATGCATAAGATTGATTAAAAATCCTAAATGAACAAAATAGCCCTAGGGTGGACGAAAGTGACCTAAATGTTAATCCAATAACACAAACGAAGTTTATGGATGCACAAGATTGATTAAAAACCTTAAATGGACTAGAATAACCGTAGGGAGGACGAAAATGACCTAAATGTTAAGCCAATGACACAAACAAACTTATTGAATGCACCTGATTAGTTAAAAACCCTAAGGAGGGTGAAGATGACCTAAATGTTAAACCAATGACACAAACGAACTTATTAGATGAACTCTAAATGGACTAGAATAACCCTAGGGAGGGCGAAAATGATCTAAATGTTAATCAAATGACACAAAAACACTTATGCGATGCACAAGATTGGTTTAAAACCTTAAATGGACTAGAATAAAACCTAGGGAACATGAAAATGACCTAATTCTTAATCCACTGAAAAAAAGTTGCTTAATGGATGCACAAGATTACTTAAAACCCTTAATTGATTAGAACAACCCTATGGAGGACAAAATGACCTAAATGATAATCCAATGACCCAAAAACGTTTATTGGATGCACAAGATTGGTCAAATTTCCTAAATGGAGTAGAATAACCATTTGAAGAACGAAGATCTCCTAAATGGTAAACCAATGACATGAACGAACTGATTAGACGAATAAAATTGGTTAAAAACCGTAAATGGATTAGAATAACCCTAGGGAGGACGAAAATGACCAAAATATTAATCCAATGACACAAACGAACTTATGGGAAGCACAAGATTGGTTAAAAATCTTAAATGGACTAGATTAACCCTAGAGAAGATGAAAATGACCTAAATGTTAGTCCAATGACACAAATGAACTTATTGGATGAACAAGATTGGTTAAAATCCCTAAATGGATTATAATAACCCTAAGGAGGACGAAAATGACCTAAATATTAATTCAATGACACAAACAATCTTATTGGATGCGCAAGATTAGTTAAAAGCCCTAAGAAGGATGAAAATGATCTAAATGTTAATACAATTAAACAAACAAATTGATTAGATGCGTAAGATTGATTAAAAACCCTAAATGGACTAGAATAACCATAGGGTGGATGAAAGCGACCTAAATGTTAAATGACAAAAAATCGCTTGATGGATGCAAAAGATTACTTAAAATCTCTAAAAGGACTAAAATAACGCTAAGGAGGACAAAATGACCTAAATGATAATGCAATGACACAAATTAACTTATTGGATGCACAAGATTGGTTAAAAATCCTAAATGGACTAGAATAACCTATGGAAGACGAAAATGACCTAAATGTTAATACATTCACACAAACACACTTATTGGATGCACAAGATTGGTTAAAAACCTTAAATGGACTAGAGTAACCCTAGAGATGATAAAAATGACCTAAATGTTAATCCAATGACACAAATGAACTTATTGGATAAATAAGATTGGTTAAAAACCTTAAATGGACTATAATAGCCCTAGTGAGGACAAAAATGACCTAAATATTAATCCAATGACACAAACAAACTTATTAGATGCACGAGATTAATTAAAAACGCTAAGGAGGATGAAGATGACCTAAATGATAAACCAATGATACAAACGAACTTTTTAGATGAACAAAATTTGTTAAAAACCATAAATGGACTAAAATAAATGTAGAGAGGACGAAAATGACTGAAATCTTAATCCATTGACACAAACGAACATATATGATGCAAAAGACTGATAAAAAACCCAAAATGGACTAGAATAACCCTAGGGAGGACGAAATTGACCTTAATGTTAATCCAATCACACAAAAAAACTTATTGGATGCACAACATTGGTTAAAAACGTTAAATGGACTAGAATAACCCAAGCGAAGGGAAAATTGACCTAAATGATAATCCAATGATACAAATGAACTTATTTGATGCACATGATTGGTTGAAAACCCTAAATCGACTAGAATAACACTACGGACGATTGGAATGACCTAAATGTCAATCCAATCAAATAACCACTCTTTTTGGATGCCAAGATCGGTTAAAAACCCTAATTTGACTAGAATAACCCTATGTAGCACGAGAATAGCATAATTGCAAATCCAATGACACAAAAACTGTTGATGGATACCCAAGTATAGTTAAAAACCCTAAATGGACTTGAATTATACTAGGAATGACAAAAATCACCTAGATGTTAATCTAATGAAACAAACTCCCTTTTAGGACGCACAAGTGTGGTTAAAAACTTTATATGGACTAGAATAACCGTAGGGATGACGAAAACAACTTAAATGTTAATCCAACGACACAAACAAGCTTATTGGATGCAAAACATTGACTAGAATATGCATAGGGAGGACGAAAATGACCTAAATGTTAGTCTAATGATAAAAACAAACCGATTCAATATACAAGACTGATTAAAAACCTTAAATGGACTAGAATAACCCTAGGGAGGATGAAAATGACCTAAATGTTAATCCAATGACACAAAAACAATTAATGGATACATAAGATTGGTTAAAAACCTAAATGGACTAGAATAAACATAGGGAGGACGAAAATGAATTAAATTTTAATCCAAT
This sequence comes from Cicer pinnatifidum, assembly GCA_037974775.1. NCBI lineage: Eukaryota > Viridiplantae > Streptophyta > Magnoliopsida > Fabales > Fabaceae > Cicer > Cicer pinnatifidum. The sequence goes on along the minus strand of JBBPBR010000007.1, from coordinate 28,453,090 downwards.
GATACAAACACACTTATTGGATGGACGAGATTGGTTAAAAACCCTTAATGGGCTACAATAACCCTTGGGAGGAAGAAAATGACATAAATGTTAATCCAATGACTCAAACGAACTTATTGGCTGCACAAGATTGATTAAAAAACCTAAACGGACTAGAATAACCTTAGGGAGGACGAACAATCACCAAAACATTAATCCAATGACATAAGAACGAATTTATTGGATGCACAAGATTGGTTAAAAACCCTAAATGGAATTAAATCACCCTAGGAAGGTCGAAAATGACCTAAATATTAATCCAATGACACAAACAAACTTATTGGATGCTTAATATTGATTAAAAACCATAAATAGACAAAAATAACCCTAAGGAGGGAGAAAATGACCTAAATGTTAATTCAATGACACAAATACACTTATTGGATGCAAAAGATTGGTTAAAAACCCTAAATGGACTTGAATAATCCTAAGGAGGATGAAAATGACCTAAATGTTAATATAATGTGGAAAAATCGCTTAATTGATGCCCCAAATTACTTAAAAAACCCTAAATGTACTAGAATAATACTAGGGCGGACAAACGAACTTATTTGATGCACAAGATTGGTTAAAAACCTCAAATAGACTAGAATAACCCTAGAGAGGACGAAAATGACCTAAATCGTAATCCAATGACACAAAGGAAATGATTGGATCCCCCAAATTCTTTAAAAACCCTAAATGGACTAGGGTGACCCTAGGGAGGACGAAAATGACCTAAGTTATAATCCAAGGACACCAACTTACTTACTGGATGCACAAAATTTGATAAAAATCCTAAATGGACTACAATAACCCTAGGGAGGACGAAAATGAGCTAGATGATAATCCAATGACACAAACCAACCTATTGGATACACAAGATTGGTTAAAAACCCTAAATGGAATAGAATAACCTTGGGGGTGATGAAAATGAACTAAATTTTATACAATCACACAAACACACTTATTGGTTGCAAAGGATTGATTAAAAACCCTAAATGGACTAGAATATGCTTTGCGTGGATGAAAATGACCTGATTGTTAGCTAATGATACAAACAAACCGATTGGATGCAAAAGTTTGATTAAAACCCCTAAATGGACTAGAATAACCCTAGGGAGGACGAAAATGACCTAAATGTTAATGCAATGACACAAAAACACTTATTGGATGCACAAGATTGGTTAAAAATCCTACATTGACTAGAATAACCCTATGGAGAACTAGAATGACCTATATGTGTACCCGATGAACCAAACACACTTATTGGATGCACAACATTGGTTAAAAACCGTAAACAGACTAGATTAACCCTAGGTAACACGAAAATAACCTAATTGCAAATACAATGAGACAAACACACTTAATGGATGCCCAAGTATGGTTAAAAATCCTAAACGGACTAGAAAAACAGTAGGGAGGACGAAAATGACCTAAATGTTAATCCTATAAAACAAACACACTTATAGGCGCACAAGTTTGATCACAAAGCCTAAATGGACTAGAATAACCATAGGGAGGACGAAAATAACCTAAATGTTAATCCAATGACACAAACAAACTTATTTGATGCACAATATTGATTAAAAATCCTAAATGGACTAGAACAAGAATAGGGAGAACGAAAATGACCTAAATGTTAATGTAATGATACAAACTAACCAATTGGATGCACAAGATTGATTAAAAATCTTAAATGGGATAGAATAACCCTAGGGAGGACGCAAATGACCTAAATAGTTAAGCAATGACACAAGCAAAATGATTGGATGCATAAAATTGATTCAAAACCTTAAATGAACTAGAATAACCCTAGGGTGGACGAAAATATCCTAAATGTTTATCCAATGACACAAACGAACTTATTGGATGCACAAGGTTGATTAAATACCCTAAATGGACTAGACTAACCCTACGGAGGAAGAAAATGACCTTAATGTTAAACCAATGACACAAACAAACTAATTGGATGCATAAGATTGATTAAAAATCCTAAATAGACCAGAATAACCCTAGGGAGGGCGAAAATGACCTAAATGTTAATCGAATGACACCAAAACACTTATTGGATGAACAAGATTGGTTAAAACCTTAAATGGGTTAGAATAACCCTAGGGAAGATGAAAATGACCTAAATGTTAGTCCATAGACAAAAAATCGCTTAATGGATGCACAAGATTACTTAAAACCCTAAATGGACTAGAATAACCCTAGGGTGGACAAAATGACCTAAATGTTAATGCAATGACCCAAACGAACTTATAGTATGCAGAAGATTAGTTAAAAACCCTAAATAGACTACAATAAGCCTAAGGAGGCTAAATATAACCTAAATGTTAATCCAATGAGACAAAAATGCTTATTGGATGCACAAGATTGGTCAAATTCCCTAAATGGACTAGAATAGTCATAAGGAGGAAGAAAATGACCCAAATATTAATTAAATGGCACAAACGAACTTATTGGATACACAAGATTACTTAAAAACCCTAAATCAACTACAATAAGCCTAGGGAGGCTGAAAATGACCTAAATGTTAATTCAATGACAGAAAAATGTTTATTGGATGCACAAGATTGGTTAAATACCGTAAATGAACTATAATAACTGTTTTAAGGACGATGAATATCTAAATGATAAACCAATGACTCAAACGAACTGATTAAATGAATTAAATTGGTTTAAAACCGTAAATGGACTAGAATAAGCATAGGGAGGACGAAAATGACCTAAATATTAATCCAATGACCCAAACGAACATATTGGATGCACAAGATTTATTAAAAACCCTAAATGGAATATAATAACCCTAGGGAGGATGAAAATGACCTAAATGGTTAACCAATGACAGAAACAAAATGATTGGATGCATAAGATTGATTAAAAACCCTAAATGAACTAGAATAACTATAGGGTGGACGAAAATGACCTAAATGTTAATCCAATGACACAAACGAACTTACTGGATGCACAAGATTGGTTAAAAATCGTACATTCAGTGGAATTACCCTATGGAGAACTAGAATGACCTATATGTTAATCCAATGAACCAAACACCCTTACAAGATGCACAAGATTGGTTAAAAATCGTCAACAGACTAGAATAACTCTTGGTAGCACGAAAAATACCTAATTGCAAATACAATGAGATAAACACACTTAATAGATTCCCAAGTATGGTTTAAAACCCTAAATGTACTAGAATAACACTAGGGAGAACGAAAATGACCTAAATGTTAATCCAATGAAACAAACACACTTATAGGCCTCTCAAGTTTGGTTAAAATGCTTAAATGGACTAGAATAACCATAGGGAGAACGAAAGCAACCTAAATGTTTATCCAATGACACAAAGAAACTTATTGGATGCACAAGATTGACTAAAAACCCTAAATGGACTACATAAAGCATAGGGAGGACGAAAATGACGTAAATGTTAATCTAATGATACAAACAAACCGATTGGATGTGTAATATTGATTAAAAACCCTAAATGGACTAGAAAAAACCTACGGCGGACAAAAATGACTTAAATTTTAATCCAATGACATAAACACACATATAGGATGCAGAAGATTGGTTAAAAAACCGTAAATGGACTAAAATAACCCTAGGAAGGACGAAAATGACCTAAATGTTAATCCAATGACACAAACAAACGTATTTAGTGCATAAGATGTATTAAAAACCCTAAATGGACAAGAATAATCCTAGGGAGGACGAAGTTGACCTAAATGTAAATCCAATGACACAAAAACACTTATTGGATGCACAAAATTGATTAAAAACCCAAAATGGAATAGATTAACCTTAGGAATGATCCAAATGACCTAAATGTTAATCCTATTACACAAACACACTTATTAGATGCATAAGAATAGTTAAATACCCTAAACAAACTCGAATAACCCAGGGAAGAGGAAAATGAACTAAATTTTAATCCAATGACAGAAAAACACTTATATGATGCACAAGATTGATTAAGTAACCTAAATGGACTATAATATCACATGGGAAGTAGAAAATGACCTAAATGTTAATCCAATAACACAAACGAAATTATTTGATACAAAAGATTGGTTAAAAACACTAAATGGACTAGAATAACCCTAATTTGGACGAAAATGATCTAAATATTAATCCAATGACACAAACATATTTGTCGATGCATAAGATTGGGTAAAAACCCTAAATAGACTTGAATAACCCTAGGGAGGACATAAATGAGCTAGATGATAATCCAATGACACAAACCAACTTATCAGATGCACAAGATTGGTTAACAACCCTAAACGGACTAGAATAACCCTAGAGAGGACTAGAATGACCTAAATGTTAATCAAATGAAAAAAAACCCACTTTTTGAATGAACAAGATTGGTTAAAAATCCTAAATAGACTAGATAAACACCAGGTAGGACGAAAATCACCTAAATGGTAATCCAATGACACAAACGAAATGATTGGATCCATTAGATTGAGTAAAAACCCTAAATGGACAAGAGTGACACTAGGGATGACGAAAATGACCCAATTGATAATCCAATGACACAAAAATACTTAGTCGATGCACAAGATTGGTTAAAAACCCTAAATAGACTAGAATAACCCTAGGGAGGACTAAAATGAGCTATATGATAATCCAATGACACAAACCAACTTATCAGATGCACAAGATTGGTTAACAATCCTAAACGGACTAGAATAACCCTAGAGAGGACTAGAATGACCTATATGTTAATCAAATGAAAAAAAAAACCCACTATTTGAATGAACAAGATTGGTTAAAAATCCTAAATAGACTATATTAACACTAGGTAGGATGAAAATCACCTAATTGAAAATCCACTGAAACAAACACACTTATTGGATGCACTAGATTTGTTAAAAACCCTAAATAGTATAGAATAACCCTAGGAAGGACGAAAAACACCTAAATGTTAATCCAATGACTCAAACACCCTTATAGGATGCACAAGATTTGTAAAAAAACCCTAAATGGACTAGAATAACCCTAGGAAGGACACAAATGACCTAAATTTTAAAGCAATGACACAAACACACTTATAAGATGCACAAGATATGTTAAAAACCCTAAATGGACTAGAATAACCCTAGAATGGATGAAAATGACCTAAATGTTAATCCAATAACACAAACGAACTTATTGGATGTACAAGATTGATTAAAAACCCTAAATTGACAAGGATAACCCTAGGGAGGACGAAATTCACCTAAATGTAAATCCAATGACACAAAAATACATATTGGATGCACAAGATTGGTTTAAAACGCCAAATGGACTAGAATAACACTATGGAGGGCGAAAATGAACTAAATGATAATCCTATTATACAAACACACTTATCGGATGCACAAGATTACTAAAAATCCCTAAGGGGACTAGAATTACAATAGAGTAAAAAAAAATGACTTAATTATTAATCCAATGACACAAAAACAGTTATTGGATGCACAAAATTGATTAAAAATACAAAATGGAATAGATTTACCTTAGGGAGGATGCAAATGACCTAAATGTTAATCCTATTACACAAACACACTTATTAGATGCATAAGATTAGTAAAATACCCTAAATGGACTCGAATAACCCAGGGTAGAGGAAAATGAACTAAATGTTAATCCAATGACAAAAAAACACTTATATGATGCACAAGATTGGTTAAATAACCTAAATGGACTAGAATATCCCATGGGAAGTAGAAAATGACCTAAATGTTAATCCAATAACATAAACGAAATTATTTGATACAAAAGATTGGTTAAAAACACTAAATGGACTAGAATAACCCTAATTTGGACGAAAATGATGTAAATGTTAATCCAATGACACAAACAAACTTGTAGGATGCACAAGATTGGTTAAAAACCGTAAATGGACTTGAATAACCCAACGGATGACGAAAATGACCTAAATGTTAATCAAATGAGACAAACGAAATTATTAGATGCACTAGAATGATTAAAATCCCTAAATGGACTATAATAACCCTAGGGAGGGGGAAAATGACTTAAACGTTAATTTAATGACACAAAAACCTTTATTGGATGCACAAGATTGGTTAAAAATCCTAAATAGAATTGAATAACCCTAGGGAGCATGAAAATGACCTAAATGTTAATCAAATGACAAAAAATCGCTTAATGGATGCACAAGATTACTTAAAAACAATAAATGGAGTAGAATAACCCTAGGGAGGACAAAATGACCTAAATGGTAATCCAATGACACAAACGAAATGATTGGATCCATTAGATTTAGTAAAAACCCTAAATGGACAAGAGTAACACTAGGGATGACGAAAATGACCCAATTGATAATCCAATGACACAAACATACTTAGTGGATACACAAGATTGGTTAAAAACCCTAAATAGACTTGAATAATCCTAGGGTGGACGAAAATGAGCTAGATGATAATCCAATGACACATACCAACTTATCAGATGCACAAGATTTGTTAACAACCCTAAACGGACTAGAATAACCCTAGAGAGGACTAGAATGACCTAAATGTTAATCAAATGAAAAAAAAAAACCACTATTTGAATGAACAAGATTGGTTAAAAATCCTAAATAGACTATATTAACACTAGGTATGATGAAAATCACCTAATTGAAAATCCACTGAAAAAAAACACCCTTATTGGATGAACAAGATTTGTTAAAAACCCTAAATAGTATAGAATAACCCTAGGAAGGACGAAAAACACCTAAATGTTAATCCAATGACTCAAACACCCTTATAGGATGCACAAGATTTGTAAAAAAAAACCCTAAATGGACTAGAATAACCCTAGGAAGGACGCAAATGACCTAAATTTTAAAGCAATGACACAAACACACTTATAAGATGCACAAGGTATGTTAAAAACCCTAAATGGACTAGAATAACCCTAGAATGGATGAAAATGACCTAAATGATAATCCAATGACACAAACGAACTTATTGGATGCACAAGATTGATTAAAAACCCTAAATGGACAAGGATAACCCTAGGGAGGACGAAATTCACCTAAATGTAAATCCAATGACACAAAAACACATATTGGATGCACAAGATTGGTTTAAAACGCTAAATGGACTAGAATAACACTAGGGAGGGCGAAAATGAACTAACTGATGATCCTATTACACAAACACACTTATCGGATGCACAACATTACTAAAAATCCCAAAGGGGACTAGAATAACAATAGAGTAAAAAAAATGACTTAATTATTAATCCAATGACACAAAAACAGTTATTGGATGCACAAAATTGATTAAAAACCCAAAATGGAATAGATTAACCTTAGGGAGGATGCAAATGACCTAAATGTTAATCCTATTACACAAACACACTTATTAGATGCATAAGATTAGTAAAATACCCTAAATGGACTCGAATAACCCAGGGTAGAGGAAAATAAACTAAATGTTAATTCAATGACAGAAAAACACTTATATGATGCACAAGATTGGTTAAATAACCTAAATGGACTAGAATATCCCATGGGAAGTAGAAAATGACCTAAATGTTAATCCAATAACATAAACGAAATTATTTGATACAAAAGATTGGTTAAAAACACTAAATGGACTAGAATAACCCTAATTTGGACGAAAAAGATCTAAATGTTAATCCAATGACACAAACAAACTTGTAGGATGCACAAGATTGGTTAAAAACCCTAAATGGACTACAATAACCCAACGGATGACGAAAATGACCTAAATATTAATACAAAGAAACAAACGAAATTATTAGATGCACTAGAATGATTAAAATCCATAAATGGACTATAATAACCCTAGGGAGGGGGAAAATGATTTAAATGTTAATTTAATGACACAAAAACCTTTATTGGATGCACAAGATTGGTTAAAAATACTAAATAGAATTGAATAACCCTAGGGAGCATGAAAATGACATAAATGTTAATCCAATGACAAAAAATCGCTTAATGGATGCACAAGATTACTTAAAAACAATAAATAGACTAGAATAACCCTAGGGAGGACAAAATGACCTAAATGTTAATGCAATGACAAAAACAAATTTATTTGATGGACACGATTGGTTAAAAACCTTAACCGGAATAGAATAACCCTAGAGATGACGAAAATGACCTAAATGGTAATCCAATGACACAAACGAAATAACTGGATCCAATAGATTGAGTAAAAACCCTAAATGGACAAGAGTAACACTAGGGATGACGAAAATGACCCAATTGATAATCCAATGACACAAACATACTTAGTGGATACACAAGATTGGTTAAAAACCCTAAATAGACTTGAATAATCCTAGGGTGGACGAAAATGAGCTAGATGATAATCCAATGACACATACCAACTTATCAGATGCATAAAATTGGTTAACAACCCTAAACGAACTAGAATAACCCTAGAGAGGACTTGAATGACCTAAATGTTAATCAAATGAAAAAACCCCACTATTTGAATGAACAAGATTGGTTAAAAATCCTAAATAGACTAGATTAACACTAGGTAGGACGAAAATCACCTAATTGAAAATCCACTGAAACAAACACACTTATTGGATGCACAAGATTTTTTAAAAACCCTAAATAATATAGAATAACCCTAGGAAGGACGAAAAACACCTAAATGTTAATCCAATGACTCAAACACCCTTATAGGATGCACAAGATTTGTAAAAAAAAACACTAAGAAGGACGCAAATGACCTGAATCTTAAAGCAATGACACAAACACACTTATAAGATGCACAAGATATGTTAAAAACCCTAAATGGACTAGAATAACCCTAGAGTGGATGAAAATGACTTAAATGTTAATCCAATGACACAAACGAACTTATTGGATGCACAAGATTGATTAAAAACCCTAAATGGACAAGGATAACCCTCGTGAGTACGAAATTCACTTAAATGTAAATCCAATGACACAAAAACACATATTGGATGCACAAGATTGGTTTAAAACGCTAAATGGACTAGAATAACACTAGGGAGGGTGAAAATGACCTAATTGATAATCCTATTACACAAACACACTTATCGGATTCACACTTATCGGATGCACAAGATTGGTTAAAAATACTAAATAGAATTGAATAACCCTAGGGAGCATGAAAATGACATAAATGTTAATCCAATGACAAAAAATCGTTTAATGGATGCACAAGATTACTTAAAAACAATAAATAGACTAGAATAACCCTAGGGAGGACAAAATGACCTAAATGTTAATGCAATGACAAAAACAAATTTATTTGATGGACACGTTTGGTTAAAAACCTTAACCGGAATAGAATAACCCTAGAGATGACGAAAATGACCTAAATGGTAATCCAATGACACAAACGAAATAACTGGATCCAATAGATTGAGTAAAAACCCTAAATGGACAAGAGTAACACTAGGGATGACGAAAATGACCCAATTGATAATCCAATGACACAAACATACTTAGTGGATACACAAGATTGGCTAAAAACCCTAAATAGACTTGAATAATCCTAGGGTGGACGAAAATGAGCTAGATGATAATCCAATGACACATACCAACTTATCAGATGCATAAAATTGGTTAACAACCCTAAACGAACTAGAATAACCCTAGAGAGGACTAGAATGACCTAAATGTTAATCAAATGAAAAAACCCCACTATTTGAATGAACAAGATTGGTTAAAAATCCTAAATAGACTAGATTAACACTAGGTAGGAAGAAAATCACCTAATTGAAAATCCACCGAAACAAACACACTTATTGGATGCACAAGATTTTTTAAAAACCCTAAATAATATAGAATAACCCTAGGAAGGACGAAAAACACCTAAATGTTAATCCAATGACTCAAACACCCTTATAGGATGCACAAGATTTGTAAAAAAAAACACTAAGAAGGACGCAAATGACCTGAATCTTAAAGCAATGACACAAACACACTTATAAGATGCACAAGATATGTTAAAAAACCTAAATGGACTAGAATAACCCTAGAGTGGATGAAAATGACTTAAATGTTAATCCAATGACACAAACGAACTTATTGGATGCACAAGATTGATTAAAAACCCTAAATGGACAAGGATAACCCTCGTGAGTACGAAATTCACTTAAATGTATATCCAATGACACAAAAACACATATTGGATGCACAAGATTGGTTTAAAACGCTAAATGGACTAGAATAACACTAGGGAGGGCGAAAATGACCTAATTGATAATCCTATTACACAAACACACTTATCGGATTCACAAGATTACTAAATATCCCTAAGGGGACTAGAATAACAATAGAGTGGAAAAAAATGGAATAGATTAACCTTCGGGAGGATGCAAGTGACCTAAATGTTAATCCTATTACACAAACACACTTATTAGATGCATAAGTTTGGTTAAATACCCTAAACGGACCCGAATAACCCTAGGATGGACGAAAAACACCTAAATGTTAATCCAATGACACAAACACCCTTATAGGATGCACAAGATTTGTTAAAAACCCTAAATAGACTAGAATAACCCTTGGATGGACAAAAATGACCTAAATGTTAATCCAATAACACAAACACACTTAATGGATGCACAAGTATGGTAAAAAAAAACCCTAAATGGCCTAGAATAACCCTAAGGAGGATGAAAATGATCTAAATGTTAATCTAATGACACATACACACTTATATGATGCACAAGATTGGTTAAAAACCCTAAATGGACTAGAAAACCCTAGGAAGGACGAAAAACACCTAAATGTTAATCCAATGACACAAACACCCTTATAGGATGCCCAAGATTTGTTAAAAACCCTAGATGGACTAGAATAACCCTTGGAAGGACAAAAATGACCTAAATGTTAATCCAATGACACAAACGAACTTATTGAATGCACATGTTTTTGTGAAAAACACTAATGGACTAGAATATCCCTCGGTAGGTAGAAAATGACCTAAAAGTTGATCCAAAGACACAAACACGTTGATAGGATGCACAAGATTAGTTAAAACCCAAAAGGGACTAGAAAAGCCTAGGGAGGCTGAAAATGACCTAAATGTTAATCGAATTACACAAAAAAGCTTAATGGATGCACAACATTGGTTAAATACCTTAAATAGACAAGAATAACCCTTTGCACGACGAAGATGACCTAAACGTTAATCCATTAACACAAAACGAACTAATTGGATGCACAAAATTGGTTAAAAATCGTAAATGGACTAGAATAAGCCTATGGACTAGAAGATTGGTTAAAAACCCATAATGGACTAGAAGAAGACCAGGGAAGACGAAAATAACATAAATGTTAATGCAATGACACAAACACACTTATTGGACGCACAAGATTACTTAAAAACCTTAAATGGACTTAAATAACCCTAGGGGGGACACACAAGACCAAAATGTTAATCCAATGACACAACTCACTTGTAGGATGCACAAGATTGGTCAAAAACCCAATATGGATTATAATAACCTTAAGGAGGACGAAAATGAAATAAATGTTAATCCAATGACACAAACGAACTTACTGCATGCACAAGATTTGTTACAAAACCTAAATGGACTAGAATATCGCTAGAGAGGATGAAAATGACCTAAATTTTTAACCAATGACACAAACACACCTATAGGATGCACAAGATTTGTTACAAACCCTAAATGGACTTGAATAACCCTTGGAAAGACGAAAATGACCTAAATGTTAATCCAATGACATTAAAACATTATAGGATGCACAAGATTGGGTAAAAATCCTAAATGGACTGGAATATCCCAAGGGAAGCCGAAAATGACCTAAATGTTAATCCAATTACAAAAAGAAACCTGTTGGATGCACAAGATTTGTTAAAAACTCTAAATAGACTAAAATATCCCTAGGTAGGACGAAAATGAGATAAATCTTAATCCAATAGTACAAAAATTATTGTTGGATGCACAAGATTGATTAAAAACCCTATATGGAGTAGAATATCCCAAGGGAGGACAAAAATTACCTAAATATTAATCCAATGACGTAAACAAACTTTATGGATGCACAAGATTGATTAAAAATCCTAAATGGAATAGAATAACCTTAGTGAGGATGAACAATGACCAAGATGTTAATCCAATGACACAAATGAACTAATTTTACGCACACTAATTAAAAATCTTAAATGGACTAGAATAACCCTAGGTAGGACGAAAATAACTAAAATATTAATCCAATGGCACAAACACATTAACAACATGCACAAGACTGGTTAAAAACCCAAAATGGACTAGAATAACACTATGTAGGACGAAAATGACCTAAATGTAATTCCAATGACATAAACACACTTATTGGATGCAAAAGATTTGTTAAATACCCTAAATGGACTCGAATAATCCTAGGGAACAGGAAAATGACCTAAATGTTAATCCAATGACACAAAATCACTTATAGGATGCACAAGATTATTCAAAAATCCTAAGTGGTCTAGAATATAGCTAGGGAAGCCGTAAATGACTGAAATGTTAATCCAAAGACACACACGAACTTATTGGATGCACAAGATTTGTAAAAACCCAAAATGGACTAGAATAACTATAGGTAGGTAGAAAATGTCTTAAATGTTAATCCAGTGACATAATCATATTTATTGGATGCAGAAGATTGATTAAATTCCCTAAATGGACTCAAAAAAACCCTAGGGAAGAGGAAAATGACATAAATGTTAATGCAATGACATAAAAACACTTATAGGATGCACAAGATTGGTTAAACACCCTAAATGGACTAGAATATCCCAAAGGAAGCCGAAAAGGACCTAAATTTTAATCCATTGACACAAACACACTTGTATGAAGCACAAGATTGCTTAAAAACACTAAATGGACCTGAATAACCCTAGAGGCGACAAAAATGACCTAAATGATAATCCAATGATGCAAACGAACTTATTTGATGCACTAGATTGATTAAAAACCCTAAATGGACTTGAATAACCCTATGGAGGACCAACAATGACAAAAATGTTAATGCAATCACACAAACGAACTTATTGGATGCATAACGAACATGACCTAAATGTTAATCCAATGACACAAACAAACTTATTGGATGCACAAGATTGGTTAAAAACCTTAAATGGACAAGAATAACCTTAGGGAGGACGAATATAGCCTAAATGTTAATCTAATGACACAAATGAACTGATTGGATGCATAAAATTGATTAAAAAACCCTAAATGGACTAGAAAACCCGTGGGAAGACGAAAATGACATAAATGTTAATCCAAAGACAATAAAATACTTATCGGATAAACAACACTGGTTAACAGCCCCAAATGGACTAGAATAACCCTAAGGAGGATGAAAATGTCCTAAATATTAATCCATTGACACAAACTAACTTATTAGATATACAAGATTGATTAAAATCCTAAATGGACTAGGGAGGACGAAAATAACCTAAATGATAATCTAATGACACAAACGAATTGATTGGATGCATAAGATTGATTAAAAACCTTATATGGACTAGAATAACCCTTGGGAGGTAGAAAATGACCTAAATGTTAATCCAATGACACCAACACACTTATTGAATGAACAAGATTACTTAAAAACCCTAATTGCACTGGTATAACCCCATGGAGGACGAAGATAACATAATTGTTAATCCAATGACACAAACGAACTTATTGAATACACAAGATTGGTTTATACTCATAATGGAAAAGAATAAAATTTAGGGAAGATGAAAATGACTTAAATGTTAATCCAATAAAACAAACATAATTATTGGAAGCAAAATATTGGTAAAAAACCTGAAATGGACTAGATTAACTTTAGGGAGGACGAAAATGACCTAAATTTTATTCCAATGACATAAATGAACTTATTGGATGCACACGATTGGATTAAAAACCCTAAATGGACAAGAATAACTCTATGGAGGACAAAAATGACCTAAATGTTAATCCAATTATAGAAAAACACTTATTGGATCGACAACATTAGTTAAAAACCCTAAATGGACTAAAATAACCCTACGGAGGATGAAAATGACGAAAATATTAATCCAGTGACACAAACGAACTTATTGGATGCACAAGATTGATTAAAACCCTAAATGGACTAGAATAACCTTAGGGAGGACAAAAATGATCTAAATGTTAATCTATTGACACAAAATAAACTGATTTGATGCATAAGATTGATTAAAAACCCTAAATGGAAAAGATTCACCCTTGGAAGAACGAAAATGATCTAAATGTTAATCCAATGACACAAAAACACTTATGGGATACACAAGACTGGTTAAAAACCCTAAGTCGACTAGCATTACGTTAAGGAGGATGAAAATGACCTTAATGTTAATCCATTAACACAAACACACTTATTGGATGAACAAGATATTGAAAAACCCTAAATGCACTAGAACAACCATAAGGAGGATGAAAATGACCAAAATGTTAAACCAATGACATAAACAAACTGACTGGAAGCATAAGACTGATTAAAAGCCTTAAATGGACTAGAATAACCTTAAGGAGGACAAAAATTACGTAAATGTTAATCCAATGACACAGACGAACTTACTAAATGCACAACATTGGTTAAAAACTCTTAATGGCATAGAATAACCTTTATGGAGGATGAAAATGACCTAAATGTTAATCCAATGACAAAAACACACTTATTAGAAGCAATATATTGGTTAAAAACCTTAAATGGAATAGATTAACCCTAGATGGATGAAAATGACTTAAATGTCAATCCCATGAAAAAATGAACTTATAGGATGCACAAGTTTGGATTAAAAACCCTAAATGGACTAGAATAACCGTAGGGAGGATGAAAATGACCTAAATGTTAATCCAATTACAGTAAAACACTTATTGGATGCACAATGTTGGTAAAAAACCCTAAATGGACTAGAATAACCCTAGAGCGGATGACAATTACATAAATGTTAATCCAATGACACAAACGAACTTATTGGATTCATAAGATTCATTAAAAACCTTAAATGGACTATAATAACCCTAAGGATGACGAAAATGACCTAAAAATTAATCCAATGACATAAACGACTTGATTGGATGCCTAACACTGATTAAAACCCTAAATGTACTAGAATAACCCTAGGGAGGACTAAAATGACGTAAATGTTAACCCAATGACATTAACGAACTTATTGGATGCACAAAATTGGTTATAAAATTGTAAATGGACTTGAAAAACCCTAGGGAGGACGAAATTGATCTAAATGTTAATTCAATGACACAAACGAACTTATTCGATGCACGTAATTTGTGAAAAACCCTGATGGACTAGAATATCCCTAAGTAGGTACAATATGACCTAAAAGTTAATCCAAAGAGACAAATACCTTGATTGGATGCAGAAGACTGGTTAAAACCCCTAAATGGACTAGAATAACCCTAGGGAGGAAGAATATGACCTAAATGTTAATTCAATGACACAAACAAACTTATTGGATGCTCAAGATTGGTAAAAAAAACCCTAAATGCATTAGTATAAACCTAGGGAGGATGAAAATGACCTAAACGTTAATCTAATGACACAAGCGAACTTATTGGATGCTCAAGAATGGTTAAAAATCTAAAACGGACTAGAATAACACTACTAAGGACGAAAATGACCTAAATATTAATCAAATGACACAAACAAACAGATTGGATGCATAAGATTGATTTACCCTAGGGAGAATGAATATGACCTTAATGTCAATCCAATGATACAAACCAATAGAATGGATGAATAACACTGATTAAGAACCCTAAGTGGACTAGAATAACCTTAGGGAGGATGAAAACAACCCAAATGTTAATCCAATGATTCAAACTACCTTATTGGATGCGCAAGATTTGTTAAAAACCCATAATGGACTAGAATAACCTTAGGGAGGACGAAAATGACCTAAATGTTAATCCAATGACACAAACACACTTATTGGAAGCAAAAGATTGGTTAAAAAGCATAAATGGACTAGATTAACTCTAGGAGGATGAAAAAGACTTAAATTTCTATCCAATAACACAAAAAGACTTATTGGATGCACAATATTGGTTAAAATCCTTAAATGGGTTAGAATAACCCTATGGAGGATGAAAATGACCTAAACGTTAATCCAATGACACAAACAACCTTATTTAATGCACAAGATTACTTAAACACCCAAAATGGACCAGAGTAACCCTAGGGAGAACGAAAAGTACCTAAACCTTAATCCAATGACAGAAACGAACCGATTGGATGCACAATATTGATTAAAAACACAAAATGGGCTAAAATAACCTTAAGGAGGTTGATAATAACCTAAATGTTAATCCAATGACTTAAACGAACTTATAGGATGCACAAGATTGGTTAAAATCCCTATATGGACTAGAATAACCTTAAGGAGGAGGAAAATGACAGAAATGTAAATCCAATGACACTAACGCACTTATTGGATACACAATATTGGTTAAAATCCCTAAATGGACTAGAATAACCCTAGGGAGGATGAAAATTACATAAATGTTAATCGAATGGCACAAACGAACTTATGGGATGCACAAGATTGATTAAAAACGCTAATTAGACTAGAATAACCCTAGGGAAGATCAAAATTACTTAAATGTTAATCTAATGACACAAACAAATTGATTGGATGCATAAGATTGATTGAAAACCCTAAATGGACTAGAATATCCCTAAGGAGGACGAAAATGACCTAAATGTTAATTCAATGATACAAAACCACTTATTGGATGCAGATGATTGGTTAAAACCCTAAATGGACTAGGATAACCCTAGGGAGGATGAAAATGACCTAAATGTTAATCCAACAACACAAACACACTTATTGGATTCACAAGATTACTTAAAAACCCTTAATGGACAAGAATAACCCAAGGGAGGACGAAAATGACTTAAATGATAATCCTGTGACACAAACGAACTTATTGGATACACAAGATTGATTAAAAACCCTAATTGGACTAGAATGAGGTTAAGGAGGATGAAAATGACCTAAATGGTAATCTAATGATACAAACAAATTGATTGGATGCATAAGATTGATTAAAAACGCTAAATGGACTAGAATAACCCAAGGGAGGACGAAAATGACCAAAATGATAATCGAATGATACAAAACCACTTATTGGTTACAGAAGATTGGTTAACACCCTTAATGGACAAAAATAACCCTAGGGAGGATGAAAATGACCTCATTGTGAATCCAATGAGACAAACACACTTTTTGGATGCACATGATTACTAAAAAAACCTTAATGGACTATAATAACCAAATGGAGGACGAAAATAACCTTAATGATAATCCAATGACACAAACAAACTTATTGGATGCTCAAGAATGGTTTAAAACACTATACGTACAAGAATAACCCTAGGGAGGATGAAAATGACCTAAATGTTAATCCAATGATACAAACAAACTTTATTGGATGCATAAGAATGATTAAAAACCTTACATTGACTAGAATAACCCTAGTGAAGGCCATAATGACCTAAATGTTAATCAAATTAAACAAAAGAACTTAATGGGAGCACAAGATTGGTTAAAAACCCTAAATGGACTAGATTAATCCTAAGGAGGATGAAAATGACCTTAATGTTAATCTAATGACACAAACGAACTGATTGGATGCATAAGATTGATTAACAACATCAAATGGACAAGAATAACACTAGGGAGGACCATAATGACCTTAATGTAAATCCAATGATACAAATAAACTTATAGGATGCACAAGATTTATTAAAAAAACCTAAATGAACTAGAATAACCGTAGGGAGGACGAAATTGACCTAAATGTTAATCCAATGACACAAATGAACTTATTGGATGCACATGTTTGGTGAAAAACCCTAATGTACTAGAATATCCCTAGGTAGGACAAAAATGACCTAAATGTTAATTTAACGACACGAACCCATTGATAGGATGCACAAAATTCGTTAAAAATCGTAAATCAACTTGAATAACCCTAAGCAGGAGTAAAATGACCTAAATGTTAATCCAATGATACAAAAACACTTATTGGATGAACAAGATTACCTAAAAACCTTAAATGGACTAGAATAATGCTAGGGAGAAGGAAAATGACCTAAATGTTAATCCATTGACACAAGCGAACTTATTGGATGCTCAAGAATGGTTAAAAACCCTAAATGGACTAGAATAACCCTACGGAGGAAAACATTGACATAAATGTTAATCCAATGACACAAACGAACTGATTGGATGCGTAAGATTGATTAACAACATCAAATGGAAAAGAATAACCATAGGGAGGACCATAATGACCTAATTGTAAAGCCATTAACACGAAAGAACTTATTGGATGAACAAGATTGGTTAAAAACCCTAAACAGACTAAATTAACCTTAGGAAGATGAAAATGACCTTAATGGTAAACCAATGACACAAACAAACTGATTGGAAGCATAACACTGATTAAAAACGCTAAATGGACAAGAATAACCCTAGAGAGGACGAAAATTACCTAAATGTTAATCCAATGACTCAAACGAAATTTTTGGATGCACAAGATTGGTTTAAAACCTGTTGTGGACTAGAATAACCTTAGGGAGGACGAAAATGACCTAAATGTTAATCCAATGACACAAACAGACTTGGTGGAAGCAAAAGATTGGTTAAAAATCTTAAATGGACTAGATTATCTGTAGGGAGGATGAAAAAGTCCTAAATAATAATCCAATGCCACAAACAAACTTACAGGATGCACAAGATTGGTTAAAAACCCTAAACAAACTAGAATTACGCTAGTGAGGACGAAGATAACTTAAATGTTTATCCAATAACACAAACACAATTATTGGATGCACAATATTGGTTAAAAACCTTAAATGGACTAGAATAACCCTAGGGAGGAAGAATATGACCTAAATGTTAATCCAATGACACAAACAAACTTATTCGATGCTCAAGATTGGCTAAAAACCCTAACTGTACTAGTATAAACCTAGGGAGGACGAAAATGACCTAAACTTTAATCTAATGACACAAGGGAACTTATTGGAT
Source organism: Cicer pinnatifidum (assembly GCA_037974775.1). Lineage (NCBI taxonomy): Eukaryota > Viridiplantae > Streptophyta > Magnoliopsida > Fabales > Fabaceae > Cicer > Cicer pinnatifidum. The sequence continues at coordinate 28,434,020 of JBBPBR010000007.1, read as the reverse complement.
GCTCAAGAATGGTTAAAAATCTTAAATGGACTAGAATAACACTACTGAGGACGAAAATGACCTTAATGTTAATCCAATGATACAAACCAACAGATTGGATGCATAACACTATTTAAAAACCCTAAATGGACTAGATTAACACTAGGGAGGATGAAAGTGACCTAAATGTTAATCCAATGACTCAAACTAACTTATTGGATGCACAAGATTTGTTAAAAACCCATAATGGACTAGAATAACCTTAGGGAGGACGAAAATGACCTAAATGTTAATCCAATGACACAAACACACTTATTGAAAGCAAAAGATTGGTTAAAAAGCATAAATGGACTAGATTAACCCTAAGGAGGATGAAAAAGACTTAATTCTTAATCCAATGATACAAACGAACTTATTGGTTGCACAAGATTGGTTAAAAACTCTAAATGGACTAGAATAACCCTAGGGTGGACGAAGATAACTTAAATGTCTATCAAATAACACAAACACACTTATTGGATGCACAATATTGGTTATTTAATTTTTTATTTTAAATTTTATAGCCCCTGCTTAATTTAATTTTTTTAATAATATAATTAATTGCTAATAAACATTAAAAGTCATTCATTGACAATATAAAAAATGCACCAAAGTATTAAATAACATAACAAAATATCATGTGTTTTAAACTACAAAATGACAAATAGTATCGAATAACAACTTTAACAAAATTACTTAATACATAATTGTCAACCAATTACTACAAAATGTAAGCATAACTATGAGATTAATGTTCGTCCAGCGACACGTTGTCCAAATTATGATCGTAATGAGGATGCGAAGGAGGATGACTCGCAGTAAATGATCCACCAGCTGATTGGCGGTGCAAAGCGTCAATTTTATCTCCAAAAAATTGCTTTAATGCATCAAAATCATTCTCTAACTTCTTTGAACGCTCCCTAGCCTCTTCGGCGACCTTGGTAGCCACTTGAGCTTGGGTTGTTCAGCTCGAATTCTAGCTGCCCTCTCCGCTTCTAAAGACATCCCAATCATAGAATTAGAAGGATTCTGGGAATGTTGTGTAAGCGATACACACCCCTGTCGAACGTTAATGGACAAGTCTCCCATACCATAAACTCGACCACGAGTGCGACCCCCTGCATATTCAGCCCATAACTTAAGTATTGTCCCTCCATCTACCTCTTTACCACTTTCTTCACTTGTTTCGCCAATTTGTGTTTGTACTTCCTCCAATTTGTTTTTAAATGTTTCCTGATAAATGGAATAAATTAATAACGTAATATATGATCAAATTTCTAAAATAAATTAAACAAACAAGTGTATAATAAAGAGATTGCTCTTCTAGGTATAAATGACATCATATTATTTTTTGGTTGATTTGTAATATAAAGAATTTGCATAAAGAATTTACATAAATAATGAACATACATAAGTGGATTCTGCGCGACTATCAACCCAAGCGCCATTTTTTTCTCTTGTGGGTTGTCAAAAATAACTCATCTGGAAGTAAATCTCTTTGAAGGTTATTGCTCTACAAATAAATCAAGATTATTGGATCACAACTCAGAATTAGAAATCATAACATTAAATTGTATTAATTTTAAGTAAATGTAAATTTAATACATACGAGCTCAATCGCAACATCAATATGAGCCTTGCGGCCTGAGGTGTGGACAGCCCCGCCTCTTGTTGAAGCTCGATTGGTCTTATTTTGGTTGGAGATGTTCTTGAATGATGTACCTTCTCAATATGCTTGAAGACCAGTCCAAGCTTACTCACCTATCCAACTAGGTCGAGTCCCTTTTTTCCTCACCTTTGTAAGCATATCTGATAGTCTTTTAGCGGCCTTTTGTTCAAACAGACGTTTCACAATATCATTATGACAAGGATCCCATGATACCTTCTCCTGGGAATAACTAAAAGTATATATATACTAACTACTATCAACAAAACAGATTACACAATTCTCCCTATATATGCTAGAAAAATGAATTGAACATATAATTATATTGAAAGGCTTACCGCAAACTTTTCATACCAATCTTGTCTAATTATGTCAGTGGTTGCACTCCAACCATAGATAGGCTCACGAAATTGTTTTTGTATGGCATACCTAATGGCATATGCAGCTGCGTTGCTAGGAGTGAGTCTGCATTAATGTATTGAAAAAATAAAGTATTAAATAAATAATATGTGTCTATACTTATGCTTCTAATATTAAGAAAATAATCAATTGTTGTAACTTACCCTTTACCATAAGGTTGTATAATGACTTTTCCATTATCATCTCTCACAAGCACGATAGGAGGAACATTCCCTTGACCCAACTCCTCATCATCTTGGTTGTGGTCCCCAATTTCCACCCTATCCTCATGACCATCGAAAGTTTGGTCCACATTCTTCACTACCAAAGCCTCATGTGGGGAATGTTGTTAAGAGGCACCCATGGTATGAATACTTAAACCTGGAGTCGGCATAAAGACAAATACCTCAGGGGTTAAGGCATGGATGGGAGATGGTGTCGAGTGGGATGATGGTGTTATAGTATCAGCAGGTGCTACAATCTTAGTTGATGTTGGAGGCTGAGACGGGGCTGGAGACGAACGCTGAAGTGGCCTAGTGGTAGACAAGTTGCGACGTATGATATCTCGCTGCTCATTAAGTTTACCCGGTCGCAACATCTTTGGTTTACCCCTAGTAGGATGGGCCTTTCCTTTATCACCGCCACCTTTGTTAGTCATCTGTTGTCATAAATTAAAAAAGAGTAAATAAAAAATGTCACATAAATACAAAATGAACAGCGCAATACAAAATACATAATACGATTTGTCAAAATACAAGTTGCTTAAGTAGACAATTTATCAAAATACATAATACAAAATCAACAAGTTGTAATATGTTCGATCACAAAATACATAATACATAAACAATGTATCAAAATCAGCATGTTGCTTAAGTACAAAATACACAGTGTAATACAAAATACATAAAATAAACTCTAATATTATGCAATACAAAATATTATTGTAATATGTTCGATCACTATACTTTCTCCCTTCACTACAATCTCCAATCAAAAATCTCTTCGAACACATCTACTTGTGAGTTGTCACGTAAAGAAGATATTGATTCTATTTCTGCAATTGGTAGAACATGTGACATCCCATCAGATTGATAAGGCATTTCATCTTCTGTGTTGTCAATCTCCACGTGACCCCATGGTTTTGTGGTAATTGCCACACACCATCCACACTTATCTCTTCACATTTCTGGATAGGGGACATAATACACTTATCAACAATTTGATATTGTGGATGAATTTTGTACCCCTATTTTTTGTTGGGTCAAACCATTCACAATAAAATAATGCAACCTTGTCCTTCAGACCAAAGTAATCTAGTTCTATGATATAGTTGATCGTGCCATAATAATCATCTTCTCCTCCTTCAGTAAGACCCCTTACATGCACCCCACTATTGATTGTCTTTTATTAATGTTGTAGGCCTTAGTGTGAAACGTGTACCCGTTAACAAAGTAAATGTTCCAAGATATTGCCATTGATGAAGGACCACGAGATAGTGCTATTATGTCTTTGTTGGTCACTTCATTTGCCTCGTTATTTACATATGCTTTCAGCCATATGGGAAACTATGCATGTATACGTCTAGATGCGTCTTCTTCATTGATTGAGTGATTCTCCAAGAATAAGATGTCAACAATCACATACTTCATAAGTAAATACGTATTATGGTTTGCATCAACATAATTCTCCACGCATTATGATGAACACTTACTCAAGATATGGTTTAATTTCATCACAATTAATCAACACGTGTACTTGAGCAGATTTCCATTCGTTATCTGTTAGATAATGTGTTCCAGACTTCCCACTAGGTCGACCTCATTTCAGCAAGATGGATAGTGAAGGTTGGAGATCATCACATTCTAAATGACGATTATTACTTAAATTTGTGGTCGGCAACAAATTGAATGACTTGAAATAATGAGAACAAAAATAAGTTGTCTCGCGTTGTATATAGTCAGCGCATATGGAGCCTTCAACCCTAGCCTTGTTTGTCACTGCCCGCTTTGATACTCCCATACATCTGCACATTTAATCATTAAATGTCTATTAAGTAAGTTATAATAAACCTAGTAATCTGTTAAAAAATCAACCACAAAAGTTACCTTTCAAATGGATACATCCACCGGTAATATACTGGACCACCTAACATTGCTTCATAGGCAAGATGTATTGGAAGATGCTCCATTGAGTCGAAGAAACCTGGTGGAAAAATCCTTTCTAACTTGCATATGATAACTGGAATGTTATCATTCAACTTAACTAAGTCGTCCAACCTCAATGTATTGCAACAAAGATCCTTGAAGAATCGACTTAGCTCCGTTAATGGTTTCCAAAAAAATTATGGCAAGGAATGAAATGCAATTGGGAGTAAACATCCCATGAAAACATGACAGTCATGACTCTTCATCCCATGTATCGTACCCTTCTCAACATCGGCACACCTAGCAAGGTTTGAAGCATAGCCATAAGGCATTCTCAAATCCTTAAGCCATTTACAAACCAACTTGGCATCTGATGATGTCAAAGTGTAATTTGCCTTTGGTTTACCCATCTTTCCGTTAGATAAGACTTGCATCTCCAAGTCCCCGCGAAAGCATAATAAAGACAAGTCTTTTCTCGCCTTTTCATTATCCTTTTGGTTTACCTTTAATATTCATAACAGTGTTAAATATATTATCGAAGACATTTTTCTCTATGTGCATCACATCGAGATTGTGCCTTAACAAGTTATCCTTCCAATATGGAAGATCCCAAAAAATACTTCGTTTTTTCCAATTATGACCCACTCCATACTTGTTCAATCTCTTTTTCCATCCAATTTCATTTACTTTTGGAAAATTACTCACCACCTTCGATATCTCTTACCCTGTGTAAATATAAGGTTGACCGTCTTTCTCATCCCTATTTTTTGTAAAACTTCTTTTACTTCTTCTGAAAGAGTGATTAGCTGGCAAGAATCGACGATGACAATCAAACCAAGAATTCTTACCGCCATATTTCAAAGTGAAAGCTTTTGTGTCTTCCATACAATGAGGACATGCCAACTTACCTTGTGTTCCCCATCCAGATAACATACCATATGCGGGAAAATTGTTAATTGTCCACATCAAGCATGCTTTCATGATGAAGTTTTGTTTTGTGGATATATCATAGGTCAAAATGCCATTGGACCACAATCGTTGCAAATCATCAATCAATGGTTCCAAGTAGACATCTATATTTTGTTTGGGATTAGAAGGTCCAGGTATGAGACAAGTCAAAAATAAGTATGGTTTGGTCATGCACATTTCAGGGGGAAGATTGTATGGAGTCAGTATAACTGGCCAACAGGAGTATGGAGAAGCAGACGCTTGAATATAAGGAGTAAATCCATCTGAATATAGACCCAACATTACATTTTTGGGGTCACTAGAAAAGTCAGGATATACATTGTCAAAATGTTTCCACGCTTTTCCATCAAACGGATGGCGAAGGACATTTGAACTCTTTTTATTCTCGTGATGCCATCTCATTTCAGCTGCAGACTCTGTTGATGCATACAATCTTTGTAATCTAGGAATGATAGGGAAATAAAACATTCTTTTTGCCGGAACATCTTTGTATTTTCCCATACCAGTCCTACGTGGAATGAACCTAAGAGAATGACAAATTTTGCACTCAAATAACTTGTTATCATCCTTGTAATATAACATACATCCTTTCTTACAACAGTCAATCTTCTCAACCTTCAACCCTAACTTTGAAACCAATTGTGTTGCTTGTTAATAGTTATTAGGCAAGCATGTTGGCACTGGACATAAACTTTTAAGCATTTTTGTAATAAAATGTATACCTTTTTGTGGAACATGCCAATTAGACCTAATTGCCAGAAGTTGAACACATATTGATAACATTGATTGGGTAGCCCCCTCGTAGATGGGTTTGTTGATGGATATCAACTTGTCATAAAACTGTTTTGCATCTTCGTTAGGCAACTCATCCTCAGCAAATGTCTCATTTCCCATGTTAGTGTTCACATTAAGGACATCTCGATAAGCCCTAAAAGCATCAAACACCATTTCATCCATTGCATTAAATTGGTCGTCGTGATGCACAATCCTACTACTAGTCGAACCACCCCTTGTTTCAACCATTGGCTTCACTTCTCCGTGTTCAGTCCAAATCCAATAATCTGATTGAAATCCATCCCGGTACAAGTGAAGTCTAACAGTAGTTGTTGCAGATATCTTCATACACTTGCATTTTATGCACGGACACCTTATCCCTCCCTCAGATATACAAATCGATTGTTTCAAAGCCCTCTTCACAAAATCTTTAACACCACTAACATTCTCCTCTTTCAATCCGCGTCTATTTTCATGTACCCTATTGTACATCCAAGTACGATCCATTTACTATAAGACCAAAACTTAACTTGTCAATAACTAAATAAGTTTGAAAAATTATAGAGATAAATAAACTCATGAACCTAACAATTTTATGCAATATATCTGAGTTATATAGAATAAATTCCAACAGAACATAGATTAATATTCAAACAGTAACAGAATCTCCAATTTATATCATGGCATTGCATAACAATGCAACTAACTAATTAGTTAGATAATTAGATTGAAAACAAATTATAATCAAATTAAATCAGGAGCAATTTAAACATAGTATAGGGAGGTTTTCCAAACCAGCCTTAGATTGCACTTGAGCATCAGATTTTAGTATAAGCGCAATTTAAACAAAGTAAAGGGAGGTTTTCCAAACTTGCATTGAACATCAGATTTTTGAATTTGTTTATTGTAACTTTAAAAAAAATGAAAATCCAAAAAATAATCTAAAAATTGCTTCAACTGAGAAACAATTTCTGATAGTTTCTAAAAAAAAAATTCTATTTTTATTATTGATTTAAAAAAAAAAACAAAATTGATTTTCATTACAACAAACAACTACAAATCAAATTTTGCTTTTCTTAAAAATAACCTCTAATTTAAATATCAAAATTATATTTTTTTTAAATATGTAGCAAACGGACTCTTAAACATTAATATGGTTACTCAGGCTATTCAATCCAATTGATTTATTAACATTCTTCCAATAATAATATTCAGAAAACATTTTTCAAATGCAAATCACTTTTTTTTTCTATCAAGTTATAATTATACTTTTTTATTAAGAAATGCGAACAATTCTTAGTTAAACTTTTCAGTAGTTTGTGCAATCTTGTTCATAAAATTCCTGTCCAAAAAATAGTTTAACTTTTCAGTAGTTTGTGCATTCCTGTCCCAAAAAAAGTTACATTTTTATCAATAGTTTTAGATTTAAATAAGTTGTATGTTCCTATAAAATTTTATTATTTTACTTTTATTACTATAAAAAGTCTCATCAAATTTTACTCAAAGATTTTCATTTGTATTTTTTATCTATGATTTTATATCAGCTGCTGTGTATCTTACAAGGTTTTAAACAAATATAGGGATGCAAATTCAGCATGTACACCAACAAACAAACTCAACAACATCCATATTAATAACCAAGTATAATTAAATTAACAACATCCATACCTTCCAAGTGCTTATAATCCTTCCCCCTCCAAACTATGATTTGTTGTTTATCGAAATTCACTAGGATACAGGGGACCAGGTTCTGCATCAATGCATTTGGGATAGTTAGAAAGCAACATTTACAGAACCAAGCAAAAAAATGAACCAGAAATGCAGAAATGAACCAGAAATGCACCAGAAATGTAGAAATGCACCATAAATGAACCAGAAATGCACCAAAAATGCAGAAATGAACCAGAAATGTAGCAAAATGCAGAAAAGTGAACCAGAAATCATGTCTAAGTTATGTCTAAGTTAACATAAGCAATTAAAGAGATACCATGCAATCTGTCCAGATAGTGCAATCTGTCCAGAAAACTGATTTCAAAATCAAAATCACTACCATTTGCATTTCTAAATATCAAAATCACGCAGACCCTGCAGTACCAAGCTCAAAAGTCAAAACCAATATTTTATTGTCGTTGTTTACTATTTTTCTTGCAATTGTATCGCAAGATGTTTTGCTGCTATCATACTTTGGTTGTGTGTACCAATGATGTGGTTGCAATATTATTTTGATTACTTTGATAACCATTATAGCAAGTATCCTTTTATCATCATTGCCAAGATGGAATTTCTTTATCATCATATTACACTCCAGCCACATCACTTGCCAACCAAGTACTGTTGGTCAATATGAAGTCACTGTGGTATATAGTGAAAATAGTATATAGTATGGATGTTCACATGAAACAATTTTCAATGCGTGTATAAACCAAACAAGTGATCATGAATGTGTTTTTGATTCATATTTGATGAAAATCTTATGTGTGTTTGCAGGAATATTTCTTCCCAGGATTATGCAACATTTTTCATATTTTCTGTGAAACTTACCCTGGGTACGCAAATTGTTGGTTTTATAGTGAGGCTATCATCCTCATTGTTATGGATTCAAATTTATAGGCTGGGTACTGCCTATGTGGACACAGCTTCTCGAGCAGCAGACTTTGACTTGCGGAGTAGTTTTTTGAGTCCTATGACACCTGCAGTGGTAAGGCAAATATGTGTGTCTCAGTGCAGTAAAATGCAAACAAATGTGTTTAATATTAGCCACAATTGAAGTTGTGATACCGTTGTAAAAAACTCTAAAACAATTATATTATAATTGTTATTGAGATTGCAGACTACAATTTAAAATCAAGTGTGTACCTTTTGAATACACATACACACACATCAGTGATCATAATTAAAAGTTACTTAAAAAGTCATGTTTGTCCATGAATTTAATATGGAGCAATTTCATTTAATGATATATATCTATTTATTAAAACTAATGTGTAGGACCCAAAAGAGGGAAACTGGTGGTTGCAATTTGGGAATGACCATGTTCTAGGATACTGGCTAGCTCCTTTATTCTCTTACCTCAATGAGAGTGCCTCAATGATTGAATGGGGAGGTGAAGTTGTGAACTTTAAGTCTGATGGTCAACACACCTCAACACAAATGGGAAGTGGACATTTCCCTCATGAAGGTTTTGGAAAAGCTAGTTATTTCAAGAACATTCAAATTGTTGATGGTGACAACAAACTAAGGGCTCCAAAAGATCTTGGTACTTATACTGAGCAACAAAATTGCTACAATGTCAAAACTGGTAGTGCTGGTGACATTGTATCCCCAAAACTGAGCAACAAATGAAGGTTTTTCCGACCCCAATCTCCCCAAAAAAATCACCCAATGTGTCATCAAATCTGTTTACCCAATGTGCCATAAAACCTAAACAAGAATACACAACTGAGAGTGAGACAGCGACACTTACCTAGAGAATCGACCACATATGACAGCGCGACGGGGACACTAACGGCGACTCTAAGATTGACGGTGTCGAAGTTCGAGAGGGGGACGGTGACCGACTCTAAGAGTGAAGGTGATAGGTTCGATAGGTCACATGTTGGGCAGCGATGCTCACGGCATTTAGAGGAATGAGATTCGGTGATGGATTCAAGTGTGAGAGAAGGGTTGAAGTGTGAGAGAAGGGTTCAATGTGTGTATGAAGGGTTCAACACTTAGGGATTTAGAGAAGAACTCAAAACTTAGGGATTCAGAGAGAATGGTTCTTTTAAAACCCAAACATTTTAATTTTACGATCTGATTTTTTAAATGATATTAAAAAATTTAAAAATACTCTAGCTTCGTCCCATCCACGCTATATATTAAAAAAAATTATAAAATTTAATTAATGAACTAGCGTCAGTTTTATTTTACGTAGCGTCGGCTACTCCAACGCTAATCGTCAATAAAATAGAAAATTGAAATTTGGTGCCTTAGCGTCAACCTAGCCGACGCTACTTTGCGTCGGAGTCGGGGGCCGACGCTAATAATGGCAGCTAAAATGCAATTTTCTAGTAGTGTTAAACACCCAAAATGGACTAGAATAACCCTAGAAGAGAACGAAAAGGACCTAAATGTTAATCCAATGACAAAAACAAACCGACTGGATGCACAATATTGATTAAAACACACTAAATGGACTAAAATAACCTTAAGGAGGTTGAAAATATCCTAAATATTAACCCAATGACTCAAATGAACTTATAGGATGCACAAGATTGGTTAAAATCTCTAAATGGACTAGAATAACCTTAGGGAGGAGGAAAATGACAGAAATGTAAATCCAATTACGCGAACGAACTTATTGGATACACAAGATTGGTTAAAAACCCTAAATGAACTAGACTAACCCTAGGGAGGACGAAAATTACCTAAATGTTAATCGAATGGCACAAACGAACTTATTGGACGCAGAAGAATGATTAAAAATCCTAATTGGACTAGAATAACCCTAGGGAAGATGAAAATGACCTAAATGTTAATTTAATGACACAAACGAATTGATTGGATGCATAAGATTGATTAAAAACCCTAAATGGACTAGAATAACCCTAGGGAGGATGAAAATGTCATAATTGTGAATCCAATGAGACAAACACACTTTTTGGATGCACAAGATTACTTAAAAAACCATAATGGACTAGAATAACCATAGGGAGGACGAAAATAACGTTAATGATAATCCAATGACACAAACAAACTTATCGGATGCTCAAGAATGGTTTAAAACCCTATATGGACAAGAATAACCCTAGGGAGGATTATAATGACTTGAATGTTAATCCAACGATACAAATGAACTGATTTGATGCATAAGATTGATTAAAAACCTTAAATGGACTATAATAACCCTAGGGAAGGCCATAATGACCTAAATGTTAATCAAATTAAAAAAAAAAAACTTATTGGATGCACAACATTGGTTAAAACCCTAAATGGACAAGATTAACCCTAGGGAGGATGAAAATAACCTTAATGTTAATCCAATGACACAAATAAACTGATTGGACAAGAATAACCCTAGAGAGGACCATAATGACCTAAATGTTAATCCAATGATACAAACGAACTTATAGGATGCACAAGATTTACGAAAAACCTAAACGATCTAGAATAACCCTAGGGAGGACGAAATTGACCTAAATGTTAATCCAATGACACAAGCGAACTTATTGGATGCACATGTTTGGTCAAAAACCCTAATGTACTAGAATATCCCTAGGTAGGACAAAAATAACCTAAATGTTAATTTAACGACACGAACACATTGATAGGATGCACAAAATTTGTTTAAAATCGTAAATGAACTAGAATAACCATATGCAGGATTAAAATGACCGAAATGTTAATCCAATGACACAAACGAACTTATTAGATGCTCAAGAATGGTTAAAAACCCTAAATGGTCTAGAATAACCCTACGGAGGACAATAATGACCTAAATGTTAATCCAATGACACAAACGAACTGATTGGATGCATAAGATTGATTAACAACATCAAATGGAAAAGAATAACCCTAAGGAGGACCATAATGACCTAAATGTAAATCCATAAACACAAGAAATTATTGGATGCAAAAGATTGGTTAAAAACCCTAAACATACTAAATTAACCTTAGGGAAGATGAAAATCACCTTAATGGTAATCCAACGACACAAAAAAACTGTTTGGAAGCATAAGATCGATTAACCCATTAACACAAGCGAACTTATTGGATGCTCAAGAATGGTTAAAAATCTTAAATGGACTAGAATAACACTACTGCGGCATAAAATGACCTAAATGTTTATCAAATGACACAAACAAACAGAATAGATGCATAAGATTGATTAACCCTTGGGAGAATGAAAATGGATGCATAAGATTGGTTAAAAACCCTAAACACACTAAATTAACCGTAGGGAAGATGAAAATTACCTTAATGGTAATCCAATGACACAAACAAACTGTTTGGAAGCATAAGATCTAGTAACCCATTAACACAAGCGAACTTATTGGATGCTCAAGAATGGTTAAAAATCTTAAATGGACTAGAATAACACTACTGCGGACGAAAATGACCTAAATGTTTATCAAATGACACAAACAAACAGAATGGATGCATAAGATCGATTAACCCATTAACACAAGCGAACTTATTGGATGCTCAAGAATGGTTAAAAATCTTAAGTGGACTAGAATAACACTACTGCGGACGAAAATGACCTAAATGTTTATCAAATGACACAAACAAACAGAATGGATGCAGAAGATTGATTAACCCTTGGGAGAATGAAAATGACCTTAATGTTAATCCAATGAAACAAACCAACAGATTGGATGCATAACACTGATTAAAAACCCTAAATGGACTAGAATAACCCTAGGGATGATGAAAATCCAATGACTCAAACTAACTTATTGGATGCACAAGATTTGTTAAAACCCATAATGGACTACAATTAGCTTAGAGAGGACGAAAATGACCTAAATGTTAATCCAATGGCACAAACACACTAACTGGACGCAAAAGATTAGTTAAAAAGCATAAATGGACTAGATTAACCCTAGGGAGGATGAAAAAGACATAAATGTTAATCCAATGACACAAATGAACTTATTGGTTGCACAAGATTGGTTAAAAACTCTAAATGGACTAGAATAACCCTAGGCTGGACGAAGATGACATAAATGTCTATGCAAACACACAAACACACTTATTGGATGCACAATATTGGTTAAAATTTATAAATGGACTAGAATAACCTTAGGGGGGATGAAAATGACCTAAATGTTAATCCAATGACACAAACACCCTTATTGGATGCAAATGATTTCTAAAACACCCAAAATGGACTAGAATAACACTATGGAAAACGAAAAGGACCTAAATGTTAATCTAATGGCAGAAACGAACCGATTGGATGCACAATATTGATTAAAAACACTAAATGGTCTAAAATAACCTTAAGGAGGTTGAAAATAACCTAATTGTTAATCCAATGACTCAAACGAACTTATAGGATGCTCAAGATTAGTTAAAAACCCTAAATGTATTCGTATAAACCTATGGAGGATGAAAATGACCTAAACATTAATCCATTGACACAAGCGAACTTATTGGATGCTCAAGAATGGTTAAAAATCTTTTAAATGGACTAGAATAACACTATTGAGGACGAAAATGACCTAAATATTAATCAAATGACACAAACAAACAGATTGGATGCATAAGATTGATTAACCCTAGGGAGAATGAAAATGACCTTAATGTTAATCCAATGATACAAACCAACAGATTGGATGCATAACACTGATTAAAAACCCTTAATGGACTAGAATAACCATAGGGAGGACGAAAATAACGTTAATGATAATCCAATGACACAAACAAACTTATCGGATGCTCAAGAATGGTTTAAAACCCTATATGGACAAGAATAACCCTAGGGAGGATTAAAATGACTTGAATGTTAATCCAATGATACAAACGAACTGATTGGATGCATAAGATTGATTAAAAACCTTAAATGGACTATAATAACCCTAGGGAAGGCCATAATGACCAAAATGTTAATCAAATTAAACAAAAAAACTTATTGGATGCATAACATTGGTTAAAACCCCTAAATGGACTAGATTAACCCTAGGGAGAATGAAAATGACCTTAATGTTAATCCAATGACACAAACAAACTGATTGGACAAGAATAACCCTACAGAGGACCATAATGACCTAAATGTTAATCCAATGATACAAACGAATTTATAGGATGCACAAGATTTATTAAAAACCTATACGAACTAGAATAACCCTAGGGAGGACGAAATTGACCTAAATGTTAATACAATGACACAAACGAACTTATTGGATGAACATCTTTGGTCAAAAACCCTAATGTACTAGAATATCCCTAGGTAGGACAAAAATAACCTAAATGTTAATTTAACGACACGAACACATTGATAGGATGCACAAAATTTGTTAAAAACCGTAAATGGTCTAGAATGGTTAAAAACCCTAATTGGTCTAGAATAACCCTACGGAGGACAATAATGACCTAAATGTTAATCCAATGACACAAACGAACTGATTGGATGCATAAGATTGATTAACAACATCAAATGGAAAAGAATAACCCTAAGGAGGACCATAATGACCTAAATGTAAATCCATTAACACAAGAAATTATTGGTTGCACAAGATTGGTTAAAAACCCTAAACGGACTAAGTTAACCTTAGGGAAGATGAAAATTACCTTAATGGTAATCCAATGACACAAACAAACTGTTTGGAAGCATAAGATTGATTAACCCATTAACACAAGCGAACTTATTGGATGCTCAAGAATGGTTAAAAATCTTAAATGGACTAGAATAACACTATTGCGGACGAAAATGACCTAAATGTTTATCAAATGACACAAGCAAACAGAATGGATGCATAAGATCAATTAACCCATTAACACAAGCGAACTTATTGGATGCTCAAGAATGGTTAAAAATCTTAAATGGACTAGAATAACACTACTGCGGACGAAAATGACCTAAATGTTTATCAAATGACACAAACAAACAGAATGGATGCATAAGATTGATTAACCCTTGGGAGAATGAAAATGACCTTAATGTTAATCCAATGATAAAAACCAACAGATTGGATGCATAACACTGATTAAAAACCCTAAATGGACTAGAATAACCCTAGGGAGGATGAAAATCCAATGACTCAAACTAACATATTGGATGCACAAGATTTGTTAAAACCCATAATGGACTACAATTAGCTTAGAGAGGACGAAAATGACTTAAATGTTAATCCAATGGCACAAACACACTAACTGGACGCAAAAGATTAGTTAAAAAGCATAAATGGACTAGATTAACCCTAGGGAGGATGAAAAAGACATAAATGTTAATCCAATGACACAAACGAACTTATTGGTTGCACAAGATTGGTTAAAAACCCTAAATGGACTAGAATAACCCTAGGGAGGATGAAAATCCAATGACTCAAACTAACTTATTGGATGCACAAGATTTGTTAAAAACCCATAATGGACTAGAATTAGCTTAGAGAGGACGAAAATGACCTAAATGTAAATCCAATGGCACAAACTCACTAACTGGACGCAAAAGATTAGTTAAAAAGCATAAATGGACTAGATTAACCCTAGGGATGATGAAAAAGACTTAAATGTTAATCCAATGACACAAACGAACTTATTGGCTGCACAAGATTGGTTAAAAACTCTAAATGGACTAGAATAACCCTAGGTTGGACGAAGATGACTTAAATGTCTATGCAATCACACAGACACACTTATTGGATGCACAATATTGGTTAAAACTTATATATGGACTAGAATAACCCTAGGGAGGATGAAAATGACCTAAATGTTAATCCAATGACACAAACACCCTTATTGGATGCAAATGATTTCTTAAACACCCAAAATGGACTAGAATAACACTATGGAAAATGTAAAGGACCTTAATGTTAATCTAATGACAGAAACGAACCGATTGGATGCACAATATTGATTAAAAACACTAAATGGTCTAATATAACCTTAAGGAGGTTGAAAATAACATAATTGTTAATCCAATGACTCAAACGAACTTATAGGATGCACAAGATTGGTTAAAATCCCTAAATGGACTAGAATAACCTTGGGGAGGAGGAAAATGATATAAATGTAAATACAATGACACAAACAAAGTTATTGGATACACAAGATTGGTTAAAAACCTAAACGGACTAAATTAACCTTAGGGAAGATGAAAATGCCATTAATGGTAATCCAATGACACAAACTAACTGATTGGAAGCATAAGATTGATTAAAAACCCTAAATGGACTAGAATAACCCTAGGGAGGACGAAAATGACCTAAATATTAATCCAATGACTCAAACGAAATTTTTGGATGCACAAGATTGGTTTAAAACCTATTGTGGACTAGAATAACCTTAGGGAGGACGCAAATGACCCAAATGTTAATCCAATGACACAAAAACACTTGGTGGAAGCAAAAGATTGTTTAAAAATCTTAAATAGACAAGATTAACCATAGAAAGGATGAAAAAGTCCTAAATGTTAATCCAACGCCACAAACCAACTTATTGGATGCACAAGATTGGTTAAAAACCCTAAACAAACTAGAATTATGCTAGGGAGGACACAGATGACTTAAATGATTATCCAATAACACAAACACACTTATTGGATGCACAATATTGGTTAAAAACCATAAATAGACTAGAATAACCCTAGGGAGGATGAAAATGACCTAAATATTAATCAAATGACACAAACACACTTATTGCATGCACAAGTTTTCTTAAAAACCCTAAATGGACTAGAATAACCCTATGGAGAATGAAAACGACCTAAATGTTAATCCAATAACATAAACAAACCAATTTGATGCACAAGATTGATTAAAAACCGTAAATAGACAACAATACCCATAAGGAAGTCGAAAATGACCTAAATATTAATCAAATAAGTCAAACGAACTTATTGGATCCACAAGATTGGTTAAAAATCCTAAATGGACTAGAATAATCTTATGGAGAAGGAAAATGAGCTAAATGTTAATCCAATGACACAAACGAATTTATAGGAAACACAAGATTCGTTAAAAAACCTAAATGGACTAGAAACCCCAAAGGGGGACGAAAATTACCTAAATGTTAATCAAATAACACAAACACACTTATTGGATGCACAATATTGGTCAAAAACCCTAATTAGATTAGAATAACCCTATGGAGGAAGAATATGACCTAAATTTTAATCCAATGACACAAACAAACTTATAGGATGCTCAAGATTAGTTAAAAACCCTAAATGTATTAGTATAAACCTATGGAGGACGAAAATGACCTAAACATCAATCCGTTGACACAAGCGAAATTATTGGATGCTCAGGAATGGTTAAAAATCTTAAATGGACTAGAATAACACTACTGAGAGACTAAAACAACCAGATTGGATGCATAAGATTGATTAACCTTAGGGAGAATGAAAATGACCTTAATGTTAATCCAATGATACAAACCAACAGATTGGATGCATAACACTGATTATAAACCCTAAATGGACTAGAATAACCCTAGGAAGGATGAAAATGACCTAAATGTTAATCCAATGACTCAAACTAACTTATTGGATGCACAAGATTTGTTAAAAACCCATAATGGACTAGAAATAGCTTAGAGAGGACGAAAATGACCTAAATGTTATTCCAATGACACAAACACACTAATTGGATGCAAAAGATTGGTTAAAAAGCATAAATGGACTAGTTTAACCCTAGGGAGGATGAAAAAGATTTAAATGTTAATCCAATGATACAAACAAACTTAAATGTCTATCCAATAACACAAACACACTTAATTGCACAAGATTGGTTAAAAACTCTAAATGGACTAGAATAACCCTAGGGTGGACGAAGATGACTTAAATGTCTATCCAATAACACAAACACACTTATTGGATGCACAATATTGGTTAACATCCCTAAATGGACTAGAATAACCCTAGAGAGGATGAAAATGGCCTAAATGATAATCCAATGACACAAACATGCTTATTGGAAGCACAAGATTACTTAAACACCCAAAATGGACTAGAATAACTCTAGGGAAAATGAAAAGGGACTAAATGTTAATCCAATGACAGAAACGAACCGATTGGATGCACAATATTGATTAAAAACACTAAATGGACAAAAATAACCTTAAGGAGGTGGAAAATAACCTAATTGATAATCCAATGACTCAAACGAACTTATAGGATGCACAAGATTGGTTAAAATCCCTAAATGGACTAGAATAACCTTAGGGAGGAGGAAAATGACAGAAATGTAAATCCAATGACACAAACAAACTTATTGGATACACAAGATTGGTTAAAAACCCTAAATGAACTAGAATATCCCAAGGGAGGGCGAAAATTACCTAAATGTTAATCGAATGGCACAAACGAACTTATTGGATGCACGAGATTGATTAAAACCCTAATTGGACTAGAATAACCCTACGAAGGACAATAATGACCTAAATGTTAATCCAATAACACAAACGAACTAATTGGATGCATAAGATTGATTAACAACATCAAATGAAAAAGAATAACCCGAGGAAGGACCATAATGACCTAAATGTAAATCCATTAACACAAAAGAACTTATTGGATGCAAAAGATTGGTTAAAAACCCTAAATGGACTAAATTAATCTTAGGGACGATGAAAATGACCTTAATGGTATTCCAATGACACAAACAAACTGATTGGAAGCATAAGACTGATTAAAAACCCTAAATGGACTAGAATAACCCTAGGGAGGATGAAAATGACCTAAATGTTAATCTAATGACTCAAACGAAATTTTTGGATGCACCAGATTGGCTTAAAACCTATTATGGACTAGAAAAACCTTAGGGAGGACGAAAATGACATAAATCTTTATCCAATGACACAAGCACACTTGGTGGATGCAAAAGATTGGTTAAAATTCTTAAATGGACTAGATTAACCATAAGGAGGATGAAAAAGTCCTAAATTTTAATCCAATGCCACAAACAAA
>JBBPBR010000007.1:28392740-28405105 GCA_037974775.1 Cicer pinnatifidum | reverse complement strand
AGGGAGGATGAAAATGACATAATTGCTAATCAAACGACACAAATAAACTTATTGGATGCACAAGATTGCTTAAAAACCCTAAATGGACTAGAATAACAATTGGGAGGACAAAAATAGTCTAAATATTAATGCAATGACACAAACACACCTCTAGGATGCACAAGATTAGTTAATAACCCTAAACAGACTAGAATAACCCTATGGAGGACAATGATGACCTAAATGTTAATACAATAGCACACATAGACTTATAGGATGTAAAAGATCGGTTAAAAACCCAAAATAGACTAAAATATTACTAGGGACGATGAAAATGACCTTAATGTTAATCCAATGACACAAACACAATCATTTGATGCATAAGATTGGTTAAAAGCTCTAAATTGACTAGAGTAACCTTAGGAAAGACGAAAATGATCTTAATCTTAATCAAATGACACAAACGAACTTATTGGTTGCACAAGATTCGTTAAAAACATAAAATTGACTAGAATAACCCTATGTAGGATGCAAATGACCTTAATGATAATCCAATGACACAAACGAACTTATAGGATGCACAAGATTTGTGAAAAACCCTAAATGGACAAGAATAATCCTAGGATGATGAAAATGAACTATTTGTGAATCCAATGACAAAAACACACATATTGGATGCACAAGATTTGTTAAAAATCCTAATGGACTAGAATAACCCTAAGGAGGACAAAAATGACCTAAATGTTAAATCAAATGACACAAACACACTTATAGAATGCACCAGATAGATTAAAACCCTTAATGGACTAGAATAACCCTAAGGAGGACAATAAATTACCTAAACGTTAATCCAATGACACAAACAAAGTTATTGGATCCTCAAGATTGGTTAAAAACCCTAAAGGGACTAGAATAACTCTAGGGAGGCCTCAAGATTGGTTAAAAACACAAACACAATAGTTGGATGCACTAGATTGGTTAAAAACCCAAAATGGACTAGAATAACCATAAGGAGGACGAAAATGACCTAAATGTTAATCAAACGACCCAAAAACACTTATTGGATGCACAAGATTGGTTAAAAACCCTAAATGGAATAGAACAACCCAAGGGAGGATGAAAATGACCTAAATGTTAATCCAATGACACAAACAAATTGATTGGACAAGAATAACCCTACAGAGGACCATAATGACCTAAATGTTAATCCAATGATACAAACGAATTTATAGGATGCATAAGATTTATTAAAAACCTATACGAACTAGAATAACCCTAGGGAGGACGAAATTGACCTAAATGTTAAAACAATGACACAAACGAACTTATTGGATGAACATCTTTGGTCAAAAACCCTAATGTACTAGAATATCCCTAGGTAGGACAAAAATAACCTAAATGTTAATTTAACGACACAAACACATTGATAGGATGCACAAAATTTGTTAAAAACCGTAAATGAACTAGAATAACCATATGCAGGATTAAAATGACCGAAATGTTAATCCAATGACACAAGCGAACTTATTAGATGCTCAAGAATGGTTAAAAACCCTAAATGGTCTAGAATAACCCTACAGAGGACAATAATGACCTAAATGTTAATCCAATGACACAAACGAACTGATTGGATGCATAAGATTGATTAACAACATCAAATGGAAAAGAATAATCCTAAGGAGGACCATAATGACCTAAATGTAAATCCATTAACACAAGAAATTATTGGATGCACAAGATTGGTTAAAAACCCTAAACGGACTAAGTTAACCTTAGGGAAGATGAAAATTACCTTAATGGTCATCCAATGACACAAACAAACTGTTTGGAAGCATAAGATTGATTAACCCATTAACACAAGCGAACTTATTGGATGCTTAAGAATGGTTAAAAATCTTAAATGGACTAGAATAACACTACTGCGGACGAAAATGACCTAAATGTTTGTCAAACGACACAAACAAACATAATGGATGCATAAGATTGATTAACCATTGGGAGAATGAAAATGACCTTAATTTTAATCCAATGCTACAAACCAACAAATTGGACGCATAACACTGATTAAAAACCCTAAATGGACTAGAATAACCCTAGGGAGGATGAAAATCCAATGACTCAAACTAACTTATTGGATGCACAAGATTTGTTAAAAACCCATAATGGACTAGAATTAGCTTAGAGAGGACGAAAATGACCTAAATGTAAATCCAATGGCACAAACTCACTAACTGGACGCAAAAGATTAGTTAAAAAGCATAAATGGACTAGATTAACCCTAGGGAGGATGAAAAAGACTTAAATGTTAATCCAATGACACAAACGAACTTATTGGCTGCACAAGATTGGTTAAAAACTCTAAATGGACTAGAATAACCCTAGGGTGGACGAAGATGACTTAAATGTCTATGCAATCACACAGACACACTTATTGGATGCACAATATTGGTTAAAACTTATATATGGACTAGAATAACCCTAGGGAGGATGAAAATGACCTAAATGTTAATCCAATGACACAAACACCCTTATTGGATGCAAATGATTTCTTAAACACCCAAAATGGACTAGAATAACACTATGGAAAATGTAAAGGACCTTAATGTTAATCTAATGACAGAAACGAACCGATTGGATGCACAATATTGATTAAAAACACTAAATGGTCTAATATAACCTTAAGGAGGTTGAAAATAACATAATTGTTAATCCAATGACTCAAACGAACTTATAGGATGCACAAGATTGGTTAAAATCCCTAAATGGACTAGAATAACCTTGGGGAGGAGGAAAATGATATAAATGTAAATACAATGACACAAACAAAGTTATTGGATACACAAGATTGGTTAAAAACCTAAACGGACTAAATTAACCTTAGGGAAGATGAAAATGCCATTAATGGTAATCCAATGACACAAACTAACTGATTGGAAGCATAAGATTGATTAAAAACCCTAAATGGACTAGAATAACCCTAGGGAGGACGAAAATGACCTAAATATTAATCCAATGACTCAAACGAAATTTTTGGATGCACAAGATTGGTTTAAAACCTATTGTGGACTAGAATAACCTTAGGGAGGACGCAAATGACCCAAATGTTAATCCAATGACACAAAAACACTTGGTGGAAGCAAAAGATTGTTTAAAAATCTTAAATAGACAAGATTAACCATAGAAAGGATGAAAAAGTCCTAAATGTTAATCCAACGCCACAAACCAACTTATTGGATGCACAAGATTGGTTAAAAACCCTAAACAAACTAGAATTATGCTAGGGAGGACACAGATGACTTAAATGATTATCCAATAACACAAACACACTTATTGGATGCACAATATTGGTTAAAAACCATAAATAGACTAGAATAACCCTAGGGAGGATGAAAATGACCTAAATATTAATCAAATGACACAAACACACTTATTGCATGCACAAGTTTTCTTAAAAACCCTAAATGGACTAGAATAACCCTATGGAGAATGAAAACGACCTAAATGTTAATCCAATAACATAAACGAACCAATTTGATGCACAAGATTGATTAAAAACCGTAAATAGACAACAATACCCCTAAGGAAGTCGAAAATGACCTAAATATTAATCAAATAAGTCAAACGAACTTATTGGATCCACAAGATTGGTTAAAAATCCTAAATGGACTAGAATAATCTTATGGAGAAGGAAAATGAGCTAAATGTTAATCCAATGACACAAACGAATTCATAGGAAACACAAGATTCGTTAAAAAACCTAAATGGACTAGAAACCCCAAAGGGGGACGAAAATTACCTAAATGTTAATCAAATAACACAAACACACTTATTGGATGCACAATATTGGTCAAAAACCCTAATTAGATTAGAATAACCCTATGGAGGAAGAATATGACCTAAATTTTAATCCAATGACACAAACAAACTTATAGGATGCTCAAGATTAGTTAAAAACCCTAAATGTATTAGTATAAACCTATGGAGGACGAAAATGACCTAAACATTAATCCATTGACACAAGCGAACTTATTGGATGCTCAGGAATGGTTAAAAATCTTAAATGGACTAGAATAACACTACTGAGGACGAAAATGACCTAAATGTTTATCAAATGACAAAAACAACCAGATTGGATGCATAAGATTGATTAACCTTAGGGAGAATGAAAATGACCTTAATGTTAATCCAATGATACAAACCAACAGATTGGATGCATAACACAGATTATAAACCCTAAATGGACTAGAATAACCCTAGGAAGGATGAAAATGACCTAAATGTTAATCCAATGACTCAAACTAACTTATTGGATGCACAAGATTTGTTAAAAACCCATAATGGACTAGAATTAGCGTAGAGAGGACGAAAATGACCTAAATGTTATTCCAATGACACAAACACACTAATTGGATGCAAAAGATTGGTTAAAAAGCATAAATGGACTAGTTTAACCCTAGGGAGGATGAAAAAGATTTAAATGTTAATCCAATGATACAAACAAACTTAAATGTCTATCCAATAACACAAACACACTTAATTGCACAAGATTGGTTAAAAACTCTAAATGGACTAGAATAACCCTAGGGTGGACGAAGATGACTTAAATGTCTATCCAATAACACAAACACACTTATTGGATGCACAATATTGGTTAACATCCCTAAATGGACTAGAATAACCCTAGAGAGGATGAAAATGGCCTAAATGATAATCCAATGACACAAACATGCTTATTGGAAGCACAAGATTACTTAAACACCCAAAATGGACTAGAATAACTCTAGGGAAAATGAAAAGGGACTAAATGTTAATCCAATGACAGAAACGAACCGATTGGATGCACAATATTGATTAAAAACACTAAATGGACAAAAATAACCTTAAGGAGGTGGAAAATAACCTAATTGATAATCCAATGACTCAAACGAACTTATAGGATGCACAAGATTGGTTAAAATCCCTAAATGGACTAGAATAACCTTAGGGAGGAGGAAAATGACAGAAATGTAAATCCAATGACACAAACAAACTTATTGGATACACAAGATTGGTTAAAAACCCTAAATGAACTAGAATATCCCAAGGGAGGGCGAAAATTACCTAAATGTTAATCGAATGGCACAAACGAACTTATTGGATGCACGAGATTGATTAAAACCCTAATTGGACTAGAATAACCCTACGAAGGACAATAATGACCTAAATGTTAATCCAATAACACAAACGAACTAATTGGATGCATAAGATTGATTAACAACATCAAATGAAAAAGAATAACCCGAGGAAGGACCATAATGACCTAAATGTAAATCCATTAACACAAAAGAACTTATTGGATGCAAAAGATTGGTTAAAAACCCTAAATGGACTAAATTAATCTTAGGGACGATGAAAATGACCTTAATGGTATTCCAATGACACAAACAAACTGATTGGAAGCATAAGACTGATTAAAAACCCTAAATGGACTAGAATAACCCTAGGGAGGATGAAAATGACCTAAATGTTAATCTAATGACTCAAACGAAATTTTTGGATGCACCAGATTGGCTTAAAACCTATTATGGACTAGAAAAACCTTAGGGAGGACGAAAATGACATAAATCTTTATCCAATGACACAAGCACACTTGGTGGATGCAAAAGATTGGTTAAAATTCTTAAATGGACTAGATTAACCATAAGGAGGATGAAAAAGTCCTAAATTTTAATCCAATGCCACAAACAAATTTAATGGATGCACAAGATTGGTTAAAAACCCTAAACAATCTAGAATTACACTAGGGATGACAAAGATGACTTAAAAGTTTATCCAATAACACAAACACACTTATTGGATCCACAATATTGGTTAAAAACCCTAATAGACTAGAATAACCCAAGGGAGGATGAAAATGACATAATTGCTAATCAAACGACACAAATAAACTTATTGGATGCACAAGATTGCTTAAAAACCCTAAATGGACTAGAATAACAATTGGGAGGACAAAAATAGTCTAAATATTAATGCAATGACACAAACACACCTCTAGGATGCACAAGATTAGTTAATAACCCTAAACAGACTAGAATAACCCTATGGAGGACAATGATGACCTAAATGTTAATACAATAGCACACATAGACTTATAGGATGTAAAAGATCGGTTAAAAACCCAAAATAGACTAAAATATTACTAGGGACGATGAAAATGACCTTAATGTTAATCCAATGACACAAACACAATCATTTGATGCATAAGATTGGTTAAAAGCTCTAAATTGACTAGAGTAACCTTAGGAAAGACGAAAATGATCTTAATCTTAATCAAATGACACAAACGAACTTATTGGTTGCACAAGATTCGTTAAAAACATAAAATTGACTAGAATAACCCTATGTAGGATGCAAATGACCTTAATGATAATCCAATGACACAAACGAACTTATAGGATGCACAAGATTTGTGAAAAACCCTAAATGGACAAGAATAATCCTAGGATGATGAAAATGAACTATTTGTGAATCCAATGACAAAAACACACATATTGGATGCACAAGATTTGTTAAAAATCCTAATGGACTAGAATAACCCTAAGGAGGACAAAAATGACCTAAATGTTAAATCAAATGACACAAACACACTTATAGAATGCACCAGATAGATTAAAACCCTTAATGGACTAGAATAACCCTAAGGAGGACAATAAATTACCTAAACGTTAATCCAATGACACAAACAAAGTTATTGGATCCTCAAGATTGGTTAAAAACCCTAAAGGGACTAGAATAACTCTAGGGAGGCCTCAAGATTGGTTAAAAACACAAACACAATAGTTGGATGCACTAGATTGGTTAAAAACCCAAAATGGACTAGAATAACCATAAGGAGGACGAAAATGACCTAAATGTTAATCAAACGACCCAAAAACACTTATTGGATGCACAAGATTGGTTAAAAACCCTAAATGGAATAGAACAACCCAAGGGAGGATGAAAATGACCTAAATGTTAATCCAATGACACAAACAAATTGATTGGACAAGAATAACCCTACAGAGGACCATAATGACCTAAATGTTAATCCAATGATACAAACGAATTTATAGGATGCATAAGATTTATTAAAAACCTATACGAACTAGAATAACCCTAGGGAGGACGAAATTGACCTAAATGTTAAAACAATGACACAAACGAACTTATTGGATGAACATCTTTGGTCAAAAACCCTAATGTACTAGAATATCCCTAGGTAGGACAAAAATAACCTAAATGTTAATTTAACGACACAAACACATTGATAGGATGCACAAAATTTGTTAAAAACCGTAAATGAACTAGAATAACCATATGCAGGATTAAAATGACCGAAATGTTAATCCAATGACACAAGCGAACTTATTAGATGCTCAAGAATGGTTAAAAACCCTAAATGGTCTAGAATAACCCTACAGAGGACAATAATGACCTAAATGTTAATCCAATGACACAAACGAACTGATTGGATGCATAAGATTGATTAACAACATCAAATGGAAAAGAATAATCCTAAGGAGGACCATAATGACCTAAATGTAAATCCATTAACACAAGAAATTATTGGATGCACAAGATTGGTTAAAAACCCTAAACGGACTAAGTTAACCTTAGGGAAGATGAAAATTACCTTAATGGTCATCCAATGACACAAACAAACTGTTTGGAAGCATAAGATTGATTAACCCATTAACACAAGCGAACTTATTGGATGCTTAAGAATGGTTAAAAATCTTAAATGGACTAGAATAACACTACTGCGGACGAAAATGACCTAAATGTTTGTCAAACGACACAAACAAACATAATGGATGCATAAGATTGATTAACCATTGGGAGAATGAAAATGACCTTAATTTTAATCCAATGCTACAAACCAACAAATTGGACGCATAACACTGATTAAAAACCCTAAATGGACTAGAATAACCCTAGGGAGGATGAAAATCCAATGACTCAAACTAACTTATTGGATGCACAAGATTTGTTAAAAACCCATAATGGACTAGAATTAGCTTAGAGAGGACGAAAATGACCTAAATGTAAATCCAATGGCACAAACTCACTAACTGGACGCAAAAGATTAGTTAAAAAGCATAAATGGACTAGATTAACCCTAGGGAGGATGAAAAAGACTTAAATGTTAATCCAATGACACAAACGAACTTATTGGCTGCACAAGATTGGTTAAAAACTCTAAATGGACTAGAATAACCCTAGGGTGGACGAAGATGACTTAAATGTCTATGCAATCACACAGACACACTTATTGGATGCACAATATTGGTTAAAACTTATATATGGACTAGAATAACCCTAGGGAGGATGAAAATGACCTAAATGTTAATCCAATGACACAAACACCCTTATTGGATGCAAATGATTTCTTAAACACCCAAAATGGACTAGAATAACACTATGGAAAATGTAAAGGACCTTAATGTTAATCTAATGACAGAAACGAACCGATTGGATGCACAATATTGATTAAAAACACTAAATGGTCTAATATAACCTTAAGGAGGTTGAAAATAACATAATTGTTAATCCAATGACTCAAACGAACTTATAGGATGCACAAGATTGGTTAAAATCCCTAAATGGACTAGAATAACCTTGGGGAGGAGGAAAATGATATAAATGTAAATACAATGACACAAACAAAGTTATTGGATACACAAGATTGGTTAAAAACCTAAACGGACTAAATTAACCTTAGGGAAGATGAAAATGCCATTAATGGTAATCCAATGACACAAACTAACTGATTGGAAGCATAAGATTGATTAAAAACCCTAAATGGACTAGAATAACCCTAGGGAGGACGAAAATGACCTAAATATTAATCCAATGACTCAAACGAAATTTTTGGATGCACAAGATTGGTTTAAAACCTATTGTGGACTAGAATAACCTTAGGGAGGACGCAAATGACCCAAATGTTAATCCAATGACACAAAAACACTTGGTGGAAGCAAAAGATTGTTTAAAAATCTTAAATAGACAAGATTAACCATAGAAAGGATGAAAAAGTCCTAAATGTTAATCCAACGCCACAAACCAACTTATTGGATGCACAAGATTGGTTAAAAACCCTAAACAAACTAGAATTATGCTAGGGAGGACACAGATGACTTAAATGATTATCCAATAACACAAACACACTTATTGGATGCACAATATTGGTTAAAAACCATAAATAGACTAGAATAACCCTAGGGAGGATGAAAATGACCTAAATATTAATCAAATGACACAAACACACTTATTGCATGCACAAGTTTTCTTAAAAACCCTAAATGGACTAGAATAACCCTATGGAGAATGAAAACGACCTAAATGTTAATCCAATAACATAAACGAACCAATTTGATGCACAAGATTGATTAAAAACCGTAAATAGACAACAATACCCCTAAGGAAGTCGAAAATGACCTAAATATTAATCAAATAAGTCAAACGAACTTATTGGATCCACAAGATTGGTTAAAAATCCTAAATGGACTAGAATAATCTTATGGAGAAGGAAAATGAGCTAAATGTTAATCCAATGACACAAACGAATTCATAGGAAACACAAGATTCGTTAAAAAACCTAAATGGACTAGAAACCCCAAAGGGGGACGAAAATTACCTAAATGTTAATCAAATAACACAAACACACTTATTGGATGCACAATATTGGTCAAAAACCCTAAATAGATTAGAATAACCCTATGGAGGAAGAATATGACCTAAATTTTAATCCAATGACACAAACAAACTTATAGGATGCTCAAGATTAGTTAAAAACCCTAAATGTATTAGTATAAACCTATGGAGGACGAAAATGACCTAAACATTAATCCATTGACACAAGCGAACTTATTGGATGCTCAGGAATGGTTAAAAATCTTAAATGGACTAGAATAACACTACTGAGGACGAAAATGACCTAAATGTTTATCAAATGACAAAAACAACCAGATTGGATGCATAAGATTGATTAACCTTAGGGAGAATGAAAATGACCTTAATGTTAATCCAATGATACAAACCAACAGATTGGATGCATAACACAGATTATAAACCCTAAATGGACTAGAATAACCCTAGGAAGGATGAAAATGACCTAAATGTTAATCCAATGACTCAAACTAACTTATTGGATGCACAAGATTTGTTAAAAACCCATAATGGACTAGAATTAGCGTAGAGAGGACGAAAATGACCTAAATGTTATTCCAATGACACAAACACACTAATTGGATGCAAAAGATTGGTTAAAAAGCATAAATGGACTAGTTTAACCCTAGGGAGGATGAAAAAGATTTAAATGTTAATCCAATGATACAAACAAACTTAAATGTCTATCCAATAACACAAACACACTTAATTGCACAAGATTGGTTAAAAACTCTAAATGGACTAGAATATCCCTAGGGTGGACGAAGATGACTTAAATGTCTATCCAATAACACAAACACACTTATTGGATGCACAATATTGGTTAACATCCCTAAATGGACTAGAATAACCCTAGTGAGGATGAAAATGACCTAAATGTTAATCCAATGACTCAAACGAAATTTTTGGATGCACAAGATTGGCTTAAAACCTATCATGGACTAGAATAACCTTAGGGAGGACGAAAATGACATAAATCTTTATCCAATGACACAAGCACACTTGGTGGATGCAAAAGATTGGTTAAAATTCTTAAATGGACTAGATTAACCATAAGGAGGATGAAAAAGTCCTAAATTTTAATCCAATGCCACAAACAAACTTAATGGATGCACAAGATTGGTTAAAAACCCTAAACAATCTAGAATTACACTAGGGATGACAAAGATGACTTAAAAGTTTATCCAATAACACAAACACACTTATTGGATCCACAATATTGGTTAAAAACCCTAATAGACTAGAATAACCCTAGGGAGGATGAAAATGACATAATTGCTAATCAAACGACACAAATAAACTTATTGGATGCACAAGATTGCTTAAAAACCCTAAATGGACTAGAATAACAATTGGGAGGACAAAAATAGTCTAAATATTAATGCAATGACACAAACACACCTCTAGGATGCACAAGATTAGTTAATAACCCTAAACAGACTAGAATAACCCTATGGAGGACAATGATGACCTAAATGTTAATACAATAGCACACATAGACTTATAGGATGTAAAAGATCGGTTAAAAACCCAAAATGGACTAGAATATCCCTAGGGTGGACGAAGATGACTTAAATGTCTATCCAATAACACAAACACACTTATTGGATGCACAATATTGGTTAACATCCCTAAATGGACTAGAATAACCCTAGAGAGGATGAAAATGGCCTAAATGATAATCCAATGACACAAACATGCTTATTGGAAGCACAAGATTACTTAAACACCCAAAATGGACTAGAATAACTCTAGGGAAAATGAAAAGGGACTAAATGTTAATCCAATGACAGAAACGAACCGATTGGATGCACAATATTGATTAAAAACACTAAATGGACAAAAATAACCTTAAGGAGGTGGAAAATAACCTAATTGATAATCCAATGACTCAAACGAACTTATAGGATGCACAAGATTGGTTAAAATCCCTAAATGGACTAGAATAACCTTAGGGAGGAGGAAAATGACAGAAATGTAAATCCAATGACACAAACAAACTTATTGGATACACAAGATTGGTTAAAAACCCTAAATGAACTAGAATATCCCAAGGGAGGGCGAAAATTACCTAAATGTTAATCGAATGGCACAAACGAACTTATTGGATGCACGAGATTGATTAAAACCCTAATTGGACTAGAATAACCCTACGAAGGACAATAATGACCTAAATGTTAATCCAATAACACAAACGAACTAATTGGATGCATAAGATTGATTAACAACATCAAATGAAAAAGAATAACCCGAGGAAGGACCATAATGACCTAAATGTAAATCCATTAACACAAAAGAACTTATTGGATGCAAAAGATTGGTTAAAAACCCTAAATGGACTAAATTAATCTTAGGGACGATGAAAATGACCTTAATGGTATTCCAATGACACAAACAAACTGATTGGAAGCATAAGACTGATTAAAAACCCTAAATGGACTAGAATAACCCTAGGGAGGATGAAAATGACCTAAATGTTAATCTAATGACTCAAACGAAATTTTTGGATGCACCAGATTGGCTTAAAACCTATTATGGACTAGAAAAACCTTAGGGAGGACGAAAATGACATAAATCTTTATCCAATGACACAAGCACACTTGGTGGATGCAAAAGATTGGTTAAAATTCTTAAATGGACTAGATTAACCATAAGGAGGATGAAAAAGTCCTAAATTTTAATCCAATGCCACAAACAAA
>JBBPBR010000007.1:28367770-28392240 GCA_037974775.1 Cicer pinnatifidum | reverse complement strand
CTAATTAGACAAGAATTACCCTTGGGAGGATGAAAATGACCTATTGGCTACTCCAATGAGACAAACGAACTTATTGGATGCACGTGATTGGTTAAAACCCCTAAATGTACTAGAATAACCCTAGGGAGGACGAAAATGACCTAAATTTCACTCTAATGACACAAAAACACATATTGGATGCACAAGATTGGATAAAAACCCTAAATGGAATAGAATAACCCAAGGGAGGATGAAAATGACCTAAATGTTAATCCAATGACACAAACACACTTATTGGATGCCCAAAGATAGTTAAAAACCCAAAATAGTCTTGAATAACCCTAGGGAGGACGAAAATGACCTAAATGTTAATCCAATGACACAAACGAACTTATTGGATCTATAAGATAGGTTAAAAACCATAAATGGACTAGAATAAGCCTAGAGAGGACGAATATGATGGTAATCCAATGCACAAATGAACATATTGGATGCACAGGATTGGATAAAAACCATAAATGGACTAGAATAATCCTAGGGAGGACAAAAATGACCTAAATGTTAATCCAATGACACAGACACACTTATAGAATGCACAAGATTGGTTTAAAATTCTAAATGAACGAGAATAATCCTAGGGGGGAGGAAAATGATCTAAATATTAATCCAATGACACAAACACACGTATAGATAAATAAAAGATACTAAAATGGCAGAAAATCAAAGATACTAAACGAGCCATATTGGAGAATTAGTTGATGTTAATAAATAGAATTAATTGGAGCTTGTTGAAGTGAAATGCAAATGGAACCACCTTGTCTTATATTGTAAATAAAACAAATCTTTTTATTCTCTTGATAGAATAGGGCTCTGAATTTGATATTTCATTCACCCCACAATAAATTGCCACAATTTTTGATTGTTTATTTTAACTAAATTATGGAATCGCTATAAATAAATAAATAAAAAAGAAAACAATCAAATTATCCGTATTAAGTATGAGTTGATAATAATACACAGTATTAATTGATAATCTCAATTGAAAAAAATAATTAATATTATATTAATAATTAAAAATTATATTTATTTTGAGATTGTTTTCTTGCAAACTTGATATTGTTTATAAGGTGAAGATAGTAATGAGATTCTTTCCAAATTGGTATATATCTTAAGTGATTTTAATACTTTAAAATTAAATATATTTAATTAAATATACTTCACTGATGGGTATTACAAGTCATTTAAATTTTTAAATATTTTGAGCTCAACAAAAATTCAATCAAGAAAATGTATTTTTAATTTTATCACTTAAAATAATAGTTTCTTTTAAAGTTTTGTGTTGAACAATCAAAAAGAAGTTTGACATGAGACCCACATATTAATAGGAAGCTGAAATAAGTTTTTTATTTTTTATTTATTTTAAAAGAGAGTAAATTTAATTATAATTAATGTACACAACTATAAAGTCTTGAGTTCGAACCTAAGACTAGGGGTAGGAATAGGTCAGGCCAGGCCAGGCCAGACTTTGAAAGGCCTGAGTCTGACCTTCAATTAATTTTTTAGGTTTAAGTCTGGCCTACGGCCTATCATCGGCTTTTTATTCGTTCTGGTTTGGCATTTTTAAAAGTCTGACCTGGCCTATAAGTCTATTTAAAAGCATTATTAACATTAAAAGATAAAATTTTATGATGAGAGTTGCTTTGATGTGGACCATTAATGATTTCCCCGCTTATGGGATGTTGTCAGGATGGGGCACCCATGGTAAATTAGCTTGTCCTATTTGTATGGAAGATACAAAACCATTTACTTTAAAATTTGGCGGGAAGGCATCCTGGTTTGACTCGCACCATAGGTTATTACCTGTTGATCATGCATTTAGAAGGAACAAAGCTGCATTTATGAAGGGCTATGCAGAAAGTCTAGGACCCCCGCTTAAATTGACATCAGAACAAGTTTGAAATAAAGTAAAAGATATGCCAAAGGTACACTTTGTTAATGGTATGGCTTGTAAACCACAAGGTTACTGACAATGGCACCATTGGACAAAAAGATGTATTTTTGGGGATCTACCATATTGGAAAGATAATCTTTTGAGACATAATCTCGATGTTATGCATATCGAGAAAAATTTATTTGACAACATATTTAATACTGTGATGAATGTGAAAGGGAAAACAAAAGATAATGGCAAAGCTTGAAAAGACATAGGTATATATTGCAGACGACCAGATTTGTTGTTGGTGGAGCACAATGGCAAGACTATAAAATCTCGTGCGAATTACACTTTATCTACAGATGAAGTCAAATTTATTTATCATTGGATCAAAGAGTTGAAGATGTCTGACGGATATTGTTCTAATTTGGCAAGATGTGGTGATGTAGAAAATTGGAGGATGCATGGGATGAAAAGTCATGATTGTCATATATTTTTAGAGTGTTTACTTCCTATTGCCTTTAGTGCTTTACCGACACATGTATTGAACCCACTTATTGAAGTGAGTCAATATTTCAAGAATTTCTGTTCTTCAACACTCATTGATAAAGATCTCGTCAAGATGGAAAATGACATTCTGATCATTCTGTGTAAGTTGGAGAAAGTATTCCCTCTTGGGTTTTTTGATTCCATGGAGCATCTCTCAGTGCATCTTGCAAGTGAAGCTAGGCTTGGTGAACCAGTTTAGCATAGATGGATGTATCCATTTGAAAGGTGATATATATATATATACAAACATACACATGGAGCTTATTGTACATATCATTTATATTATAGGATTATGGGTTATTCAAAACGGTCGGTGAAAAATAAAGCTAGAGTTGAGGGCTCAATTTGTTCATCTTACCTACACCGTGAAACAACACACTTTTGTTCTCATTATTTCAACAACGAAATGTTGTCACCAGTGAACGAAAGAATTGATATTGATAGTGTTATACGTCACCAACATGCTTTATCAGTTTTTTGCTTGTTTGGTCATCATGCTAGTAGGGATTTTCCGATTTTCTGGCCAAGTGACAAAGTATTTAATGCAGCACATGTTCACGTTTTGATTAATTGCACTGAAGTTAAACCATACATTGAGTACATTTTAAATCTCTCTTTATCTTTTATTATATTTATATGATTAAACTGATATTCACCATATGGTCATCGATCAGGGCATTTTTAACTACAGGACAATCTTCTGTTGATATACATTCAAATTTCCCATTATGGTTTCAACAACAAGTACATCTCGAAGAACAAACTCGTATCAACATCCACTTGAGGCACTTATCTATGGGCCCGAGTAGAAGTTGCAAAGAATGGCCCACCTATTATGTCAATAGATACAAATTTCACACTGAATCTTGGACCGAAGGAAAAGAAACAATTAATAGTGGAGTTTGTATGAAAAGTGTGTCTGATAGTCGTGTAGTAGAAGATTTCTACAGCATAATTGAGCATATTTACGAAATTGACTATATGTTCCTAGATTATGTGAAAAAAAGTGGTGTTGTTTTACTGTAAGTGGTTTGATCCATCTAGCAGAGGAACTAAGTTCAATTTGATATCCAATACTGTAGACATTCGTATAAGCAAAAAATATTCATGTTTTGATCCATTTCCCCTGGCCCATAATGTAAGACAAGTGTATTATGTTCCTTATCCATCAACGGTCAGAAGAAAACAAGGTTGGTGTGCTGCAATCAAAACAAGACTACGAGTGGAATCGAAGAAGTTGAAGCAGGTCAAAATGAAGAAGTTGCATATCAAATGGATGAAATGTCAAATGTGGATCATGTGATTGGAGATGAG
The DNA here is from genome assembly GCA_037974775.1 of Cicer pinnatifidum. Lineage (NCBI taxonomy): Eukaryota > Viridiplantae > Streptophyta > Magnoliopsida > Fabales > Fabaceae > Cicer > Cicer pinnatifidum. The sequence continues at coordinate 28,388,465 of JBBPBR010000007.1, read as the reverse complement.
ACTATTAGTCAACTTTGTCATGAGTCAAACATTGGAGAAGAAGTTGATGAACAAGAAGTAGAAGAATTAGAGAATGATGAAAACAGCGACTTAATTCAATCATCAAATGACGACGACGATGATAACGATGACAAAGACAATTAATTAATTACGTGAAATATGTACACCATAATTTTTAATAAAAGAGGATAAGACACCTCAATTTATTGAAGTTGATCAATTTTTACATTGTTTCAAAGTAAGTGATTAGATTAATTTATTTAATTACTAATTATACATTTGATTGCTTAATTGAATTCTATTTTTAATATTTTTTAAATTTAAACAAACAACAGACAAAATGTACTTGGAAAAGAGAGCATAATATTGCAGTTTTGGCTTCTTTTGACGATCGTTTCTCCAAGCGTTTGTCATCTATGTTGGCGTACGCATGTAATAAGGGAGAGGGAAAACGGCTGAATTGGATTGGTGAAAATGTTTGAAGTGCTTTGTCGAGGAAATAGAACACAGATGCTTACAAACAGAAAAGAGAAAAGGCAAAGATTAATAGAGCATCTGAGAAGGGTACTAGTACTCATAAGGGAGGGTCCATGTCTGCAGAAATTAAATATTATATGGTAATTACTATTAATATATATCTATTAATTTATATTCAATTAATCATCACATTTCACCAGTTAAACTTGATATTAATTTAATATTTTAGGAAAAGCAACTTGGAAGGGAGGTCACTCAGACAGAGATACATCGCTATTTTCATGTTAATCCTGAAACAAATTAGTATACTGATGGATTGTCACAAATGATTCAGGTAAATATATATTGAATTAGTATTTAAATTCATATATATATTTCTTTAACTATATATATACATTCTAATTATAATTAATTAGCCCTCTTTATTATTATATATTAATTAACTTTTTTTATTTTTTTATTTTTTATTTTTTATATAGGAACAACTTCGACAAGTCATGAAAGAATGGGATGATCATCAAGCTACTCTTCCTCCTGCTCAGCGAGCTGGTCCAGTGCAGCGGAAACAATATGAGACCGCAAGTTTTATGAACATTAGTGGTGGCAAGTACAAAGGGCGTGTGTTAGGTGTCGGTAGTTTATCATCAACATTTGTGAAAGGTCCTACAGGCTATATTCAGACTGAGACTTCTTCTTATGCTAGTACGGATCGAACTCATCATCCATGGGTAGATAATCTTGACCAGTTATAGGAACAATGGGCAAGTGAGCAAGAAGAAAAGACACAGCAGCTGATACAAGCAGCAATTGATAAACTAAATGAGGAATGGAAACAAAAGTTTCAAGTGCAGTAACAACAGCTTCAACAGCAACAATTTTCATTTCATCTTGTGTTTCAACAGCAGTTCCCACCTCAGTACTTGCATCAACAACCACTATTCCAGCAGCAAAAAAATTACTCTCAATACTCCCAACAGCAGCAACCGCCTCCAAATTTCCAACAGCAACAACAGAATCCTCCGAACTCTGCCTTCCAGCAACAACAGCAGTTAATGTTTCAGCAACAATAATATTTTAATAATTACCAGTATGTTCCGTCATCTTCAAATCAACTTCCTCAACCTCAAACAGATCAAACTCCATACTGACCAACTATGCCAACAGTTGGCTTGATCAGACTAGATTTAAATCAACTTCAACCAGCTATGGCTCCTCCTTCGACTAGTGGTGGTGTAATTGAATATGAAATCCAATTTCAAACCATGATGTCTCCTCCAACACAAATTAATAATACTTTTGAGGGACTTATGTCGTCGGGTAACATTCCAGCAAATAATGATGGAGGGACTGGAGCGATTGATCAGAGGAATTATTACGATGATTGATGTACTTGAATAATTTTATAATTTTATTCTTGGTTTGTATGAACACATTATATCTTGTCCTATTTAACTACGGTGTGTTTAATTATTACGTTAATTGATATTAATATTATATTTTTATATATACTAGCTATTTTAATTTTTAAATTTTAATTTAATTTTAAATTTAATTTAAATATTATATTTTAAATTTAATTTAAATATTATATTTTAAATTTGAATTTTTAATTTATATTGATATTAATTTATTATATATAATATATTTAATTTAAATTTAAATATTATATTTTAAATTTAATTAAAATTTTAATTAAATTGTAATATTATATTTTAAATTTAAATTTTTAATTTATATTGATATTAATTTATTTTATATAATATCATTTTTTAATATTAATTTCGAATTTAATAAAATTAATTTGTTAATAGAGTGAAAATTTTGTGGCGGCCTAAGCCCTCACAAAATATTTAGTTTTTAATTCATTTCATCCTTTGTGGCGGCCTAAGTCCTCACAAAGGGAGACATTTGTGGCGGCCTGATCCCCTGCAAAAGCTTAATTTTAAATATTAGCTTTAACATTTGTGGCGGCCTAAGCCCTCACAACAGGATGCATTTGTGGAGGTCTAAGCCCTCACAAAAGGAGGACTTTGTGGCAGCATTTGCCCTCACAAATGGCAACGAAAATTTCAAATTTCGTGGCCGTTTTGGCAGCCACAAAGGTTTGTGACCACCTTATTTGTGGCTGCCTAAGGCCGCCACAAATATCTCCTTTGTGGTTGCTTCCCCTCCTTTGTGAGGGATTTTGACCCTCACAAATTCAATGAATTCTTGTTGTGGAACGGCTACCGAATATGGAATGACTACTTAGTGATTGCCTAATTGATAGAATTTAAAATAGAAAATAATATTATTAATAAATAAAAATTAAAAACAACATTAATAAATAATAAAATATATATCTGCTGGCAAGTCAGGCCTACTAGGCTTTTTCATAAGCCTGAGTCTGACATATTTAAATAAATAGACTTTAAAAATAGCATGAGCCTAACATTTTTATTAAATAGGTCAGGTCATAGGTCCATGACGGACGACCTAGTCTATTCTCATCCCTACCCAAGACAAGACGTTCAACATAATAATAACGACATTAATCAGTTGAGCTACAATTTAAGGATTATGAAATAAGTTGTTTAACTAGTTAAAAAATTGTTTAAATAGTTTTTATGGATGTATGTCAATCGATTGTCAAAAAAGTATGAAAATGGAGTGAAGGAGTTTGTTGAGTTTGTAGTGAAGATTGCAAAAGATCCAAATAGAGTCGTTTGTCCTTGTTAAAATGTTGTTTTGGAAATGATCATTTATTTGCAACATCACAACCACATGAAATTGATTCAACTGATGATGGTTTATATCTTAGAGATGATCATGATGAGGGAATTTGGATTAATCCATCGTTTCGTATCGTTAATGGACAAACAAATGTGAATCCCACCAGGAAAAGAAGAAGGACATCTTAAGATCCAACTGGATCTTAGACTTTCCTATAGATCCAACTGGATCTTAGACTTTCCTATAGAACTTCTTAGAATCAGTTTACAGATTATACACAGCGCCTCGCACCAATCTTAAACTATTCTACCTGTTCTATCTTTCCCTCCCTGAATTCCCAAGTTTAAGTCCCATAAACTTGACCAAGAATTCAGTCAAGCGTCTTCTTGTTGACAGCTCTCAACCTCGAAGAACACCACCAGTAACAACTGGATTTTCTCAAAGAAATTTGGTTACAGAAAATGATTATAGAAATTGAAACAGATCAATTTTACAAAGTTCTTGATCTTCCTTCTTCTCAAAGCAATCTTTCTCAATTCAATCTTTTTCAATCCTTACTGATCACAAATGTAGATTATTCATGGCTGAAAAAGATGTTCAAAGTAATATCAGTTGAGAAAGATTTAGTGGACTATGATTGTTATCAAAAGTTATGAGGTCAAGTTCTGAGAAGAAGAGAATGAAAGCAGTTTATATAGTTTCAGGAAAAACAACATATGAATCGATTTGGCCAATCGATTCATTAAAGTTATATAGCAGCTTAATCGATTGATCCAATCGATTTCGCGAATCTTGTTTTTCTTGAATCTTGAAACTGCATAAACTAATCGATTTAACTAATCGATTATTTTAAATGAGTTCTTCAGACTTTGATGAATGTACATAATTGAATCGATGTTCATAATCGACTTGGAGTGTTTTGTTCAAACAACGAGATCAAAACAATCGATGTACTTAATCGATTCAACCATTTCAGTCATCTCTGTTTCTAAAACTTTTTGTACCAATCACTTTAGTCAATCGATTTCACTGGTTCCAGGGACACAGTGATTTTCACAAATCGATTTTCCTAACCGATTGTGGACTTTAAGTCTGAAGCACATTTCATCAGTTGGTTAATTCAATCGATTTACCAAGTCGATTGATGCCAAACTTATTTCAAAAGAAGTATATAAGTAGATTGTGCTAATCGACTGTGTATGTTCCAGACCAAGGTTATTTTGAAACATATTTTAGTAAATCGATTTGCCTAATCGATATATTAAACATTGGTTTGGCTCTGGGACATTCACACTCGATTGTGTCAATCAATGCAGACAAACAAAATAAAGATGTGATTGGATTAATCGATTTGCCAAATCGATTAGCTTGCAAGGCATACCACTGACTTGCACATTTTAATTTCAGTAAATGTACCAATCGATTTGTCTAATTGATGTAAACAATCAGTTCAGTCTTGGTGATTGAAACAATCTATTTGCCTAATCGATTTGTGGCAAACTGGCTCTCTGACTTGCACAATTTATTTTCTAATAAGTGTACCAATCGATTTGTCTAATCGGTTGATAACCTGTTTGATTTTTCAGAAGATGTGCAAATCGATTTTGCCAATCGATTGGTTAATCCCAGACTGCATAATATCATTCAACCCTGTTATAGAATCGATTTTACTAATCGATTTGCTTATGGATCTTCAAGCTTTTGTTGATTTCTTGAGTTCCAAGCAATTGTCTCAAGTTTGTAGGATTGAATTGTTGTTCCTGAAATTTTTTTCAGTTTACAATGTTAGATTTATTTCAAGCTGTATGTTTGTCAATAATATCAAAAACAAACAAATGTCTGACAATCTCCCCCTTTTTGATTTAAGTGACAAACATGCAATTTTAACTTGAGAAACATTTCAAAGGAAAACATTGTAATAATAACAGTCTAGTGAAGCTCCCCCTAAATACGAGTACCATTATTTTCATATAGTGAAATAAGGGTTAGAGCTAAATCAGACAACAGCAGAACTTATCAGAGTAATGTGCAGAAATACTACTGGTATCAGAGCTTACTACTGGTATCAGAACTGTTAGAAATATCAAGGCAAAAAAAACTGTTAAGCAGCATAAAGTTAGTACAAGTTATAATTTCTCTCCCCCTTTGTCAATTAAGTCAAAAAGAGGTAAAAGAGAGAAGTTTGCTCCCCCTGAGTTGGTAGCAACCCTGAATGCTGCTATACAATGAAACTTTAACATATTAGTAACAAGAGCAGTAAATACAGTATGATCATAAACTTAGTAAAAACATCTTGTATTAGATCAATAAACAGAAACAGATTATGGCGCGCACTAGAAAACATCAAAATGAAATGCAGCAGTCAATATGATCAATATGCTCAAATATTATATTCATTAATCAATAAGCAAGTACATCCAACTAACTCATTACATAGAAAAGAGCAAAATAGAAAAACAAAACAACTAAGAAACCTAAAGTCCTAAGCATATAGAGTTTGCTGGCCTTCATTATTATCTGGGGATGAGGCTGAGACCGCTGTATTATCCTCAGCAGGTGTCTCCTCATCATGAGTTTCAGCAACCTCTAAGTGTGTTGGAGTTGGTTCTTCAGCCGCTTGTCTTCCAATTTCAGCAACATCGCTGAAGGACAACTTAATGCCCAGATGTTCCTGAATTGCTGCCACGTCTTGTGCAATCTGGTTCTGATCGAATTGAATCTTCTGGATCGTAGCTTCCATTCTCTCATTCAATGCCTCCATCCTGGCGTCGTGAGCCGCTTGAGCTGTCATAAATTCAAGTAGTTTGGTGAGCACCTCATACCCTGCTGAAACTGACTCAGCAGCTGGTGGTTCAACACTTTGCTGGGTTTGTTCAGTATTGGCTTGAGGTCGCGTCCAAACACCATTCACTTTGTGCAGCTGCATTTGGTTCACGATGGATTCACCAAATGTCAGAATGGTCTTGGACATTTCTTCACCCTTGAGAGATACCTTGAAGTAAGTGAGAATCTTTGTGATCAACTATGGATACGGAAGCACCAGCTTTCCTTGAGCTGCTTCCAGCATGTGTCGAAGAACGATCCATGCCCAGCTCATCTTGAGCTCTTTGCATAGACCCCACAGTAGCACAATGTCCAGTCGTTGGACAACTGCGTGATTTCCGGAACGCGGGACAAGCATCCGGGTGAGCGTGTACATCAGCATACGCTGCTGAACCTTCATCTGGCCGATTGGAAGTGAGACGGATTCCACAAACCCTTCGACCATTAGGTCCTGCACAGCTGTTTGCCTCTCCAGAGACTCTTCCCATCCTTCGTCAGCAGCGTCGGCTTCGGTGCTGCCATCAACCGAGTTTCCAAAGTAAGGAAGTCCCGACAAGTTCGAGAACTCCTCAAAGGACATAGAGATTTTCTTCCCTTTCACCACTGCTTTGAAGCCTGTATCCGTCATCTTGAAAGTAGCGTAGAATGCTCGAATCAAGTTTGGATAAAAATCAAGTGAGTAGGACAAAAAGTCTTCCAGTCCATGAAACCGGAGATGATCTTGAAACGAAAATCCATCACTGTCGAAATAGTTGAAGTCCAGTACACGAGCTTCGTGAATTTTCCTTTTGATGAACGCTGGAGGAAGCTTGAATTCCTCAGCTTGCTTGTTTTGAGGAGCAGGAGTCTTCTGTTGTGGTGTCGCCTTCTTTTGTGGTGTTGTCTTCTTCTGAGGTGTTGAAGAAGCACCCTTTCTTTTCTTCTTCTTTTGCGATAATTCCTTCATCGCATCAGCTAACAGTTTCTCAGTTGGGGCCTTTTTCCTCTTCTTAGGTTTTCCTTGCTCTATTGCAATACCTTTGCCTTTATCTTGTGCAGCAATTTTGTGAGTAGGAATTGGAACCCGTTTGGAAAGAGTGGGTGGTGGAGATGGAGTTCTTCTACTTGAAGAAGAAGAAGGTGATGGAGTAAAAGGAGATGTTCGCTTTACTCTTGCCATAGTAGTTAGTTTGGATGGATTGAAAACAGAGAAACAGAGGAGATTTGAGTGAGTTTGCAGCAAGATGAAATGAGAAATCGATTTTAGGTTGTGAAAGCAGGTGGTTGGAATCGATTGTCACTGTTCCTTTTATAGATTCAGATGAGTCAATTGATTGGTCCAATCGATTAGGTAACCGTTGCTGGGGAAGTCCAATCAACAGAGCCGTTAGAGTCTGCAACGGCTAGTAAAAAACAACATAACGGTAACAATGTCAATCGATTACCCAAATCGATTCCTTTAGTTACTCAATCGATTACCCTAATCGATTTCGTATCAGCTTAGCAGCTTTCATACCAGTTCAGAACTAAGTCCATCTCAGAATCGATTTCCCACATCGATTCTTTAAATGAAAAACTCAAACCAATTCTAACAATCGATTTCCCAAATCGATTTCGAGCTTGTTCAGAAATCTTTCATATCAGTCCAGAAGCTACCTTGTCTCAACATCGATTACCCAAATCGATCCTTTAAATGAAAATTTCACACTTATTTAAGACAATCGATTTCCCAAATCGATTCAACTTGGAGTGTAAGAACATCTTAAGCTTCCTGGGAATGGCCAATCGACTTTCCAAATCGATTTCGAGTGCAAACCTTGAGAAAATAGACATATTATGGGTCAAGTCGACTAGGGCAATCGATTTTATAAAGACATTTTCTTGTGTATTCACAGGATAATCGATTTACCCAGTCGATTAGACACATACTTCAGATCTGACTAGGATCTATTATTCCTAGTTTCATCCTAATGTGATGGAAGCTATCCTTTGGCAATGCTTTGGTGAAGATGTCAGCTAACTGTTCAGTTGTGTTGACGTACTCTAACTTGATGTTCCCACACTGAAACTGATCTCGAATGAAATGATGCCGAATCTCGATATGTTTGGTCCGAGAATGCATAACTGGGTTCTTAGTGATACTGATCGCACTTGTGTTGTCGCACAAGATGGGAACAGTTCCTAAGTTCACAGCAAAATCTAACAGATGCTGTTTCATCCACATGATCTGAGCACAGCAACTTCCAGCTGCAATGTACTCAACTTCAGCTGTTGACAAAGCAATACTGGTTTGTTTCTTGCTGAACCAAGATACAAGTGAATTACCCAGCAAATGACAAGTACCATAAGTACTTTTCCTATCCAGTTTGCATCTTGCAAAGTTTGAATCTGAATACCCAACCAAAGAACAAGTTGATCCCTTAGGATACCATAATCCAAGGCTCCTAGTTCCAACTAAATACCTGAAAATCCTCTTGACAGCACTAAGGTGAGACTCTTTAGGATTGGATTGATATCTCGCACACATGCAAACACTGAACATAATGTCAGGCCTGCTTGCTATGAGATAGAGCAATGATCCTCTCATGCCTCTATACCTTGTAACATCCACTGGTTTTCCTATTTCATCTCTATCTAGAAGGTTTCCTTGGCTCATTGGAGTATCAATGGGCTTGAAGCTATCAAAGGAGAATTTCTTTATCAAATCATTACAATATTTTGTTTGACTAATGAAGATACCTTGCTTGTTTTGGTTAATTTGAAATCCCAAAAAGTATGATAGTTCACCCATCATTGACATTTCAAATTGACCTTTCATCAAATTTTCAAAATTTTTGCACAACTTATCATTTGTAGATCCAAAGATTATGTCATCAACATAAACTTGGACTAGCAAGATATCTTTATCATTAGTTTGTATGAAAAGTGTCTTGTCCACATTTCCTCTCAAAAAGTTTTGTGAAATGAGGAAATTGCTAAGTTTCTCATACCAAGCTCTAGGAGCTTGTTTCAATCCATAGAGGGCTTTTGTTAGCTTGTACACATGATTAGGAAATTCTGGATTTTCAAAGCCAGGTGTTTGGCTAACAAAAACTTCCTCTTGGATCTCACCATTGAGAAAGGCACTTTTCACATCCATTTGATAAAGCTTAAAGTCCATTATACATGCATAAGCAAGGAGTATTCTAATGGCTTCTAGTCTAGCTACAAGGGCATAGGTTTCATCAAAATCTATTCCCTCCTCTTGGTTGTAACTCTTGGCTACTAACCTAGCTTTGTTTCTAGTTATGACACCATTCTCATCTAGCTTGTTCCTAAACACCCATCTAGTTCCTATGATGTGCTGGTTTTCTGGTTTAGGTACTAGCTACCACACTTTGTTTCTCTCAAATTGGTTTAATTCCTCTTGAATAGCAAGCATCCACTCACTATCTAGTAAGGCTTCCTTAATGTTCTTAGGCTCAATCTGAGATACAAAGGCTGTAAGGTTACAAAAGTGACTAAGGTTCCTTCTAGTTGCCACTCCTTTAGAGATGTCACCTATGATGTTATCTATGGGATGGTTTCTATTGAACTTCCACTCCTTAGGTAACTCATCTATTCTAATAGGTTCAACACATTCACTGTTTGTTGGAGGTGTAGGTTCCTTTGGTTCTAAAGGTTCAGATTCTATAACTTCATCCAAAGAAGCATCAACAATAGAAGGATTATTGTTCAAGTTTTCTTTAAAAAGTTCATCAAATTTCACATGAACTGACTCTTCTATTGTTTTTTTTTCTCTTGTTATAGATTCTATAGGCTTTGCTAGTTTGGGAATAACCTAGAAAGATACCCTCATCTGCCTTGGGATCAAACTTGCCTAGGTGTTCTTTACCATTGTTCAAAACAAAGCACTTGCAACCAAACAAAAGTAGGAAATATTAGGCTTTCTACCCTTGTACAACTCATATGAGTTTTCCTAAGTATTGGCCTAATCAATACCCTGTTGACAACATGTGTGGCAGTGTTAATCGCATCAGCCCAGAAATACTTGGGAGTATTTGAATCTTTCAGCATGGTCCTAGCTAACTCCTCTAAAGACCTATTCTTCCTCTCCACTACACCATTTTGTTGTGGTGTCCTAGGGGCTGAAAACATGTGATGTATGCCATTCTCTTCACAGTAAGTATCAAAAGAATCATTTTGGAATTCACCTCCATGATTACTTTTGATTGACGTTATTTTCTGACTAGTTTCGTTTTGTACCAAGTTTACAAACTTTTTAAAAACACATAAAGCGTCACTTTTATGCGTCAGAAAGAACGTCCATGTGAATCTAGAATAGTCATCGATTAACACAAATCCATACAGGTTACCTCCAAAACTTCTCACTTGGGATGGTCCAAACAAATCCATGTGGATAAGTTGCAAAACCCTATAGGTTTTGACCATATCTATTGGGGGAAAAGTAGACTTGACAAGCTTACTTTTCTCACAAGAATCACACAGCCTATCCTTAGAAAACTTTCTATTGGGAAGACCTATGACTAACTACTTGCTAACAAGTCTATTCAAATGATCAATATGAATGTGTGCAATGCGTTTATGCCATAACCATGTTTCATCAGCATTTGATAATAAGCAACAAACAGAATTAGCAGGCATAGCAGTTAAGTCTAACATGTAAATATTATTAACTCTATCACCTACCAATTTCATGCTTTTATCATGTTTGTTCTCAATAATGCAGGAAAGTGGCGAAAAACTCACTTGAAAGCCATTATCACACAGTTGACTTATTCTTAGAAGATTGTGTTTCAATCCTTCTACGTATAAGACGTTTTTTATGATAACAGTTGATTCGCTGCCTATGTCACCAATTCCGTAGATCTTACCCTTATTGTTGTCACCGTATTTGACAAATCCATCTTCTTTTAGGCTTAGGGACAGGAACATAGATTTGTCCCGTGTCATATGCTTTGAGCATCCACTATCAAGATACCATTGGTGTTTAGTGGATCTCAAGCATACCTGCAATAAGATCAGAATTTAAATTTAGGTCCCCAATGCAAATTGGGTCCTGGGGGGTCAGTTTCAACATCTTGTGTCTTAATCTTCCAAATATGTTTACATCCTCTGTTGGCAAGTCTTTTAAATTTGCAATTGTAAACAAAATGTCCTTTTCTACAACAGAAATGACAAGTGACACCAGAGGATGCATACTGTTTTGGTTTGACAAAGACATTATGCATGTGACTAGACTTAACAAATTTCTGGTGATGTTTAACATTACCATATCCTATGCCATGTTTAGTCCTATTCTGATTTGCATGCATATTCTAGTTAAAACCAAGTGCAGATTTTATATTGACATTTCTCTGGTTGCTAAGAATATCATTCAGTTTATCCTTGCTACTAGAGAATTTCAATAAATCAGACTTCAATAATGCAACAGAATTCTCAAGATCAATGCATTTGGCAGATTTATCATGTGAGTCCTTTTTTAATTGTTCACATAAGTCCTCAATCTTCCTATAATCAGTTTTCATTTGATCATGCAACATACATTGTTGTTCAAACATTTTCTTAGTGCTAACTAACTGCTTAACAGATTTAACATATTCAGCATGCAGTTCATTAAATGCATCTTGTAGTTCATCAAAAGAAGGATTATATTGAGAACTTACCTCACTTTCTATTTTTCTGAGCTGGTTCCTTGCCTTTAGTTTTGGAATTTCTGTTTTTGTTCTGCAGCTTGTAACAATCAGCCTTTATATGACCAGGTTTTCCACATTCGTAGCATGTGACTGTTTTACTGTCATTGTTCTTCGAGCTGGATTGTTTTCTAAATTTACTGTCTTTCTTTTTCAGAAACTTCTTAAATTTCTTGACAAGTAACCCAAGTTCAGGTTCCTCATCATCCTCACTGCTTGATTCATCTGAGCTGGTCTCATGTTCAGATTTAGACTGGTGTGTTTGGGCTTTCAACGACAATCCTTTTTCGTTTCCTGTCAACTTGCTCAGCTTCATTGAGTCTATGTAGTTCCATCTCATGCTCCCTCAGTTTTCCAAACAATGTAGCTATTTTCATGCTTCCTAGATCCTTTGATTCTGCAATGGCAGTGATTTTTGGCTGCCATTCCCTAGTCAAACACCTCATCACCTTGCTAATTTGCTGATCATTATCAATCTCCTTGCCTAAGGCATTTAGATTGTTGACTATGTGCGTAAACCGGGTCTGCATGTCGTTTACTGATTCTTCTTTCTTCATGCTAAACAATTCGTACTCGTGCATGAGAGTGTTTATCCGAGCTCTCTTTACGTCTGTGGTTCCTTCATGCGTCTGCTGAAGTGTGTCCCACATTTGTTTTGCTGTCTTGCAATTTGAGACTCTGAAGAATTCATCATGACTCAAGGCAGCAGTTATAATGTTCTTGGCTTTGGCGTTGTACCCAACTTTCTTTTTGTCATCCTCAGACCAGTCACTTTTAGGCTTTAGGATTGCTGATTCACAAGTACCTGCTATGGTTGGCACAAAAGGTCCATTTTCTACAGCATCTAAAATGTCAATACCACTAGCTTCAAGAAAAATTAACATGCGTTGTTTCCAATACATGTATGCAGCCCCGTTAAAGGCAGGAGGCCTAGCTAATGATGCACCCTCTCCTAGGAAATCAGAGGTCATGATTTTTGATGAGAGTTACTCTAACAAAAATAGGCTCTGATACCAATTGATGGTATATGTAACTTCTGTTGGATAGAAAAATATGCGGAAGAATGCCTATTCTAACAATATGCGTAGCAGTTTAACAAATTCTAAATTTATTAAACACAAGATTTAAACAAGGTCCCTAATGAACAATTCTAATGAATGTCAAACTATATGGATCATGGTATATATGGAGAAATGCATCAGAAACAATTATCATTCAAGATGTTGATTTTCATGCAATCATGTTAAGACCATCAATCATGCAAATTCACTTCACATAGAATCTTTATCATGCATTCAATCAATATCAGAAACGTAATAATTGCAGAAATTTAAACGAGATAAGGGAAAGAAAGGTGTACGCAGATTTTTATACTGGTTCAACCGTCTCGTGATGACTTACATCCAGTCCTAAGATCCAACTGGATCTTATACTTTCCTATAGAACTTCTTAGAATCAGTTTACAGATTATACACAGCGCCTCGCACCAATCTTAAACTATTCTACCTGTTCTATCTTTCCCTCCCTGAATTCCCAAGTTTAAGTCCCATAAACTTGACCAAGAATTCAGTCAAGCATCTTCTTGTTGACAGCTCTAAACCTCGAAGAACACCACCAGTAACAACTGGATTTTCTCAAAGAAATTTGGTTACAGAAAATGATTTACAGAAATTGAAACAGATCAATTTTACAAAGTTCTTGATCTTCCTTCTTCTCAAAGCAATCTTTCTCAATTCAGTCTTTTTCAATCCTTATTGATCACAAATGTAGATTATTCATGGCTGAAAAAGATGTTCAAAGTAATATCAGTTGAGAAAGATTTAGTGGACTATGATTGTTATCAAAAGTTATGAGGTCAAGTTCTGAGAAGAAGAGAATGAAAGCAATTTATATAGTTTCAGGAAAAACAACATATGAATCGATTTGGCCAATCGATTCATTAAATTTATATAGCACCTTAATCGATTGATCCAATCGATTTCGCGAATCTTGTTTTTCTTGAATCTTGAAACTGCATAAACTAATCGATTATTTTAAATGAGTTCTTCAGACTTTGATGAATGTACATAATTGAATCGTGTTCATAATCGACTTGGAGTGTTTTGTTCAAACAACGAGATCAAAACAATCGATGTACTTAATCGATTCAATCATTTCAGTCATCTCTGTTTCTAAAACTTTTTGTACCAATCGCTTTAGTCAATCGATTTCACTGGTTCCAGGGACACAGTGATTTTCACAAATCGATTTTCCTAACCGATTGTGGACTTTAAGTCTGAAGCACATTTCAGCAGTTGGTTCATTCAATCGATTTACCAAGTCGATTGATGCCAAACTTATTTCAAAAGAAGTATATAAGTAGATTGTGCTAATCGACTGTGTATGTTCCAGACCAAGGTTATTTTGAAACATATTTTAGTAAATCGATTTGCCTAATCGATTTATTAAACATTGGTTTGGCTCTGGGACATTCACACTCGATTGTGTCAATCGATGTAGACAAACAAAATAAAGATGTGATTGGATTAATCGATTTGCCAAATCGATTAGCTTGCAAGGCATGCCACTGACTTGCACATTTTAATTTCAGTAAATGTACCAATCGATTTGTCTAATCGATGTAAACAATCAGTTCAGTCTTGGTGATTGAAACAATCGATTTGCCTAATCGATTTGTGGCAAACTGGCTCTCTGACTTGCACAATTTATTTTCTAATAAGTGTACCAATCGATTTGTTAATCGATTGATTAATCCCAGACTGCATAATATCATTCAACCCTGTTACATAATCGATTTTACTAATCGATTTTCTTATGGATCTTCAAGCTTTTGTTGATTTCTTGAGTTCCGAGCAATTGTCTCAAGTTTGTAGGATTGAATTGTTGTTCCTAAAATTTTTCTCAGTTTACAATGTTAGATTTATTTCAAGCTGTATGTTTGTCAATAATATCAAAAACGAACATATGTCTAACAATTTTCAGCTTATATTGAACATGAAAAAGCTTTATTTTAGTACTGGGAATTTATCTTGAACTGATCATCCCAATATGAGCTGATCATGTAATTTAGCATTGATATATATATAGGTATTTAACTAATTATTTGGAAAAAAAAAAATCCAAATATAGGTATTTTACTTGAACTGAACTGAATATAAACTTGTAATTTTACAGCGCTTTTGTCCATAAGCGCTATAAAAGCCTTTTAAAAAAATAAGGAGGTCACAAAGCTTTGTTTTATACCAAGTTAAAAGGATCTTTTAAAGCACTTGTTGCAAAAGCGCTGTAAAAGGCTTTTAAAAATAAGACACATTAAAAAGGGTACAAAATTAAGTGTATATTTAATATTCATGTGGCTATCAACAATTTAGACACACAAAAATAAGGCATTTTTATCCTTTTCACATAAAGTGATGATTTCTTTCTAGATTTATGCCACACTAAGTGGAAATGTTTTGACATGTGACCCACCTCTTACACTCTTTGTTTTGTTTTTTATGCATTTTTTTTTTCTTCATAACAATTGATATTCAAACACCATATTGAATTCCAACTAACACGAATCATGTTAATAAATTGAAGTATAACGGTGCAAAGCGACTTAGAGGTTATTGTTTCAATTCACTAAATATAAATTTGAGATCTTACTAATAAAAATCAAATTGCTAATCAAATAAACTATTATATGGTGATTATTTTTTCGTTAAACATATCTTGAGACACACACATTTCCATTTGGGAGAAATAATTAAATAATAAATTTTATTCTAACAAACAAAAATGATTGTTAGAAAATCAATTGCAATTTATCACAATAAAGTGTATATTGACATGTGATGATAAAATTATGATATTTTTATGATAATTTAAATAAATTAACTATAGAACTTATGTTTGATACATTACAATTAAAATAAAAACTCGTTAAACTAACTATCACTACAAGAAAATCAAGTTTTTGTTGTGGATGCTTTACACAGCCACAAGCCAACCACAAAGGTTTGTAGCTGTCAAAATAATCACAAAAACTAGTTTGATTTTTTTACTATTTGTGAGAGTTTAGACCACCACAAATGACAAAGTTGTTTAAAAATGAAAAATAAGAGGAGGAGTGATATTTTTGGAAGAACACTGGGCCTTTGTGGCGCGACGGCCTAGGCAATCACAAAAAGCTTCCTTTGTGGCGACCTTTACCCTCACAAAAAGGCTTCCTTCGTGGCAACCTTTACCCTCATAAAATGTGATTTTGTGGCTGAAAAACCCTCACAATGGACTAAAATTTCAGCAGGATTTTGTGGTGATCTAAGTCCTCACAATGCTCCAACGTTGAAATTTTAGTCTATTGTGAGGGTTTTTTCGGCCACAAAATATTTTTTAACTTGGTCACAAAATGAATATTTTCTTGTAGTATATTTCTAAACATACTTTTGAAAATAAATGTAAATTAAGTAAATATTAATTGCGTTGGATTGTGGAAACTATCAAATATCCTTAATTAAAGCAGTATAAAATGTTACATATTCTATACATATTTTATTTCTTATTTTTTAATATATCTAAAGAGAGGTGAGAGGTGATCTCTCTTGGATTTGAGGCTCTTACTCAAGGGGAGGTAATATGTCATAACTTGTGTGGAAAATGTGCTACAGTTGTGAAGGTTTCAAGTTCAACTTGTTACTAAAGAATTTTATTATTTGAAATCTCTTTGGTGGTTTTTCTTGGAGACTAGAGTAGGCCACCGAGGTATTTTGGGACTAAATTAGGATAAATCTTGTATGCTCTTTTTTCTTCTCTTTGTCGCTTTTAATTTTTATCACAATTTATTTTTTATCATTTAATTTATTTATATTTATTTATCCAATTTAATTTATACAATTTGTTTTTGTTTATAGACAAGATAATATAATTACCACAAGAAATTTAAACACGATTGTGAAATTTAAACACAACTGTGAAGTTTTAGATTCAAACTTGTGAAGTGATTTCTAAGCTAACAATCTTGACATTTTTAATACATTGATTTATCATTTGCGCCTTATTTTAATTTACTTATATTTAAGTGCTTATATATATCACATTTTTTAAAGGTACTATTCATCGTCATTTGTTTGAAATCGATTTGTTTGAAATCGATTGCTCAAAAAATAATAATATTATTCACACAAATGTGATAAAGATATTGAAATTTGTCATATAATATATTTATTTATTTTTTGAACAAGTATAATAATATATTTAATTAAATTACTTAGTATAATAAATGTGAATATGTTATGATTTGAGATAAGAGATATTTGAAAATATGTCATGATGTTAGTATGATACTCAAACTTTGTGCATGATTGTTCCTATGAATATATATTATACTATTACCATGAATTCGATGACTAACCCTTTCGTGGTTTTTGTTTGGCGTTGCAATGATGTAGATGTGTCAAAAGTTGTAGACGAAGCATATAGTATTCAAGTCGCTTTGACGACCTTTATGGAAGACAATTATTTAAGAAATTCTCGCTCATATTAGGTGATTTAAAATTGGGATATTAATGAATTTATTTATTTTGATCCACCTAGTTAACTAATATTGTGTGTAATAAGTCATGATATATTTTAGAAACTAAATACTTTAATGACTTTATTTGTCAATGTATTCTATTAACAACTATTATAAAATAAAACAGATTGGACTTAATTATGTTTTTGAGAACATAAGAAAATGGAGTAATGTGACATCCTTCACCCCTATGATGAGAAAGTGGAGTAATGCGACATCCTTCACCCTTGTGAAGTTTAATTAACGAAAGTTTTTATAATTTTCATTTTTCACAACATAATTAACGTAATGATATTAGTTATTTAATAAAACTATTGTGTGGGAGTTTAAGATGTCACAATCATCTACAAGGCTGCATTATGGATAAAAAATTCATACTTTGTTTCCAAAGTTTCAAAGGGGATGTGATAGTGTTTCAGCAAATGTACTGAATCGTTGCAAGTAATAATTAAAACCGTAATATCGAGTGTCAACGTCAAGAATTGTGTTTTACTATCGAATTGTGTTTAGTTACTAGAATTGAACAAAAAGTTTCTGAATTGATTGAAATAATATTTGAAACTGACAAGAGAAATAGAATTGAACTTTTATAATGAGAAAATGTCAGGGATGGGTTTCACTTCAAGTCCAACCTTGGTTTCTTATTTGATTCAAGTAACTAAATTCCTTTATTAAATGATTACCATATTCTCTTTATTATTCTTGCCCTAAGGTCTTAGTGACATAACCTTTAATTCCAAAGTAATCCCTAATTCCTTAGTAGGCTTAAGATTAAAATTAAGCCTCACAGTACAAGAATTCTCTTATTAAACTATTGCCTCAACAAATAATTCAATTTGTTTCATGACTTGTATCATTTCCTAGACTACAATATCGTGAGTTTCTCATCTCAAGTATTCGTAAAGTCCCTTCCGTTTCAAAATACAAATCATAAAGTATAAGAATCCCATCATTTCAAACCAGAAATAATTCCAACAGTATAAGAAATTATATTTTAGCCCATAAACTCACATGCAAAAGGTGAAATTTGTTATAGGAAAGTAGTTTAGTTTTACATCAGTTTTTATATTGTCTTTTAATATGTTATATTCATGTTACTCGAAAAAAAAAATACAACAAAAAATAAAAAAAAAATAAAAAAATAAAAAAGAACGGAAAATGGAATGAAACAAAAAGTCTCACTTTCAAGTCTTTTTGTCTGATGACAAAAAGGGGAGAAAATGATATTTAAACCTATGGGGAGCCCTTAATTAGGGGGAGTCAAAGAAATATAAAGAAAAGTTGTTATAAACAAATACAAGTTTTGTCAATTTCCATATATATATATATACATTGCCAATATATTTGTTGATAACAATATGAAAAATAAGAATCTTGTCTTCAAATTGAGCTTGATTTCTGCAATATCAAATAGTGTCAATAGTAAAAATTATGTTGTCCAAAATAACATTTCTACACTGACATGACAAACCTTAGACACAGATGACAAGAAAATTTTCAACTGAACTAATATCAATTTGAGAGTGAAAAATATAGCTTAACCAAAACTAGAACCTACTGAAAAAATAACATGAAAAAAGGAAATAAGTGTTAGCCTCAATTTCACATTTATAGAGTTCGCATCTTGAAACAATTTGACAACCTTGAAAGATTAAATTATCATTAGTACGCATCTAATTATGCAGCAATCTCTAAAACCTAAGAGACTTGGAAGGAGGAATGTTATTATGCCAAATAGCTTTGGCGCAAGAGATTTGTTTCCCTAAAGGCTTGTAGAAGAGATGAGCTTCCTTAAAGCTTAAAATTCCATATTTGTTTAATCTCCAAACAAATGATCCTCACATTTAAAATTAGGAAAAGTAGTCTTGGCCAGTAAAACAACGAACTAAGGGTAAGTATGTAAAAGAACATAAGGTACTTTTCGATTAACATTCTGGATGAAATTATTAACTGTTGAATGGAGATGAGATTTTCTATCCTCATCAAAATTAAGATTAGAAACCAAATAATCATCCAACCAAGTATCAGCCTAGAAGTTAATATTGTCACCCTTGCCAAGTTATCATTTGTTGTTCTCAATATAGTAGTTAGATTTTCTTTGAGTGCAATCCAGATGGAAGAATCAATGTGATATCTAATATACCCATGTCTTCGAAAGACATGCTCTCTAAGAAGAATAGCCCAATGTTGACTAGAAGTAACTAGATCTCAAGCTAATTTAATAATAGAAATATTATTAATATCACTCAAAGATCTAATTCCAAGACCACCTTCATTAAAAGGATGATAAATTTTATGCTAGGTAATAGTAACCAATTTTCTATTCTCAATATCACCAGACTAGATGAAATTCTTAATCTATTTTTCAACATCCGTGAGAAAATAAGTTGACCAAGAATATACATGGAAACTATAAATCAACATGCTATGAATGACACTTTTCGCCAATTGAATTCTACCCACCATAGAGAGGAGATATGCTTTCTTAGATGCAAGTTTAGCCTTGATTCGATCAACAATTGGTTGTAAATAAGCAACTTTAGGTCTTTCCTTGAAAATAGGTATTCCAAGATAAGTGAATAGGGGTGAACCAATTGAAAACCTAAGCAAATTAGCTACGATATTATATCGTCTAATGGAAACATATCCAATGTAAATTATAGATTTGGTACGATTAATTTGTTGCTTGGAGATATAAGCATATCTATCAAAAAGATTTTGAAGGTTGTTAACATTTGAAATAGAAGCCTTGCAAAATATCATCAAATCATCAACATACAAACATGGGAAGGAACATAGATGTCTCTAGGACCATTTATCAAAGAAAGGGAGTCATCATCAACCAACTTAGATATAGTCCAACTAAGAACCTCTAGCAATGCAAAACAAAAGGGGAGATAAAGGGCCCCAATACATGAGAATGGTTCCAATCCATGACAAAATTTGTTGTTGAAACCAAAAAGCCTAGAGAACTTTGATAAGAAAAGTCTAATCTATAATATCAAAGGTATTTCTTATATCAATCTTGAGAGTCAAATTTCCCACAAAGGTCCTAGTCTGCAACATATTAATAGCTTATAAAGTGAAACAAATGCAATTATCAATATTACTTTGAATGAAGCCTTTTTGATGAGGAGAAATTATACGAGACATAATAGTAACCAACATGTCATAATAGTAACCAACATGTCAGCAAGAACTCTAGTAATAATTTTGAATTTGAAGTTGGCAATATATAATCAAAACTTAGTATAAAAAGCATATATAGTATACGAATAACTTAAAGATTGTAATCAAAATTATAGAAAAAAAATAGTAAAATATATACACAAATTACATAATAAAAAAAAAAATAGACAGACCGATACTGGAGTGCTCGACTACATGCTAACAAAAAATTTGTAATATAACTTTCAATCAAATTTATAATATTTTAAAATTAATAAAATGCTTAATT
>JBBPBR010000007.1:28355538-28365568 GCA_037974775.1 Cicer pinnatifidum | reverse complement strand
GTTTTTCCTTAATTTTCATTATTTCTTAAATTTTGGACTGTTTTTCATTATATTGAACAAAACTTTTATCCTTTTTAAATTTATAAAAAATAGCACAACAAATTAATTTAAAAATAAAGGGATTTCAAATGAAGCATTGTTGTATGTACATCTTTTATATTCATATTTATATTTTCAACTCAAAATTTTTGAAACATATAAAATAACCAAACTTTAAATAAGCAATTACTGTTTCCAAAGAAAAATTTATAAAACAAGAAAATTAAATTGAAACATTTGAACCGTTTAGAATTTTAAATTACTGCATACAAAATAATTTAAGTCTTGAAGTCTACCTTATATGTATGTGTTTGTGTTCGTTTTTGCAGAGCCCTGATGGTGATATTATAGATTGTGTTATGTCTTATAAACAGCCCGCTTTTGACCATCCTTTATTGAAAGGACAAAAACCATTGGTATTTTTTTAGTTTTATTATTAATTCAATTAAAGAATAATCTAAAATTAATTTTTGAAGCTAATTAATTTTTATATTTCAACTTTATAATTGAGAATTTTTTATGCGTATGTTTATATATAGGATCCTCCAGAAAGATCAAAGGGGAATAATAAAAAAAATATTTCTAGTGACAATTTTCAATTGTGGAGCTTATCAGGTGAATCATGCCCTAAAGGAACAATTCCAATTAGAAGAATAAAAGAAGAAAATATCTTAAGAGTTAATTCTATTAGCAAATTTGGAAGAAAACTAAATAATGTTAGAAGAGATATTAATGACAATGATACCGACCAATCACACGAGGTACGCAATCACGAAAAAACACAAACATTTGTCTCAATTTCATATTATTTTTATTTTATTTTATATTTTTGTGTTTTTTTTCATACAATATAAATAAGGTATAAAAAACCAACTTAATAGAAACAGATAATGCAAATTGGTAAAGCAAACACATGGTAATCATGTATATAATTTTTCATTATATAATTTTGAAATAAATAATTTTAGATTTATTAGAGAATTTCAAATGTTTATTTCGTTTTGTATTTTATATATATTAGATTTATTGAACCTATCTATATATATTACTAATTCTCCTTAAACTAAACAAATGTACCCAAAAAAAAAAAAGTCCAATAAAAGTCTAATAAACAATTTATATTTTTTGCTTTTCTAAAAGAAAAATATTTAGTTTGAGATTTTTATTTTGTCATAAAAATAAATCCAATTTCAATTTAAAAATATCACAAAATTTTATGGTTTATGTTTCAATTATTTGTTTCATTTTCAGGTATAATAGATTTTTTTTTATTTAACTCCCAATAATAGTTAGGAATGGGAGTAGTGTGTGTATTCTAACAAATATTTGTGGGAGTACCAAACGTACACTCACGTGTTTTTAGAAATAATGTTACTTTCCGTCGTTTAGAGTTTAATATCGATCATGCTTTTCTAAGATTAAGGTGTTCCTTCACATAGGACATATATATCTCCTATATTTATGTAAATAACAACACACACAAAAAACCTATAACTTGTTGCTCTACATTGCACAGCATGTAGTTGGATATGTGGATGGGCGTGAGTTCTATGGAGGAAAGGCTACCTTTAACGTATGGGCCCCCCACGTAGAAACTCAAAATGAATTTAGTTTGACTCAAATGTGGATTATGTCTTATGAATCTCACATAGACGTCGACACTATAGAAGCTGGTTGGCAGGTAAGTTATTACTCTCATAATTAAGTTACTTCATCTTAATCAATATTCATTCATTCACCCAATTTCTTTTGCACAAATTTTATTTTATTTTATTTTTTTCAATATTATCAAATTAAAGATTATAACAATGGTTTTTTTACGGGTTTATCAAAGACAAATACAATAGTGAAAATTAAAGTCACAATTTTTAGTACAGAAAGACAAATATTAATTTATTTATAAATATTTAATTAACTTTAAAAAGTTTCCTACTTTAAATTAGAGCATCATTCTCTCATCGTAAATTTATATCAATAAAAGAATAAAATAATATCACTATTTTTATTGATGTCATAATTTTATGATTATTGAAGAGATAAAGCTTTTCCATTATGTTTTTTACCATAAAAACATTACATTAATAAACCACTTACCTCTCATTTTCATTATTTTACTTAATTTTATATTTTAATTTTTAGCCAATCAAATTGTGCTCAAATAATTTTTATGCAGGTCTATTCGGAGCTCTATGGAGATAACCGCCCTAGACTTTTTATTTATTGGACGGTAAGTAAATGGATTAAAGTAAAAGACCTCAAAAAAATTTACGATGTTGCATTTGTTTGCTATTATAAGAGAAAAATGACTCAAACTATTTAATGCTATTATTGCTAATATACTCTTCAATTAATTAAAAAATATTAAATACCAATTGTTGAATGTTTATGTCAAAAAAAATTAGTAAATTATACTTATGTTTTATATTTTTGAAACAAAAATTAAAATGGAAAAACATCCCATGAAAAAATTACAAATCTCAATGTATTGGCATCCCTAAACCCATCTCCAATTTGCAAGCGTCCTATCATCGATATCATTAAACAAATATAAAAAACACATGAAACTTGAAGGGAATATACCAAAATCCAAGTAAATGGACTTATGTTTAGAAAGTTAATTACATTTAATAGTGACATGAGAAATACTATATAGTATTTATCTATCTCAAATAATTGATATATTTGACTATTTCAAACATATTAAAAAAATTATGTAAATAAAAGAAACAAAATAATATACTTATTAAATTACTTTTATTATTTATTAGTTCATTTACCATTATGACAAATTAAAAAGGGAATATATTGAATTGAGAATGCTGCATTTACTACTATTTAGAGGGCACGTTTAGAAAGAAAAAGAAATTAATATTTGCTAAAAATTGTAATAAATGCAGGCTGATTCATATAAAAAAACTGGATGCTACAATTTATTATGTGCCGGCTTTGTTCAAACTAGCAATAGCGTTGTACTCGGAGCAGCACTTTCTCCAATTTCTGTATATAACGGACACCAAGCTTCTATTACTTTATCCATTTGGAAGGTAATTTTGAATATGATTAAAGAACGTGTTTTATCCATTTGGAAGGTAATTTTGAATATGATTAAAGAATGTGTTTTATCCATTTGGAAGGTAATTTTGAATATGATTAAAGAATGTGTTTTATTTTGAGGAGTTTGAGAACGTTACGCTCTTTAACAAATATATTTTTAAACAATTTTTTATTGATTAAAAGTTATATTGTTTCTATCAAATTATATTAACCTTATATAAATTTAGTAAACTCGTTAATTTTGTTTAAGAAAGAAATTGGGTTGATAACTTATGTGTCAAAAAATGTGATGTTAACATAATTTATTCTGTTATTTTGTAATGGCAAAGTTATTAAAACATTTTTACTAACATAATAATTTATTTTGAAAACACAAAATAAATTACAGATAAAAGGGGAGCAAAATAAGTGCACAAAGTTTTCTACCGTTGTATTCTAGTGAGTTGAAACTAATTAGTTGAACTTAAATGATTAATAAAAATGATAAATTAATTAAATACTCAAATTTATACTTTAATTAAAACAAGGACTGATTGGACTTTACTGTGTTTCTGATACCAAAGCTTATTCCAATAGTTCCGACAAAAATTCTTATTAATGAATTTGGTGGCATTATACAACTTTGGTTCATTACACAAGTGCAATGTTTGAATTGATGTAGTTCCCTTATGACTACGTAGATTAGTTCTTATTTATTTTTTCTTTTTCCATTTTTTGTTTATTTTTTTCTCACCACATCATTTATTATATTTTTTCTTATATACATATTTTATTTATTATCTCTTGTAATATTGTTGTTTCTTTCACATCTTTCTAAGAACTTTGAAAACATCAATTTCCTTAGCTTTTTCAACATCAATTTCCTTAGTAATTTGCATATTTCATTCACTATCTTGCCCTTTTAATTTCTTCATTTGACCTAATTCATTTCTCGTCTTGACCAGCTACCATGTTGCATGTTTGAGTAACTTGGTCAGAAAACAATAGGATTTCTTTAAATGTTTCCTTTGATTATTTCTTGTAGGATCCAATTAATGGGCATTGGTGGCTTGAATATGGACCTGGAACTATTGTTGGGTATTGGCCATCTTCCTTGTTTTCAAACTTAAAGTATTATGCAAATGAAGTTCATTTTGGTGGAGAAATAGCAAATAAAAAGTCAACCGGATCTCACACTACCACTCAAATGGGTAGTGGACATTTTGCTGAAGAGGGTTATGCAAGAGCTGCACATGTGAAAAATCTACAAGTTGCAGATTCTAGTAACAACTTTATTCCATTGGCAAATCCCAAGTTTATGGCAGAGTCTCCAAATTGTTATGACATAAAAGCCGGGATTAGTGAAGAGTGGGGGAATTATTTTTACTATGGTGGACCTGGCAAGAATGCCAAATGTCCCTAAAGAAAAGAATAATATGGATTTAGAATTACAAAGATGAACATTAATTATTTTCATAATATATATTTTTGACATCTCTTGATTGTAGTAGTTTAATATTGATTCATTATGGTCCATAAAATGTTCATTCATTGGTAAGAGTTTTGCATTATAGTCTAAAAGGAAGGAGTTCAAATTTCCTTGAGAATTCTTAATTAATAATAGTCGTACCATGCAAGTAGGGATGGGAATAGACTAGTCCGTCCGCTAGGGGTCTATGGCCTGGTCTGGTCTATTTTGTAAAAAGGTTAGGCTCAAACTGTTTTTAGAGCCTATTTATTTAAATAGATCAGACTCAGGCTTGAAAAAAAGCCTATTAGGCCTGGTAGGCCGACCTATATATACTTTATTATTTATTAATATTATTTTTATTATTATATTAATAATATTATTTCCTATTTTAAATTCTATCAATTAGACAATCACTCAGTAATCATTTCATATTCAGTAGTCGTTCCATATTCGATAACGATCTATATTTGGTAGTCGTTCAATTAGTCAATCACTCAGTAATCGTTCCATATTTATTTAAGAGATAATAAAAGGTGCATTTGTTTTAGAAGAAAAAAATCTATTATTTAAAACCAAAAATTATTTTTTAGGGTTAAAATTATGTTTGTTTTAGATTTTTTTTAAATTATTTTGTTAGAAAAATATTTTTTGTTTAATATATATATATATATATATATATATATATTGATATTGGTATGTAGAGAGCCTCATGTGTGGTATTAGTAGAACATTTAAATATTTTAATGTGAATAACACTTTTAAATAGGCTTCCAGGTCAAACCAGAAAAAGAAAACTATAATAGGCCGTAGGCTTAGGCATTTCAAATTCTGATCTGACCTGACCTATTCCCATCCCTACATGCAAGAAAATTATGAAAAATATAATATTTATTAATATCATAATAATTAATAATTTATTATTTTTGTCATTTATAATTTTTATCACATAAATTGTTTATAAATATTTCTCATTTTTTTTATGCTTATAAATATCTATTAATATTATGTAATAATAATTCAACATTATAACAAACTAAAATAATTTTGCGATTGTTACTGCCCTATTTTTGTTGAATGTCGTTGCCACTAAGAATTCCGTGCAACTTTTTATGCTTCTAGCAATATATTGAATTGGCAGAGTTGGTCTTCCTCCTTGTGAGAGTTTTGTGTTGTTATCTTTACTCTGTGAGAGTTTGGTTTTTTTTCTTCTTTGTGAGAATCTTGATGACTTACTATGTTGAGAGAGTTCATTACATATAAGAACAAAAAGTTGTCTAGTTTGGAATTGTAGAGGAGTGGGATAAAGATTTCCCTCTTTCTTTATTCGTGAGTAATTAAGGTCTTAGAAAGCCATCACTCTATTGCTGGCAGGTTGAATTATTCTTGCTCAATCTTCCCTTGCAAGTATTTTAGGGTATATTATGCAAACAATACCTATACCTTTTATAAGGGGAAGTAGTAATGAGAACATAAAATGCCATCTAACTTATTGGGAGAAAATTTGCAAACTAAATTAAGGCTGGAGGAAAGTTGGGTTTTAGGAATATGAAAACTTCAAATGAAACATATATGTGTAAGCATGCTTGGCAACTTGTGGCTAATCTAAAGAAACTTTTGGCTTCAAGGTATGAAGGCTAAATATAAATGTGGTTGAGAAATCATGCTAAATATTTCAATTAAAACAAACTCTTCCGCAATTTGGAGAGCAATTGCAAAGGTGTGGTCGAATGTTTGTAATAACGTTTCTTGGATTATTAAAGATGGAAACAAGACTACGTTTTGAAAGGATAGGTGGATCTCTAGTTATGACAACCTAGTGGAACGATTTGGTCCAATTATTTCTTGATCATAATTGAATTATACTATGGCGAGCTATTGTCCTCAATCGGGTTCGAATTAGGATAATAATTATTATGCATATTCCTGCTTCAACGAGGAAAGCGATTAAGCTAGTTCAACCTCCAATTTTAGGCATGAACGATGTGGCCTTATGGATGCCTAATACTAATGGCCAATTCTCCATCAAATCAACATATGAAAATTATAAGGTCTAATTCCCAAAATGAAGATATAAATGATCATTTTTTTACCAAATTAAGTCTGGAATTGGAATTTGGAAGGAGCTAGCTAGAATTAAGGCCATTCTTTGCAAGATGGCTCATGGAAAATTACTCAGGAATGAAGAAAGAGGTCGTCGATGCATGATGTAACGTTCTAAATTTTTTATCCAAAGATAATTTAAAAATATTTGTTTTTTTTTAGAAATAACTATAGTTTTTTTTTCTTCTTTCATATAGTGTAATTCATCATGTAATGAATTTAAAATGCCTCAAAAAATGACTTGATATCTTTTTGTTTTTATAAGAACGTAATACAATTTACTAAAATATTATTTATTTATTTATTTACAAAATTAATCTTCTCAGTTGTTAGATCGATATTCATTTATACTCCAAAATAAAATAAATTCTCTTTAGATGAAATTCTAAATAAACAAGGTTGACCGAAATTAATGACGATTCAAATATTTACTAACGAATGAAATCTCACTTTCGTATTTGTATTAAAAATTAATGATGACCGGTAAATAACGTTACAATGTACCACACGTTTTTTACTAATACAAAATATTATTTTTAAGTAAAAGTCCCATTTTCCCAAGTGCGTATACCAAACAAACATCATTCATACAACTCTTTGAGATCATTAATACCTAAATGTTGGTGTAAGGAGTCAGTTCATCCCACAACAAACCAAATAATAAGTTAACAACCATAAAATGTGAATATAAAATCTTTTCGTAATAAAAGATTTAACGAAATTGATTCTTTAATAGTTCCCAAAGATGTATTAAAAGTCATAAAATGTATCTAAATAAATCAAGTAGCAACTCACTGTAGAGTAAATAATTAGATTAAAATAAAAATAACAATAAAATGTATGCAAGTTAGGTATGCTCTTAAACATATATGATCCGGATATAACTAGCCACATAGGAACCCACACAAAAGTCACCCATATCAATTGGGAAAAAATTAAACCAGCCACACATGCGTCCACAAAGATGCATATGATATGTCATAAAATGGTAATGATGCTCAATAGATACATGTCACCACCCACGTAGATAATCACAAACAGAACAATGTCCAACACACAAGTCACCAACCGCTTAGACAACTACAAAGATAACAATATTTAAATCACAAATCTCCAGAAATTTAGGCAACCACAAAGATAACAATATTAAAAACACAAATCACTAGTCACTTAGGCAACCATAAAGTGACAATATTTAAAACATAAATCACTAGCTACTTAGACAACCACAAAGATAAAATATTCAAGGTTAAATTTTAATCACATATGACATCAAGGTTTTATTCCTATGGATGCTTACAATCAAGAGTCAATAATTTTGTTATCCCAAATATATAACACACAAACACGTGAATAAATGTCTTAGAGTCACAACTTTCATTTTATATACTATAAAATTGGATTAGCGACGTGTTGCTGATAGACATCAAAACTTAAATAACGAAGAACACTTACAAATATAAACTTTATTTCTTCTACTATAAATTTTATCCCATTATTAGTTATTTAGGCATACAAATCAAGGTTTACTACTAAGCAAATCACAAAAATCAACTTAATCATGTTATCACAATCACAAATTAAAACTTTGAAATGAAATAACACAAAAATCAAAACTTTAAATTATAAACATCCTAACAAGCATATTACTCATAGGATCATAATAAAAATAATAACTTTATAATGAAGTACACCTAAACAACACAAAAATCGCAACTTTACATCAAATATATGACAACAAGCATATTACTGATGTTATAATAATAAAAATCAAAATTTTATAATTAAGTTTATCAAGGCAAACATATTACTCATAAAAAACAAAATATTATAGTTAAATTCTTTAGGACAAACATAAAATCAACATTTTTCTTTTAAGACATCATATCAATATCTTAAAAACTATTAGTTTAATATCTAACCTAACCTTGCATGGGGAAAAACCCTTACCTTAGTCATTTTCTTTATTAACACTTTATGTGTATGAGTTAATTAGGATTAACTAGTAGTGTTCACCATATATTTCAGGGTGTCAAACCACCCATTTTAATTAAATAAATATATTAGAGGGTGCCACATCACCCTTTTAATTTTTTATCCTAATTTTACGAAACCAAAAATTGCTTAGAATTTTTTTTTATAGAGAATTAAAATAAAATCATAATTTTAGTTTAAAAAGAAGAATGCATGAAATATAAAAAATGAGAATAGTCTTTTTGTTATCCTCTCTTAATTGCACAAAAAATTCATAATTAAATTTTTAATCTTCATTTCAAAAATAAATTAAATGGGTTAAGGAGGAGAGATAAGTGGGTGCAAGGTCAAGAATTAGGGAATGTACATTATCTCCTCTCTTAATTGGTTTAGACAACGATATAAAGTTACATTATGCCAAGACAACACCATGAATTGTTATAAAATCAAGTCACTATTTTTTTTATACTAAAGATGGATGGATCAAAAATATTTTGAAAACACTTATACATGAGGACTAAGTTTCACTAACTCTACTATCTCCTAAAATGCATACTTATTTGGTCGGAAATAAAACTAACATACAATATAACTTCTATAAATTTTAATTTTAATTAATTAATTCAACTAATATTTTTATCGACTAAAATAAATCAAACAAGACAAAATATCACTACAGGTCAGAGATAACAAAATAAAACAAACATATCTAGCACATAAATTTCATGATTATCGAACCTAATCAAATAAAAAAATACACAATAGTCCATTTAAGAAATAATTACATCATTAATTGTCCCCATGTAATTGTCACGTCGAAATAATTAAATAAAAACAAAGGCTAGAATTATTCAGGTAAAATTGAAAGTGATAAAATTTAATTTAATTTATTTAAACATAGAATAATTATTAATTAAATAATCAATCATGAAAATTACTAAAAAGATACATATATAATATATATGAAAATATTGAAGTGTTATAATACTTATCCCCTTAAAAATAGTTTCGTCCTCGAAACTAAGAGGAAAAACAAATGGACAAGTTGCATACATGTATTGGCACATTTCTTAATAAATCTACTAAAATTCTTTTGAATCCCCATTGGTGTTAAAAAAAATTATTGATTAACAATAAATCGGCTAAAATATAAAAACTTGAGTTGTATAAAAGTTACTTGCTAAACTAATGGACTAAGTAAAGCAAACCAATGATAATATAAAGAAAAATAAAGGAGACAAAACTCAGAATGTCATTTATTAAAATAGTGCAAATTTAGACTTATATGTTTATAACAATATTTTAAAATTTTAAAAATAGAACAAGAGGGATATCATAGATCCTTTCATAAAAAATCATTTCTATAAAGAAATTGATTTAATTTTATTTATTTATTTATTATACAATAAAATT
>JBBPBR010000007.1:28321074-28355113 GCA_037974775.1 Cicer pinnatifidum | reverse complement strand
ACCATATTTTATATATTTTATAGCATAATAATAGTAATTTGTATCAAGGAGAAAATGAAATTTTGTTGTAATATTCATGATTATTATTATTAACGAGATTAATTAAAACATTACACGTGAGTAAAAAGTATAGAGTCTAAGATTATTAAAACAAAATATTATTCGATAAACAAGTAAAAATTTCATAAAAAGATAGTAAAATTTATCAAATTAAGATAGAGATTTCATATTTGAAAGCAATTAAATACACAATAAAATAACATCATTAAGATAAATATTATTCATGGAGGTTACACAATTACTAACAATTTAAATAATTAATAAAATTTAATAATTAGAAAACTAAAGAATTAACATAATTAATGACACATAATAGAAATTTACGTAATTAATAAAATTCAATAATTAAAAAACCAAACAACTAACATAATTAATGACACATAATAGGAATTTAAATAATTAGTAAAATTCAAATTCAAGGAGGTTACACAATTATTGATATATAATTTAAAATTTAAGTAATTAGTAAAATTCAATAATTAAAAAATCGAACAAATAACACATACAACATCAGAATACATTCAACGTACACGACACATCCACCCCCACCAAAGTCTGAGAATTAGTGTTCTGATACCATAATGTAACACCTCAGATTTTTTATCCAAATATTACTTAAAAATATCAGTTTTTTTTTAGAAACAACTATAATTTTTTAGGAGTAGTTCATCATGTAATGAATTAAAGATGCGTCGAAAATGGCTTTATATATATATATTTTATAAAAGAACGTAATGCAATTTACTAAAATATTATCTATTTATTTATTTGTAAAATTAATTTTTCCAGTTGTTAGATCGATATTCATTTATGCTTCAAAATAAAATAAATTCTCTTTAGGTCAAATTCAAAAGAAATAAGGTTGACTGAAATTAATGACGATTAAATTTTTTACTTGCGAATGAAATCTCACTTCTGCATTTCTATTAAAAATTAATGATGAATAGTAAATAACTTTACAATGTACCACAAAAAATTTATTAATACAAAACAATATTTTTAAGTAAAGGTCCCATTTTCCCACGAGCGTGCACCAAACAAACATCATTCATGCAACTTTTTGAGATCATCAGTATCTAAATATTGTGTAAGGGGTCAATTCATCCCACAACAAAAGTTAAACCAAATAATAAGTTTACAGCCATAAAATATGAATATAAAATATTTTCATAATAAAAGATTTAAAGAAATTGATTTTTTAATAGCTCCCAAATATGTATCAAAAGTCATAAAATGTATCTAAATAAATCAAGTAGCAACTCACTATAGAGCAAATAATTAGATCAAAATAAAAATAACAATAAAATGTATGCAAGTTTTGCATGCTCATAAACATATATGATCTGGATATATACAGCCACACATGCGCTCACACAGAAGTCTCTCGTACCAATGAAGAAAAATATAACCAGCCACACAAGCGTCCATAAAGTTGCATATGATAAGTCATGATATGATAATGATACTCAATAGGTACATGTCACCACCCACTTAGATAATCACAAAGAGAACAATGTCAAACACATAAGTCACCAACCACTTAGACAACTATATATATAACAATATTTAAATCACAAATCACCAGACACTTAGGCAACCACAAAGATAATAATATTTAAAACACAAATCACCAGCCACTTAGGCAACCACATAGATAAAATGTTAAAAATACAAATCACCAACCACTTAGACAACCACAAAGATAACAATATTTAAAACACAAATTACTAGCCACTTAGACAACCACAAAGATAAAATATTCAAGGTTAAATTTTAATCACATATGACATCAAAGTTTTAATCTCATGGATGCTTACAATCAAGAATCAATAATTTTGTTATTGCAAATATATAACACACAAACACGTGAATAAATCTAAGAGTCACAACTTTCATTTTATATACTGTAAAATTGAATTAGCGATGTGTAACTAATAGACATTAAAACTCAAATAACGAAGAACACATACAAATATAAACTTTATTTCTTCTATTATTAGTCATTTAGACATACAAATCAAGGTTTACCACTAACCACGTCACAAAAATAAACACTACAAAAAATCCCCTCATTTGTGGCCAACTTTACAAATATTTTGTGCCCGAATAAAACCCTCACAAATTAGTGACCGAAAAAGCCCTCACAAATACAAAAATTCAAATTGGTCTTTATTTGTGGCTGAAAAAGCCCTTAAAAAGCTTAAAAGTTTAGCTGGATTTTGTGGCTGCCTAAGCCCTCAAAAAAATTGGTTAAAAACCATAATTGGACAAGAATAAGTCTAGCGAGGACGAAAAAGACCTATATGTTAATCCGATGACACAAATGAATTTATCGAATGCACAAGATTGCTTCAAAACCCTAATTGGACTAGACTAAGCCTAAGGAGGACAAAAATGACCTAAATATTAATCCAATGACATAGACACATAAATTGGATGCACAAGATTGGTTAAAAATCCTAATTGGACAAGAATAATCCTAGGGAACACGAAAATGATCTAAATGTTAATCAAATGAGACAAACACACCTATTGGATGCACAAGATTGGATAAAAAACCTAATTGGATAAGAATAAGCCTAGGGAGGAAGAAAATGACCTAAATGTTAATCCAATGACACAAACACGCCTATTGGACGCACAAGATTGGTTAAAAACCATAATTGGACAACAATAAGTCTAGGGAGGATGAAAATGAACTAAATGTTAATCGAATGACATAAACGCACCTATCGAATGCACAAGATAGGTTAAAAACCCTAATTGGACAAGAATAAACCTAGGGAGGACGAAAATGACCTAAGTGTTAATCCAATGACACAAACACACCTATTGGATGCACAAGATTGGATAAATAACCTAATTGGACAAAAATAGGCCAAGGGAGGAAGAAAATAACCTAAATGTTCATCCAATTGGATGCACAAGATTGCTTAAAAACCCTAATTGGACAAGAATAAGCCTAGAGAGGACGAAAATGACCTAAATGTTAATCCAATGACATAAATGAACTTATTCGATGCATAAGAATAAGCCTAACAAGGATGAAAATGACCTAAACGTTAATCCAATGAAACAAAGACACCTATTGGATGCACAAGATTGGTTAAAAACCATTATTGGACAAGAATAAGCCTTGGGCGAACGAAAATGACCTATATTTTATTCCAATGACACAAACACAACTATTGGATGCACAATATTTGTTAAAAACCTTAATTGACAAGCGTAAGCCTAGGGAGGACGAAAATGACCTAAATGTTAATCCAATGACACATATGAACTTATTGGTTGCACAACATTGCTTTAAAACCCTAATTGGACTAGAATAAGCCTTAGGAGGATGAGAATGACCTAAGTGTTAATCCAATGACACAAACACACCTATTGGATGCACAAGATTGGATAAAAACCTTAATTGGACAACAATATGTATAGGGAGGATGAAAGTGGCCAAAATGTTTATCCAATGACACAAACACACCTATCTGATGCACAAGATAGGTTAAAAACCTTAATTGGACAAGAATAACCCTAGGGAGGACGAAAACGATCTAAATGTTAATCCAACGACACAAACACACCTATTGAATGCACAAGATTGGTGAAAAAACCTAATTAGACAACAATAAGTCTAGGGATGACAAAAAGACCTAAATGTTAATCCAATGAGACTAAAACACCTATTGGATGTACAAGACAAGTTAAAAAACCGTAATTGGTCAAGAATAAGCCTAGGGAGGACAAAAATGACCTAAATGTTAATCCAATGACACAAACACACCTATTGGATGCACAAGATTGGTTAAAAAACCTAATTGGACAAGAATAAGCCTAGGGAGAAAGAAAATGACCTAAATGTTCATCCAATGACACAAACACACATATTGGGTGCACAAGATTGGTTAAAATCCAAATTGGAAAAGAATAAGCCAAGAGAGGACGAAAATGACCTATATGTTAATCCAATGACACAAATGAATTTATTGGATGCACAAGATTGCTTAAAAACAATTATTGGACTAGAATAAGCCTTAGGAGGATGAAAATGACCTAAATATGAATCCAATGACACAAACACACCTATTGGATGCACAAGATTAATTAAAAACCTTAATTAGACAACAATAAGCCTAGGGAGGACGAAAATGACCTAAATATTAATCCAATGACACAAACACATCTATTGGATGCACAAGATTGGTTAAAAACCCTAATTGGACAAGAATATGCCTAGGGAGGGAAAAAATGACCTAAATGTTAATCCCATGACACAAACACACCTATTGGATGCACAAGATCGGTTAAAAACCATAATCGGACAAGAATAAGCCTAGAGAGGACGAAAATGACCTATAAGTTAATCCGATGACACAAATGAAGTTATAGGATGCACCAGATTGCTTAAAAACCATAATTGGACTGGAATAAGCATTAGGAGGATGACAATGAAGTAAATGTTAATCCGATGAAACAAACACACCTATTGGATGCACAAGATTAATTAAAAATCCTAATTGGACTAGAATAAGCCTTAGGAGGATGACAATGACGTAAATGTTAATCCAATGACACAAACACACCTATTGGATGCACAAGATTAATTAAAAACCCTAATTGGAAAAGTGTAAGCCTAGGGAGGACGAAAATGCCCTAAATAATAATCCAATGACATAAACACAACTATTGGAAGCACAAGATTGGTTAAAAACCCTAATTGGACAAGAATAAGCCTAGGGAGGACGAAAATGACCTATATGTTAATCCAATGACACAAACACACCTATTGGATCCACATGATTGGTTAAAAACGCTAATTGGACAAGAATAAGCCTAGCGAGGAAAAAAATGACTTAAATGTTAATCTAATGACACAAACAAACCTATTGGATGCACAAGATTGGATAAACACTACAATAGGACAACAATAAGTCTAGGGAAGACCAAAATGACCTAAATCTTAATCCAATGACACAAAAAGACCTTTTGGATGCTTAAGATTGGTTAAAAACCCTAATTGGACAAGAACAAGCCTAGGGAGGACGAAAATGACCTAAATGTTAATCCAATTACACAATCACACCTATTGGATGCACAAGGTTGGTTAAAATCCTAATTGGAAAAATTAAGCTTAGTGAGGACGAAATTGATCTAAATGTTAATCCAATGACACAAACTCACCTATTGGATGCACGAGATTTTTTAGTAACCCTAATTGGAAAAGAATAAACCTAGGGAGGACGGAAATGACCTAAATGTTCATCCAATGACATAAATGAACTTATTGGATGCACAAGATTGCTTATAATCCTTAATTGGACAAGAATAAGCCAATGGAGGACAAAAATGACCTAAATGTTAATCCAATGTCATAAACACACCTATCAGATGCACAAGATTGCTTAAAAATCCTAATTGGACTAGAATAAGCCTAGGGAGGGCGAAAATGACCTAAATGTTAATCCAATGACACAAACACACCAATTGGATGCACAAGATAGGTTAAAAACCCTAATTGGAAAAGAATAAGCCTAGGAAAGACGAAAATGATCTAAATGTTAATCCAATGACACAAATGGTCTTATTGGATGCACAAGATTGCTTAAAAACCCTAATTGAACTAGAATAAGCCTAAGGAGGATGAGAATGAATTAAATGTTAAACAAAGGATACAAACACACCTAATGGATTTAAAAGATTGGTTAAAAACCCTAATAGGACTTGAATAAGCCTTGGGAGGACAAAAATAACCTAAATATTCATCCTATGACAGAAATGAACTTATTGGATGCACTAGATTGGTTAAAAACCCTAATTGGACTAGAATAAGCCCAAGGAGGAAGAAAATAACCTAAATGTTAATCCAATTACACAAACACACAAATTGGATGCACAAGATTTGTTAAAAACCCTAATTGGACAAGAATAAGCCTAGAGTGGACGAAAATGAACAAAATGTTAATCCAATGACACAAACACATCTATTCGATGCACAAGATTTCGTTAAGAATCCTAATTGGACTAGAATAAGCCTAAGGAGGATGAAAATGACCTAAATGTTAATCTATTGACACAAATACACCTATTGGATGCACAAGATTGAATAAAAACTACAATTGGACAACAATAAGTCTAGGGATCACTAAAATGACCTAAATGTTAATCCAATGAGACAAACAGACCTTTTGGATGCTCAAGATAGGTTAAAAACCCTAATTGGACAAGAACAAGCCTAAGGAAGACGAAAATGACCTAAATGTTAATCCAATTACACAAACACACCTATTGGATGCACAAGATTGGTTTAAAATCCTAATTGGAAGAGAATAAGCTTAGGGAGGACAAAAATGACCTTAATGTGAATCCAATGACACAAACACACCTTTTGGATGCACAAGAAAGGTTAAAAACCCTAATTCGACAAGAATAAGCCTAGGGAGGAAAAATTGACATAAATGTTAATCTAATGACACAAACACACCTATTGGATGCACAAGATTGGATAAAAACTATAATTGGACAACAATAAGTCTAGGGAGGACGAAAATGACCTAAATGTTAATCCAATGACATTAACACAGGTATTCGATGCACAAGACTTTATTAAAAATCCTAATTGAAAATGACCTAAATGTTAACCCAATGACACAAACACACCTATTGGATGCACAAGATTGGTTAAAAACCCTAATTGGACTAGATTAGGCATAGGAAGGACGAAAATGGCCTAAATGTTAATCCAATGACACAAATGAACTTCTTGGAGGCACAAGATTGCTTAAAAAACCTAATTGGACTAGAATAAGCCTAAGAAGGATGTAAATGGCCTAAATGTTAGTCCAATGACACATTCACACCTATTGGTTGCACAAGATTGGTTAAAAGTCCTTATAGGACTAGAATAAGAGCTGGGAGGAAGAAAATAACCTAAATGATAGTACAACGACACAAACACACCTATTGGATGCACAAGATTGGTTAAAAATCCTACTTGGAAAAGCATAAGCGTAGGGAGGAAGAGAATGACCTAAATGTTAATACAATGCCACGAAAACACCAGTTGGATGCACTAGATTGGTTAAATTCCGTAATTGGATAAGAATAAGCCTAATGAAGACGGAAATGACCTAAATGTTAACCCAATGACAGAAACACACCTATTGGATGCACACGATTGGTTAAAAACCCTAATTGGACAAGAATAAGCCTAGGGAGGACGAAAATGACATAAATGTTAATCGAATGGCACAAATACACCAATTGGATGCACAAGATTGGATAAAAACCCTTATTATAGAAGAATAAGCGTATGGAAGATGAAAATGACCTAAATATTAATCCAATGACACAAACACACCTATTGAAAGCACAAGATTGGTTAAAAATCTTAATTGGACTAAAATAAGCGTTGGGAGGAAGAAAATGACCTAAATGTTAATCCAATGACACAAATGAACTTATTGGATGCACAAGATTGCTTGAAAACTTTAATTTGACTAGAATAAGCCTAAGGAGTCGAAAATGACCTAAATTTTAATCAAATTAGACAAATGAACTTATTAGATGCATAACCTTGCTTAAAAACCCTAATTAGACTACAATAAGCCTAAGGAGGATGAAAATGACTTAAATATTAATCCAATGACACAAACACACCTATTGGATGCACAAGATTTGTTAATAATCCTAACTGGACAAGAATAATCCTAGGGAGGACGAAAATAACCTAAATGATCATCCAATGACATAAAATAACTTATTGGATGCACAAAATTAGTTAAAAACCCTAACTGTACTAGAATAAGCCTAAGGAGGACGAAAAAAACTTAAATGTTAATCTAATGACACAAATGAATTTATTGGATGCACAAGATTGGTTAAAAATCTTAATTGGACTAAAATAAGCCTAGGGAGGACGAAAATGACATAAATGTAAATCAAATGACACAAACTAACTTACCGGATGCACAAGATTGGTTAAAAAGCCTAACTTATCTAGAATAAGCCTAAGGA
This sequence comes from Cicer pinnatifidum, assembly GCA_037974775.1. Classification (NCBI taxonomy): domain Eukaryota; kingdom Viridiplantae; phylum Streptophyta; class Magnoliopsida; order Fabales; family Fabaceae; genus Cicer; species Cicer pinnatifidum. Next base: position 28,347,040 of record JBBPBR010000007.1, on the reverse strand, counting down.
GCGCAAAATAGACCTAAATGTAAACCTAACGACACAAAGGAACTTACTCGATCCACAAGATTGGTTAAAAACCCTAATTAGACTAGAATAAGCCTAAGGAGGACAAAAAAGACCTAAATGTTAACCCAATGACACAAACACACCTATTATATGCACAAGATTAGTTACAAACCCTAATTGGACTACAATAAGCCTAAGGAGGATGAAAATGACCTAAATGTTAATCCAATGACACAAATGAACTCATTGGATGAACAAGATTGCTTAAAAACCCTAACTGGACTAGAATAAGCCTAAGCAAGATGAAAATGACCTAAACGTTAATCAATCAACACAGACACACCTATTGGATGCGCAATATGTTAAAAACCCTAATTAGACAATAATAAGCCTTGTGAGGACGAAAATGACCTAAATGTTAATCCAACGACACAAACACAACTATTGGATGCACAAAATTGGTTAAAAACCCTGATTGGAATAGATAAGCCTAGGGAGGACGAAAATGACCTAAATATTAATCCAATGACACAAATGTACTAATTGGATGCACAAGATTGTTTAAAAATCTTAATTGGTCAAGAATAAGCTCATAGAGGAATAAAACGACCTGAATGTTAATCGAATGACACATTCACACCTATTGGAAGCACTAGATTGGTTACAAACCCTAATTGGACAACAATAAGCCTAGGGTGGATGAAAATGGCCTAAATGTTAGTCCAATGACACAAACACACCTATTGGATGTACAAGATTACTTAAAAACCCTATTTAGACTAGAATAAGCTTAGGGAGGACGAAAATGACCTAAATGATAATCCAATGAAACAAACACACGAATTGGATGCACAAGATTTGTTAAAAACCCTAATTTGATTAGGTTAAGCATAGGGAGGAAGATAATGACCTAAATGCTATTCCAATGACATAAATGAACTTATTGGATGCATAAGATTGATTAAAAACCCTAATTGGACTAGAATAAGCCTAGGAAAGCCGAAAATGATCTAAATGCTAATCCAATTACACAAATGAACTTGTGGGATGCACAACATTGCATAAAAATCCTACTTAGACTAGAATAAGCCTAAGGAGGGTGAAAATGAATTAAATGTTGATCCAATGACACAAACACACCTATTGGATGCACAAGATTGGTTAAAAACCCTAATTGGAGAAGAATATTTCTAAGATAGCACACCACTATCTTAGATTAAGCTATCTTTTAAAAAGTACTGCTTTCTTTCACAAGTGATACAATAAGATTTGAATAAGAATAAGGTGAGGTATATTGATAAACAATCCAATTACAATTCAAGTACTTGAGAACCTTTACGAATGATATGAAAATGGAATGCAAGTACTTTGTAAAAATCAGAATTTTGTTCAAAGTTGTTCAACGTATTGATTCAAGGATTGTGTTCTTTTTGATCTGAAGTTATGGGGTATTTATACTCCATAAACATCCCTTCAGATTCGTGGTCATTGATCCAAGAGGTTTAATGAAAAAAATACAATGTTCTAGAGTCATCCCAGATATGAAAAATTGTATTGTTTCCAGTTGTATTCGTATATAGGATATGTGTATTCGAATACACCTCTTTGTAACATTCAAAAATACTCAAAATTTACATCTTGTATTCGAATACACATTGGTGTAGTCGAATACATAATAGTGAAAATTTGCCACTGACTTACCTTTTATTCGACTACAGATGGTTGTAGTCGAATACACATATAAGAATTTTGGCCACTGAATTGAAGTGTATTCGACTACACATAGTTGTAGTCGAATACAACTTTTAGATTTTTGCTTCTGACTTAAGTTGTATTCGAATACAAGATGGTGTATTCGAATACACTTATGTAATTAGTCAAAAATATGATTTTAAATACTTTGTCCATGTTGTTTTGACTTTTGAAACTATTTTAAATGCATATGTAAATGTGACTTGTTCTCATGTATTTGAAATATTGATTTGTATCATATACCACTACATTTTATCATCTATTGTTTGGATTTGAAGTTTATTATGAAGATATTTGATCTTCTTTTTGATCTGGTTGCATTGACCATAATTTGTGATCTTTGTCTTCATAAAAAACATGTAGTTTACATTCTCCCCCTTTTTGATTATGACAAAATGTTGTTGTTGTGGAGAGATTGTGTAATTTGAATCATTGCTCCCCCGTAATATTTGCGTACTCCCCCGTTGTAAGTGATTATTTGAAAAATTGTTTTAAGTACCTACAAGGTTTGAAATGCAACAACAATACCAAATTTTCTCCCCCTTTTGACATGATCAAAAAGAAGAAGAAAAAAATATAGAAAAAGAGACATACAATTTGCGAGTATAATCATATTAATAACACAAATAGCATATAAGTTAACAAGGAGGATATCATAAAGGAAAATGAAGTCATAACAGCATAAGAGTTAATACATAGCAATACAAAACAAAACATAATTCAAACGATAAATTAGTACATAATTCAAATGTCATAACGCAAACTGTCAAAGCAGTACAAATACATTCCTAATAGTGAACTTAATCAAAATCTGTTGGAATGTGAAAATGAGAAAGGCACTCTTCACATCCATTTGATATAACTCAAAATTCATGGAACAAGCATACGCTAATAGTAAACGTATTGCTTCTAATCTTGCTACCGGAGCAAATGTTTCGTCAAAATCTATCCCTTCCTCTTGATTGTATCCTTGAGCGACCAATCTAGCTTTGTTGCGAACAACTATGCCATTCTCATCTAGTTTATTTTTAAACACCCATTTTTTTTACCAATGATGTGTTTTTTTCCAGGATTAGGAACAAGTTCCCATACTTGGCTTCTTTCAAATTGGTTGAGTTCTTCTTGCATGGCAAGTATCCATTGATCATCTTTAAGTGCTTCACCAATTTTGGAGGGTTCAATTTGAGAAACAAATGGCATGTTTAAGCAAGCATCTTGCAATTTTAATCTTGTTGTGACTCCTTTATTGATATCACCTATGATATTGTCAATTGGGTGATATCTATGGGTTCTCCATTCTTTAGGAAGATTATCACTTTGCCTTTCAATATTGACTTCACTTTCTTGATCTGGTTGATTAGTTTGAAGTTCTTTGCTTGGATCATCGCTTTCAAAAACATCATCATCACAAGAAATAATATTTTCCTCTTTTATGGGGTTAGTTTCATCAAAAGTTACATGCATTGATTCTTCAACAAAAAAAGTTCTTTTATTGAAAATTCTAAATGCTTTACTAGATAAAGAGTAGCTGAGATATATACCTTCATCAGCTTTTTCATCAAATTTTCCAAGGTTGTCTTTACCGTTGTTTGACACAAAACACTTACATCCAAAAATGTGGAAGTGAGAGATATTGGGTTTTCTTCCTTTGTAAAGTTCATACGGAGTTTTCTTAAGAATTGGCCTAATGATTACCCGGTTGGAAACAAAGCATGATGTGTTTACAGCATCTGCCCAAAAATATTTTGGTAGATTTGAGTCGCTTAGCATAGTTCTAGCGAGCTCTATCAAGGATCTGTTCTTTCTCTCAACAACCCCATTTTGTTGTGGTGTCCTCGGTGCAGAAAAATTGTGGAAAATGCCATTTTCTTCACAAAATTCTTCAAATGAAGTATTTTGAAATTCTCTTCCATGATCACTTCTAATTGATAAAATTTTGGCAGATTGTTCGTTTTGGACTAGCTTGGCATAGTTTTTAAATGCCTTAAAATCTTCATTTTTACTTGCCAAAAATAAGGTCCAAGTGAACCTTGAGTAATCATCAACAATATCTAGTCCATATGAGTTTCCACCAAGACTTTTGGTTCTTGATGGACCAAACAAGTCCATATGTATCAATTGTAGTGGTCTAGAGGTTGAAATGACATTTTTAGGTTTGAAACAACTTTTTGTTTGCTTGTCTTTTTGACATGCGTCACACAATTTATCCTTTATAAATTTCATTTTTGGTAAGCCTACAACAAGATCATGCTTGACCAATTTGTTTAAATGATCCATGTGAATATGAGCAAATCTCTTATGCCATAGCCAAGCATCATTATTGTCGCTTGCCAAAAGACATTTCATTTTTAGGGATAAATCGTCAAGATTAAGTATAAATTTTTTTTTGAAACGCTTACCGACAAATTGAGTTTCATTTGTAGCTTCATTTTGGATGATGCACTCATCTTTATTAAAAACTATCTTGTATCCTTTGTCGCAAAGCTGGCTAATGCTTATGAGATTGTGTTTTAGACCTTCAACATATAAGACATCTTCGATCGAGGGGGATGGTGCTATACCGACTTTTCCAATGCCTAAATTTTTTCCTTTGTTGTTGTCTCCATATACTACATGTCCCTTTGACTCAAGTGTTAAGGCTGAAAATTTTGTTACATCACCTGTCATATGTTTAGAGCATCCACTATCTAAGTACCACATATTTGAAGTATCTTGCTTGCATACCTACAAAATTGAAATCAAACTTTATTAGGTACCCAATGTGTTTTGGGTCCTTGATGGTTAGTACCTTTCTTTACCCATATGTAATGTTCACTTGGAACACTAATGTTTCTAATGTGACATGTATTAGGTGTATGACCATGAAGACCACAATAAGAACAACTAGGATTAAATCTGTTTTTAATAGCATATGTATCAGATTTATTTTGAATAGTTTTCTTATTATAAAGATGATCCTTTTTCATAACTATAATCTTTTCTTGATTAAATTGATTACTCGCTTTAACAAAAATAGTCTTATTCAAGTTTGGTTTATCAAATTTTGAATATCCAAGACCACTTTTGTCATTTGAGTATCTTTGCATATTTAAGACATTTTCCAATCCTAATTGTCCCTTTTCGTATCGTTCAATCACCCTATTTAATTGAACAATTTTGAAAGAGAGGGAATCATATTTATTGCATGTAACATTCTGTTTTATTTTTTCAGAATTTTTCTCCATAATGTCAATTTTTTCTTGTAGACTAGAGATTTGTTTCTTTTGTGTTGACACTAGTTTACACAGATTTTTACATTCAATAAGTAATTCTTTTATTGCGTTTTGAGCATCATTGTATTCTATAATTAATTCATTATTAGTTTTATTGTGATGAGGAGAGTCTATATTACTAACCTCTTCTTCATCATCTGATTGATGCGATGCCATTAATGCAACATTGGCGCATTCTTCACTTTCTGTTTCTGAAGATGAACTTACTTCGTTGTCATCCCAAGCTATGTATGCCTTCTTGAAGTCTTTCTTTTTGACGGCATTCTTCTTAGCAAGGTTTGGACAATCTATTTTAATATGTCCTTGTTTTCCACATTCAAAGCAAGTGAAGTTTTGATTTGATGTAGAATTATCTTTCTTCTTGAAACTTTTCTTTGTGAATGTTCTGTCATTTTTAAGAAACTTACCAAATTTCTTAACAAGAAAGATAATATTTTCATCTTCATCTGAATCGTCGTCCTTGATTTGTTCTCTTGATTCGGTCTTTAGAGCAATATTTTTGGTCTTCTTTTCTTGACTTTCATTTTGTTCTAGCCTTCCAAGTTCGATTTCGTGCTCTTGAAGTTTTCCAAATAGTGCAGAAATAGACATTTTGGATAGGCTTTTCTTTTCGGATATTGCTGTCACTTTTGGTTGCCAGGTGCTTGTCAATGATCTTAGTACTTTTAGATTTAATTCATCATTGGTGAAGATTTTTCCGAGTGCTGTCAAGTGATTGGTTAAGTGGGAGAACCTTTTCTGTAAGTCTAGAATAGATTCTCCGGGCTGCATTCGAAATAACTCATATTCTTGTGATAGTGTGTTGAGTTTAGATCTTTTTACCTCAATGGTGCCTTCGTGAGTTATTTCCAACGTATCCCATATTTCTTTTGCTGTTTTGTAGTGAGATATACGGAAAAATTCATCCATTCCTAGTGCAGATTGTAATATATTCTTAGCCTTCTTATCGAACAACACTTTTCTTTTATCATCATCAGTCCAAGAATTTTTTATCTTTATTTCTTCTTTGTTATTGATGACAGTTTTTGGAATATGAGGACCATTTTCAACTGCATCCCATATTTCGTCTCCTTGTGCTTCAAGATACGCTTGCATACGTATTTTCCAAAAATCGTAGTGTTCTCCAACAAAACATGGTGGCTTGGTGCTGCTTCCACCGTCTCTAAAAACCGGTTGTGCGGAAGCCATGAGTAATTGATCGAGGAATATGTTACCTTAACCTACTCTGATACCAATTGTAAGTAAAGAAGTACGCCTAAGAGGGGGGGGGGGGGTGAATTAGGTGTTAGTAAATTTTCGTGTTTTTAGTAATATGGTAGTTGAATTTTCTGAGTTTAATCAAATGCCTACTAATAGTAAAGTGCAGTAAGTAAATGGACACTTTAAGATTTATCCTGGTTCCCCTTATAACCAAGGGTACGTCCAGTCCTCTTGCACACCACAAGAGATTGATCCAATACTTGTCATAAAATGTACAACTCCCACCCTGTGATTCTTGCTACAAACTTCTAACAATACTTCTAAGATAACACACCACTATCTTAGATTAAGCTATCTTTTAGAAAGTCCTGCTTTCTTTCACAAGTGATACAATAAGATTTGAATAAGAATAAGGTGAGGTATATTGATAAACAATCCAATAACAATTCAAGTACTTGAGAACCTTTAAGAATGATATGAAAATGGAATGCAAGTACTTTGTAAAAATCAAAATTTTATTCAAAGTTGTTCAACGTATTGATTCAAGGATTGTGTTCTTTTTGATATGAATTTATGGGGTATTTATACTCCATAAACATCCCTTTAGATTCGTGGCCATTGATCCAAGAGGTTTAATGAAAAAATACAATGTTCTAGAGCCATCCCAGATCTGAAAAATTGTATTGTTTCCAGTTGTATTCGAATACAGGATATGTGTATTCGAATACACCTCTTTGTAACGTTCAAAAATATTCAAAATTTACATCTTGTATTCGAATACACATTGGTGTAGTTGAATACAGAATAGTTAAAATTTGCCACTGACTTACCTTGTATTCGACTACAGATGGTTGTAGTCGAATACACATATAAGAATTTTGGCCACTGACATGAAGTGTATTCGACTACACATAGTTGTAGTCGAATACAACTTTTAGATTTTTGCTTCTAACTTAAGTTGTATTCGAATACAAGTTGGTGTATTCGAATACACTTATGTAATTAGTCAAAAATATGATTTTAAATACTTTGTCAATGTTGTTTTGACTTTTGAAACTATTTTAAATGCATATGTAAATGTGACTTGTTCTCATGTATTTGAAATATTGGTTTGTATCATATACCTTTACATTTTATCATCTATTGTTTGGATTAGAAGTTTATTATGAAGATATTTGATCTTCTTTTCGATCTTGTTGCATTGACCATAATTTCTGATCTTTGTCTTCATCAAAAACATGTAGTTTACAGACAAGACTGCTTAAAAACCCTAATTGGACTAGAATATGCCTTAGGAGAATGAAAATGACAATGTGTATTCGAAAACCCTAATTTCTGATGACACAAACAGACCTATTAGATGCACAAGATTAGTTAAAAACCCTAATTGGACTTGAATAAGCCTTGGGAGGTCGAAAACGACCTAAATATTCATCAAATGACAGAAATGAACTTATTGGATGCACTAGATTGGTTAAAAACCCTAATTGGACTATAATAAGCCTAGGGAGGACGAAAATAATAAAATTGTTAATCCAATGACACAAACACACGAATTGGATGCATAAGATTGTTTCTTAACCCCAATTGGAGAAGAATAAGCCTAGGGAAGATGAAAACGACCTAAATGTTAATCCAATGACATAGATGAACTTACTGTATGCACAAGATTGCTTATAAACACACCTATCGGATGCACAAGATTGTTTAAAAACTCAAATTGGACCAGACTATGCGTTAGGAGGAAGAAAATGACTTAAATGTTAATCCAATGACACAAGTAAACTCATTGGATGCACAAGATTGCTTAAAAATCCTAATGGGACTAGAATAAGCCTAGGGAGGGCAAAAATGACTTAAATATTAATCCAATGACACAAACAAACCTATTGAATGCACAAGATTGGTTAAAAACCATAATTGGACAAAAAATAAGCCTATGGAGGACGGAAATGACCTAAATGTTAATCCAATGACACAAACACACCAAATGGACGTATAAGATTATTTAAAAACCCTAATTGGACACGAATAAGCACAGGGAGGACGAAAATCAACTAAATGTTAACCCAACGACAAAACACCCCTAATTGGACAGGCATAGGCCTAGGGAAGACGAAGATGACCTAAATGTTAATCTAATGACACAAATACACCTATTGGATGCACAAGATTGCTTAAAAAAACTAATTGGATAAGAATAAGCCTAAGGAGGACAAAAATTACCTAAATATTAATCCAATGACACAAACACATCTAATCGATGCACAAGATTTCGTTAAGAACCCTAATTGGACTAGAATAAGCCTAAGGAGGATGAAAATGACCTAAATATTAATCAATTGACACAAATACACCTATTGGATGCACAAGATTAGTTAAAACGTCTAATTTGACAAGAATAAGCCTAGTGAGGACGAAAATGGCCTAAATGTTAACCCAATGACACAAACACACCTATTGAACGCACAAGGTTGGTTAAAATCCTAATTGGAAAAAAATAAGCTTAGTGAGGACGAAAATGATCTAAATGCTAATCAAATGACACAAAATAACTTATTGGATGCACATGATTGCTTAAAAACCCTAATTTGACTACAATAAGCCTAAGGAGGATGAAAATGACTTAAATGTTAATCCAATGACACAAACACACGTATTGGATGCACAAGATTCGTTAATAACCCTAATTGGAAAAGAATCAACCTAGGGTGGACGAAAATGACCTAAATGTTCATCCAATGAGACAAATGAATTTATTGGATGCACAAGATTAGTTAAAAACCCTAGCTGGACTAGAATGAGCCTAAGGAGGACGAAAATGACCTAAATGTTAATCTAATGACACAAATGAAATTATTGGATGCACAAGATTGCTATAAAATCTTAATTGGACTAGAATATGCCTAGGGAGGACGAAAATGACATAAATGTAAATCAAATGACACAAACGAACTTACTGGATGCACAAGATTGGTTAAAAACCCTAATTGAACTAGAATAAGCCTAAGGAGGACAAAATAGACCTAAATGTAAACCTAACGACACAAAGGAACTTACTGGATCCACAAGATTGGTTAAAAACCCTAATTTGACTAGAATAAGCCAAAGGAGGACAAAAAGACCTAAATGTTAACCCAATAACATAAACACACCTATTGTATGCACAAGATTAGTTACAAATCCTAATTGGACTACAATAAGCCTAACGAGGACAAAAATGACCTAAATGTTAATCCAATGACACAAATGAACTTATTGGATGAACAAGATTGCTTAAAAACCCTAATTGGACTCGAAGAAGCCTAAGGAGGATGAAAATGACCTAAACGTTAATCCGATGTCATAAACACACCAATCGGATGCACAAGATTGGTTAAAACCCCTAATTGGACAAGACTATGCGTTAGGAGGAAGAAAATGACCTAAATGTTCATCCAATGACACAAACACGCCAATTGGAGGCACAAGATTGGTTAAAAAACCATAATTGGACAAGAATAAGCCTAGGAAAGACGAAAATGATCTAAATGTTAATCCAATGACACAAATGATCTTATTGGATGCACAAGATTGCTTAAAAACCCTAATTCGACTAGTATAAGACTAAGGAGGATGAAAATGAATTAAATGTTAATCAAAGGATACAAACACACCTAAATAGGACTTGAATAAGACTTGGGAGGACGAAAATAACCTAAATATTCATCCTATGACAAAAATGAACTTATTGGATGCACTAGAATAAGCCCAAGGAGGAAGAAAATGACCTAAATGTTAATCCAATTACACAAACACACAAATTGGATGTACAAGATTTGTTAAAAACCCTAATTGGACAAGAATAAGCCTAGGGTGGAAGAAAATGAACTAAATGTTAATCCAATGACACAAACACATCTATTCGATGCACAAGATTTCGTTAAGAACCCTAATTGGACTAGAATAAGCCTAAGGAAGATGAAAATGACCTAAATGTTAATCAATTGACACAAGTACACCTATTGAATGCAGAAGATTAGTTAAAAACCCTAATTTGAGAAGAATAAGCCTAGTGAGGACGAAAATGGCCTAAATGTTATCCCAATGACACAAACACACCTATTAGATGCACAAGGTTGGTTAAAATCCTAATTGGAAAAAATAAGCTTAGTGAGGACGAAAAGTATCTAAATGTTAATCGAATGACACAAATTAACTTATTGGATGCACAAGATTACTTAAAAACCCTAATTGGAGTAGAATACGCCTAAGGAGGATGAAAATGTCCTAAATGTTAATCTAATGACACATTCACACCTATTGGAAGCTCAAGATTGGTTACAAACGCTAATTGGACCAGATTAAGCTTAGGGAGGACAAAAGTGACATAAATGTTAATCCAATGACACAAACATACCTAAATGTTAAGCCTAGGGTAGACGAAAATGATCTGAATGTTAATCCAATGACACAAATGAAATTACTGGATGCACAAGATTGCTTAAAAACCCTAATTGCACTAGAATAAGCCTAAGGAGGATGAAAATTACTTAAATGTTAATCCAATGACCCAAACACACCTATTGGACCCACAAGATTGGTTAAAAATCTTAATTGGAGAAAAATATGCCCAAGGTGGACGATAATGACCTAAATGTTCATCCAATGACGGAAACACACCTATTGGAGGAACAAGATTGCTTAAAAACGCTAATTGGACTTCAATAAGCCTTGGGAGAACGAAAGTGACATAAATATTCATCAAATGGCAAAAATGAACTTATTGGATGCATAAGATTTGTTAAAAACCATAATTGGACTAGAATAAGCCTAGGGAGGACAAAAATAACCTAAATGTTAATCCAATGACACAAACGTCTTTATTGAATGAACAAGATGGCTTAAAAACCCTGATAGGACTAGAATAAGTCTAAGGAGGATGAAAATGACATTAATGTTAATCAATGGCCACAAACACACCTATTGGACGCTCTTTGTGTCATTGGGTTGACCTTTAGGTCATTTTCGTCCTCACTAGGCTTATTCTTGTCGAATTAGGGTTTTTAATTAATATTGTGTATCCAATAGGTTGTTTGTGTCAATTGATTATCATTTAGGCCTTTTTCATCTTGTTTAGGCTTATTCTAGTCCAATTAGCGTTTTTAAAGAAATCTTGTGCATCCAATAGGTGTGAATGTGTCATTGGGTTAACATTTAGTTCATTTTCGTCCTCATTAGGCTTATTTTGGTCTAATTAGGGTTTTTAACTAATCAAGTGCATCCAATAGGTGTGTTTGTTTCAATTGATTAACATTTATGTCATTTTCATCTTCCTTGACTTATTCTAGTCCAATTACTATTTTTAACAAAATCTTGTTCATCGAATAGGTGTGTTTGTGTCATTGGATTAACGTTTAGGTCATTTTCATCGTCCCTAGGCTTATTGTTGTCCAATTAAGGTTTTTAAGCAATCTTGTGCACCCAATAAGTTCTTTTGTGTCATTGGATTAACAAGGTTTATGCTTGTCCAATTAGGGTTTTTAACTAACCATGTGCATTCAATTAGTGAGTTTGTCACTAGATTAACAATTAGGTCATTTTCTTCCTCCTAAGGCTTATTCTAGTCCAATTAGGGTTTTTAAACAATCTTGTGCATCCAATAAGTTCATTTGTGTCAACGAAATCCCATTTAGGTCATATTCTTCCTCTGTACGTTTATCCTAGTCCAATTAGGGTTTTTAACCAATCTTGTGCATCCAATAGGTCTATTAATGACATTGGATTAACTATTAGGTCATTTTCGTCCTTCCTAGGGTTATTCTAGTCCAATTACGATTTATAAGCAATCTTGTGAATCCAATAAGTTCATTTGTTTCATTGGACTGACATTTAGGTCATTTTCGTCCTCCCTAGCCTTATTCTAGTCCAATTTGGGTTTTTAACCAAACTTGTGCATCTAATAGGTGTGTTTTTGTCATTGGGTTAACATTTAGGTCATTTTCATTCTCACTAGGCTTATTCTTGTCCAAATAGGGGTTTTAACTAACCTTGGGACGAAGAAAATAGCCTAAATGTTAATCCAATAACACAAACGAACATATTGGATGAACAAGATTGCTTAAAAACCCTAATTGGACTAGAATAAGCCTAAGGAGGATGAAAATGACCTAAATGTTAGTCAATCGACACAAACACACCTATTGGATGCACAAGATTAGTTAAAGACCCTAATTGGACCAAAATGACCAAGATTGCTTAAAATCCTTAATTGAACTAGAGTAAGCCTAGGGATGTTGAAAATGACCCAAATGTCAATCTAATGACACAAACGCACCTATTGAATGCACAACATTAGTTTAAAACCCTAATTGGATTAGAATTTGCATAGGGAGGAAGAAAATGACCTAATTGTTAATCCAATGACACAAATGAAATTATTGGATGCACAAGATTGCTTAAAAACCCTAAGTGGACTAGAATAAGCCTAAGGAGGATGAAAATGACTTAATTGTTAATCCAATGACACAAACACACCAATTGGATGCACAAGGTTGGTTAAAAACTCTAATTGGACAAGAAAAAGCCTACGGAGGACGAAAGTGACCTAAATGTTAATGCAATGACACAAACACACCTATTCGATGCCCAAGATTGGTTAAAAGCCCTAATTGGACTAGAATAAGCCTAAGGAGGATTAAAATGACCTAAATGTTAATCAATTGTCACAAACACACCTATTGGATGCACAAGATTAGTTAAAAACCCTAATTGGACTAGAATAAGCCTAGAGATGACGAGAATGACGTAAATGTTAATCCAATGACACAAATGAACTTATTGGATGCAGAAGATTGCGTAAAAACCCTAATTGGACTAGAATAATCTTAAGGAGGATGAAAATGACCTTAATGTTAATCCAATGACACAAACACACCCATTGGATGCACAAGTTTGGTTAAAACCCTAATTGGACAAGAATAAGCCTAGGGAGGACGAAAATGACATAAATGTTAATCCAGTGACACAAACACATCTATTGGATGCACAATATTGATTAAAAACCCTAATTGGACAATAATAAGCCTAGGTAAGATGAATATGACCTAAATAATAATCCAATGACACAAACACACCTATGGGATGCTCAAGATTGGTTAAAAACACTAATTGGACTAGAATAAGCCTAGGGAGGATGAAAATGACCTAAATGTTAATACAATGAAACAAAGACACCAATTGGATGCAGCACAAGATTGGTTAAAAACCCTAAATGGACAAGCATAAGCCTAGAGAGGATGAAAATGACATAAATGTTAACCCTGTGAGACAAATACACTTATTTGATGCACCAGATTGCTTAAAAACCCAAAATTGACAAGAATAAGCGTAAGGAGGACGAAAAATGAACAAAAGACAAATTCATTGACATAAACACACGTATTGGATTCATGAACGAAAATGACCTAAATGTTAATCCAATGACATAAACACACCAATTGGATGCACAAGATTGGTTAAAAACCCTAATTGGACAAGAATAAGCCTGAGGAGGACGTTAATAACCTTAATGTTAATCCAATGACACAAATACACCTATTGGATGCACAAGTGTGCTTAAAAACACTAATTGGACAAGAATAAGCTTAAGGAGGACAAAAATGACGTAAATATTAATTCAATGTCACAAAAACACGTATTAGATGCCCAAGATTGGTTAGAAACAATAATTGGACTAGAATATGCCTAGGGAGGATGAAAGTGACCTAAATATGAATCCAATGACACAAACACACGAATTGGAAGCGCATGATTGGTTAAAATCCCTAATTGGACAAGAATAAATTTAAGGATGACGAAAATGACCTAAAAGTTAATTCAATGACACAACTGAAATTATTGGATGAAAATAAGCCAAAGGAGAATGAAATGACCTAAATGTTAATCCACTGGTACAAACACACCTATTGGATACACATGATTGGTAAAAAAAAAAATCCGATATGCCTAATAATAAGCCTAGGGAGGACGAAAATGACCTAAATGTTAATCCGATGACACAAATGAACTTACTAGATGACCAAAATTGGTTAAAAAACCGAATTGGACTAGAATAAGCCTATGGAGGAAGAAAATTATATAAATGTTAATCCAATGACACAAATGAACATATTGGATGCAAAAGATTGGTTAAAACCCCTAATTGGACAAGAATAAGCATAGGGAGGACGAAAATGAATTAAATGTTAATCCAATGACACAAACATACCTATTGGATGGACAAGATTGGTGAAAAACCATAATTGGACTACAATAAGACTAAGGGGGGAAGAAATGACCTAAATGTAACTCCAATGTCACAAATGAACTTATTGGTTGCACAAGATTGATTAAAAACCCTAATTGGACTAGAATAAGCCTATAGAGGACGAAAATGACCTAAATGCTAATGCAATGACACAAACACACCAATTGGATGCACAAGATTGGTTAAAAATTCTAATTGGACAACAATAAGCCTAGGGAAGACGAAAATCACCTAAATGTTAATCCAATGACACAAACACACCTATTGGATGCACAAGAATGGTTAAAAACCATAATTGGACAAGGATAAGCCTCGAGAGGATGAAAATGACCTAAATTTAAACCAAATGAAACAAATATACTTATTGGATGCACAAGATTGCTTAAAAACCCTAATTGAACAAGAATTAGCGTAAGGAGGACGAAAATGAACTAAATACAAATTCAATGACACAAACACACGTATTGGATTCTCAAGAATAAGCCTAGGTAAAACGAAAATGACCCCTAATTTGACAACAATAAGCCTAGGGAAGACGAAAATCACCTAAATGTTAATCCAATGACAGAAACACACCTATTGGATGCTCAAGATTTGTTAAAAACCCTAATTGGACAAGATTAAGCCTAGATAAGACGAAAACGACCTAAATGTTAATCCAATGACACAATCACACGTATTGGATGCTCAATATTGGTTAAAAACCCTAATTGGACAAGGAGAAGCCTCGAGAGCATGAAAATGACCTAAATGTTAACCAAATGAAACAAATACACTTATTGGATACACAAGATTGCTTAAAAACCCTTATTGTACACGTATTGGATTTTCTTAATTGGTTAAGAACCGTAATTGGACTAGAATAAGCCTAGGAAGATAGGTAAAACGAAAATGACCTAAATGTTAATCAAATCATACAAACACACCAATTGGATGCACAAGATTGGTTTAAAACCCTATTTGGACAAGAATAAGCCTAGGAAGGATGTTGATGACCTTAATGTTATACCAATGACATAAATCCACATATTAATTGCACAAGAGTGCGTAAAAACCCTAATTGGACAAGAATAAGCTTAAGGAGGACTAAAATGACGTAAATATAAATTCAATGACACAAACACACCTATTGGATGCCCAAGATAGGTTAAAAACAATAATTGGACAAGAATATGCCTAGGGAGGACGAAATTGACCTAAAAATGAATCCAATGACGTAAATATGAATCCAATGATAGAAACACACCAATTGGATGCACAAGATTGGTAAAATCCCTAATTGGACAAGAATAAGTTTAGGGATGACGAAAATGACCTAAAAGTCAATTCAATGACAAAAATGAACTTATTGGATGCACAATATTGCTTAAAAACGTTAATGGGACTTAAATAAGCCTAAGGAGGATGAAAATTACCTAAATGCTAATCGAATGATGTAAAACACACTAATTGGATGCATATGATTGGTTAAGAACCCTAATTGGACAAGAATCATCCTAGGGAGGACGAAAATGAACTGAATGTTATTCCAATGACAAAAATGAACTTATTGGATGCACAAGAATGGTTAATAACCCTAATTGGACAAGAATAAGCCTAGGGAGGACGAAAATGACCTAAATGTTAATCCTAAGACAAAAACTCACCAATTGGATGCACAATATTGGTTAAAAACCCTAATTGGACTGGAAATAGCCAAGGGAGGACGAAAATGGCCTAAATGTTAATCCAATTACACAATTGAACTTATTGGCACAAGATTGGTTTAAAACCCTAATTGGACTGGAATAAGCCTAGGTAGGTCAAAAATGACATAAATTTTAATCCAATGACACTAACACACCAATTGGATCGACAAGATTGGTTAAGAACCATAGTTAGACAAGATTAAGCCTAGGGAGGATAAAAATGACCTAAATGTCAATCTAATGTCACATATAAACTTATTGGATGCACGAGATTGCTTAAAAATGTTAATTAGACTAGAATAAGCCTAAGAAGGTTGAAAATGACCTAAATGTTAATCCAATGACACAAACACACCTATTGGATGCTCAAGATTGGTTAAAAACCCTAAATGGAATGGCTTAAATTTTAATCCAATGACACAAACACATCAATTGGCTGCAAAAGATTGGTTAAACCATATTTGGACAAGAATATGCCTAGGTAGGATGAAAATGATCTAAATGTTAATCCTGTGACAAAAACACACCAATTGGATGCACAGATTTTGATTAAAAACCCTAATTGGACTAGAATAAGACTAAGGAGGATGAAAATGACCTTAATGTTAATCCGATGACACAAACACACCTATTGGATGCATAAGATTTGTTTAAAACCCTAATTGGACAAGAATAAGCATAGAGAAGACGAAAATGATCTAAATGTTAATTAAATGACACAAATGAACTTAATGGATGAACAAAATAGATGAAAAACACTAATTGGACATGAATAAGCAAAGAGAGGACGAAAATGACCTAAATGTTAATCCAATGACACAAATAAAATTATTCGTTGCAGAAGATTTGTTAAAAAATCTAATTGGACTAGAATAATCCTAGGGAGGACCAAAACAACCTGAAAGTTAATCCAATGACACAAACACACCAATTGGATGCACAAGATTGCTTAAAAACGTTTATTACACTAGAATAAGCCTAAGGAGGTTGAAAATGACCTAAATGTTAATCCAAATACACAAATGAACTTTTTGGATGCACAAGATTGGATGAAAACCATAATTGGACTAGAATAAACCTAAGGAGGACGAAAATGACCTAAATGTTAATCCAATGATACAAATACACGAGTTGGATGCACAAGATTGGTTAAGAACCCTAATTGGACTAGAATTAGCCTAAGGATGACGATAATGACGTAAACATTAATCAAATGACACAAACACACCTATTGGATGCACAAGATTGGTTAAAAACCCTAATAGGACAAGAATAAGCCTATGTAGGACGAAAATGACCTAAATGTTAATCCAATGACATAAACACACCAATTGGATGCACAAGATTGGTTAAAAACTCTAATTGGACTAGAATAAGCCTAGGGAGGACGAAAATGACCTTATGTTAATCTAATAACACAAATACACCTATTGGAAGCACAAGATTGGTTAAAAACCCTAATTACACAAGAATAGGCATTGGGAGGATTAAAATGACCAAAATGTTAATATAAAGACAAAAATGAACTTATTGGATGCACAAGATTGATTAAAAACGTTACTAGGACTAAAATAAGCCTAGGGAGGAAAAAAATGACATAAATGTCAATCCAATAACACAAATGAACATATTGGAAGCTAAAGATTGGTTAAAAACCCTAATTGGACAAGAATAAGCCTTGGGAGGAAGAAATTGACCTAAATGTTAATCTAGTGAAACAAACACACCAATTTGATGCGCAATATTGGTTAAAAAACCTAATCGAACTTGAATAAGGCTAGGGAGGACGAAAATGACCTAAATGTTAATCCAATGACACAATTGAACTTATTGGATGCACAAGATTGGTTAAGAACCCTAATTGGACAAGAATAAGTCTAATGGGGATGAAAAAGACCTAAATGTTAATCCAATGAAACAAACACACCTATTGGATGCACAAGATTGATTAAAAACCTAATTGGACAAGAATAAGCCTCAGTAGGACGAAAATAACCTAAATGTTGATCCAATGACACAAACCCACCTAGTCGGACTAGAATGAGCCTAGGGAAGACGAGATTGACGTTAATGTTAATCCATTGACACAAACACAGCTAATGGATGCACAAGATTGGCGAAAATCCCTAATTGGACTAGAATAAGCCTAGGGAGGAAGAAATGACCTAAATGACAATCCAATGACACAAACACACCAATTGGATGCATATGATTTGTTAAAAACCCTAATTGAACAAGAAAAAGCCTAGAGAAAAAGAATATAACCAAAATGTAAATTTAATGACACAAATGAACTTATTGGATGCACAAGATTGGTTAAAAACCCTAATTAGAGAGAATCAGCTTAGGGAGGACGAAAATTACCTAACACAAACGAACTTATTGAAAGCACAAGATTGCTTAAAAACCCTAATCGGACTAGAAAAAGCCTAAGGAGGATGAAAATAACTTAAATGTTAATCCAATGACACATACACACCTATTGGATGCACTAGATTGGTTAAATATCATAATTTGACTAGAACAAGCATAGGGAGGACGAAAATGTCCTAAATGTTAATCCAATGACACAAATGAACTTATTGGACCCACAAGATTGCTTAAAAACCTGAATTGGACAAGAATAAGTGTAAGCAGGACGAAAATGACCTAAATATTAATCCAATAACACAAACACACCTAATTTATGCACAAGATTTGTCCAAACCCTTAATTGGACAAGAATAAGCATAGGGAAGTCCAAAATGACCTAAATGTGAATTTAATTACAAAAATGAACTTATTGGATGCACAAGATTGGTTAGAAACCCTAATTGGACAAGAATAAGCATAGGGTGACGAAAATGACCTAAATATTAATCCAATAACACAAACACCCCAAATGGATGCCCAAGATTGGTTATGAACCCTAATTGGACTAGAATTAGCCTAAGGAGGACGAAAATAGACTAAATGTTAATACAATGACACAAACACACCTATTGGATGCACAAGATTGGTTAAAAATCTTAATAGTTTAGGAATAAGCCTAGGTAGGATGAAAATGACGTAAATGTTAATCAAATGATACACACACACCAATTGGATGCACAAAATGGATAAGAACCCTGATTTGACAAGAATAATCCAAGGGAGGACGAAAGTGTCCTGAATGTTAATCCAATGACACAAACACACCAATTAGATGCACAAGATTCGTTAAAAACCCTAATTAAACAAGAATAAGCCTTTGGAGGAAGAAAATGACCACATGCTAATATAATGACACAAATGAAGTTATTTGATGCACAAGGTTGGTTAAATACCCTAACTACACTACAATAAGCTTAAGGAGGAAGAAAATGACCTAAATATTAATCCAATGACAAAGGAACATATTGGATGCACAAGAATGGTTAAAAAACCTAATTAGACAAGACTAAGCCTAGGGAGGACGAAAATGACCTAAATGTTAATCCTGTGACAAAAACACACCAATTGGATGCACAATATTGGTTAAAAACCCTAATTGGACTAGAATAAGCCTAGGGAGGACGAAAATGACCTAAATGTCAATCCAATGACACAATTCAACTTATTGGATGCACAAGATTTGTTAAAAACCCTAATAGGACTAGAATAAGCATAAGGAGGACGAATATGCCACAAATGTTAATCTAATGACACAAACACACCCACTGGATCCACAAGATTGGTTAAGAACCTTAATTGGACAAGAATAAGCCTAGGGAGGACAAAAATGACCTAAATGTTAATCCAATATCACCAATAAACTTTTTGGAAACGCAACATTGCTTAAAAACGTTAATTGGACTAGGTTAAGCCTTAGGATGATGAAAATGACCTAAATGTTAATACAATGAAACAAATGAACTTATTGGATACACAAGATTGGTTAAAAACCCTAATTGGACTACAACAAACCTAAGGAGGACGAAAATGACCTAAACGTAATTCCAATGATACAAACACACCAATAGGATGCATAAGATTGGTTAAAAACCCTAATTGGACAAGAATACGTCTAGAGAAGACGAAAAATGACCTAAATGTTAATTTAATGACACAAATTAACTTATTGGATGCACAAGATTGGTTAAAAACCGGAATTCGACTAGAATAAGCCTTGGGAGTACGAAAATGACCTAAATGTTAATCCAATGACCCAAATGAACTTATTGGATGCACAAGAACGATTAAAAATCCTAATTGGACTAGAATAAACCTAAGGAAGACGAAAATGACCTAAATGGTAATCCAATGACACAAACACAACAATTGGATGCACAAGATTGCTTAAAAACCCTAATTGGACTAGAATAAGCCTAAGAAGGATGAAAATGACTTAAATGACATATTTGATGCTAATCCAATGACGTTAATGAACATATTAATGAACGTTATTTGGACAAGAATAAGCCTAGCGAGAAACAAAATGACATAAATGGTAATCCAATGACCCAAATGAACATATTAAGAATAAGCCTAGGGAGGACGAAAACGACCTAAATGTTAATTCAGTGACATAAACCCTAATTGGACTAGAATAAACCTAAGGAGGACGATATGACCTAAATGTTAATCCAATGACACAAATAAACTTATCCTATGCACATGATTGGTAAAAACCCTAAATGGACAAGAATAAGCGTAGGGAGAACGAACATGACGAGAATGTTAAACCAATGACACAAACACACCAATTGGATGCACAAGATTGCTTAAAACCCCTAATTGGAAAGAATAAGTCTAGGGAGGACGAAAATGACCTAAATATTAATCCAATGACACAAACACACCAATTGGATGCACATGATTACAGACAAGAATAAGGCTAGGGAGGACGATAATGACCTTAATGTTAATCCAATGGCACAAATGAACTTATTGGATGTACAAGATTATTAAAAGACCCTAATTGGTCTATATTAATCCTAGGGAGGAAGGAAATAACCTAAATGTTAATCCAAAGACCCAAACATACCAATTTGATGCACGTGACTGGTTAAAATGCCTAATTGGACAAGAATAAGCCTAAGGAGGATGAAAATCACCGAAATTTTACCAATGAAACAAACACACCTATTGGATGGTCAAGATTGGTTAAAAACCCTAATTGGACTAGAATAAGTCTAGGGACGACAAAAATGACTTAAATGTTAATCCAATGACACAAATAAACTTATTGGATGCCCAAGATTGGTTTAAAACCCTAATTGGACAAGAATAAGCTTAAGGAGAACGAAAATGACGTGAATGTTAATCCAATGACACAAACACACCATTTGGATGCACAAGATTGCTTAAAAACCCTAATTGGACTAGAATAAGCCTAAGGAATATGAAAATAACTTAAATGTTAATCCAATGACGCAAACACGCCTATTGGATGCACAACATTGGTTAAACACTACAATTGGACGAGAAGAAGCATAGGAAGGACGAAAATATCCAAAATATTAATCCGCTGAAACAAATGAACTTATTGGATGCACAAGGTTGTTTAAAAACCCTAATTGGACAAGAATAAGCCTAAGGAGGACGAAAATGACCTAAATATTAATCCAATGACACAAACACACCTATTGTATGCACAAGATTTGTCAAAAACCCTAATTGGACTAGAATAAGCCTAAGAAGGATGAAAATGAGTTAAATGACATATTTGATGCTAATCCAATGACGTTAATGAACATATTAATGAATGTTATTTAGACAAGAATAAGCCTAGCGAGAAATAAAATGACATAAATGGTAATCCAATGACCCAAATGAACATATTAAGAATAAGCCTAGGGAGGACGAAAACGACCTAAATGTTAATTCAGTGACATAAACCCTAATTGGACTAGAATAAACCTAAGGAGGACGATATGACCTAAATGTTAATCCAATGACACAAATAAACTTATCCTATGCACATGATTGGTAAAAACCCTAAATGGACAAGAATAAGCGTAGGGAGAACGAACATGACGAGAATGTTAAACCAATGACACAAACACACCAATTGGATGCACAAGATTGCTTAAAAACCCTAATTGGAAAGAATAAGTCTAGGGAGGACGAAAATGACCTAAATATTAATCCAATGACACAAACACACCAATTGGATGCACATGATTACAGACAAGAATAAGGCTAGGGAGGACGATAATGACCTTAATGTTAATCCAATGGCACAAATGAACTTATTGGATGTACAAGATTATTTAAAGACCCTAATTGGTCTATATTAATCCTAGGGAGGAAGGAAATAACCTAAATGTTAATCCAAAGACCCAAACATACCAATTTGATGCACGTGATTGGTTAAAATGCCTAATTGGACAAGAATAAGCCTAAGGAGGATGAAAATCACCTAAATTTTACCAATGAAACAAACACACCTATTGGATGGTCAAGATTGGTTAAAAACCCTAATTGGACTAGAATAAGTCTAGGGACGACAAAAATGACTTAAATGTTAATCCAATGACACAAATAAACTTATTGGATGCCCAAGATTGGTTTAAAACCCTAATTGGACAAGAATAAGCTTAAGGAGAACGAAAATGACGTGAATGTTAATCCAATGACACAAACACACCATTTGGATGCACAAGATTGCTTAAAAACCCTAATTGGACTAGAATAAGCCTAAGGAATATGAAAATAACTTAAATGTTAATCCAATGACGCAAACACGCCTATTGGATGCACAACATTGGTTAAACACTACAATTGGACGAGAAGAAGCATAGGAAGGACGAAAATATCCAAAATATTAATCCGCTGAAACAAATGAACTTATTGGATGCACAAGGTTGTTTAAAAACCCTAATTGGACAAGAATAAGCCTAAGGAGGACGAAAATGACCTAAATATTAATCCAATCGCACAAACACACCTATTGTATGCACAAGATTTGTCAAAAACCCTAATTGGACAAGAATAAGCCTAGGGAGAATGAAAATGAAGTAAATGTTAATTTAATGACACAAATGAACTCATTGGATGCACAAAATTGGTTAAAACTGTAATTGGACTAGAACAAGCCTAAGGAGGATTAAAATGACCTAAATGTTAATCCAATGACACAAACACACCTATTTGATGCACAAGATTAGTTAAAAACCCTAATTGGACTAGAATAAGCCTAGGGAGAATGAAAATGACCTAAATGCTAATCCAATGACACATAAACACCAATTGGATCCACAAGATTCGTTAAAATTCCTAATTGGAAAAGAATTATCCTAGGGAAGACCAAAATGACGTAACTGTTAATCCAATGAAACAAATGAACTTGTTGAATGCACAAGATTGCTTAAAAATGTAAATTGGACTACAATAAGCCTAAGGAGGATGAAAATGACCTAAATGTTAATTCAATGACACAAACACACCTATTGGATGCACAAGATTGGTTGAATATCTTAATTGGACAAGAAGAAGACTTGGGAGGACGAAAATGACCATAAATTATCATTCGGTGACATAAAGACACCAATTGGACAACAATTAGCCTAAGGAACACAAAAATGACCTAAATATTAATCCAATGACACATATACAGCTATTGGATGCAGAAGATTGATTAAAAACCCTAATTGGAAGAAAATAAGCTTAAGGAAGAAGAAAATGACCTAAATATTAATCCTACGGAGGACGAAAATAACGTAAACGTGTATCCAATGACACAAAAACACCAATTGGATTCACAAGATTGGTTAAAAACACTAATAGGACTAGAATAAGCCTAGGAAGGAAAAAAATGACGTAAATGTTAATCCAATGACATAAATGAACTTATTGGATGCACAAGATTGCTTGAACGAAAATGACATGAATATTATTCCAATGACACAAAGACACCTTTTGGATGCTCAAGATTGGTTAAAAACCCTAATTGGACAAGAATATGTCTAGGGAGGACGAAAATGACCTAAATGTTAATCCAATGACACAAAAACACCAATTGGATGCACAAGATTAATTAAAAACCTTATTTGGACAAGATTAAGCCGACGGAGGACGAAAATGATCTAAATATTAATCGAAGGACACAAATTTAATCCTAAGATGGAAGAAAATGACCTAAATATTAAAACAATGACACAAACTCACCTATTGAATGCAAAAGATTGGTAAAATCCCTAATTGGACAAGAATAAGCCTAGGGAGGACTATAATGACCTAAATGTTAATCCAATGACACAAATAAACTTATTGAATGCAAAAGATTGCCTAAAAACACTAATTGGACAAGAATAAGCCTAGGGAGGACGAAAATGACCTAAATGTTCATTGAAATACTCAAATGAACTTATTGGATGCACAAGGTTGGTTAAAAACCCTAATTAGACTAGAAAAAGCCTACAGAGGACGAAAATGACCTAAATGTTAATGCAATGACACAAACACACCTATTCGATGCCCAAGATTGGTTAAAAGCCCTAATTGGACTAGAATAAGCCTAAGGAGGATTAAAATGACCTAAATGTTAATCAATTGCCACAAACACACCTATTGGATGCACAAGATTAGTTAAAAACCCTAATTGGACTAGAATAAGCCTAGGGATGACGAGAATGACGTAAATGTTAATCCAATGACACAAATGAACTTATTGGATGCACAAGATTGCGTAAAAACCCTAATTGGACTAGAATAATCATAAGGAGGATGAAAATGACCTTAATGTTAATCCAATGACACAAACACACCCATTGGATGCAAAAGTTTGGTTAAAACCCTAATTGGACAAGAATAAGCCTAGGGAGGACGAAAATGACCTAAATGTTAATCCAGTGACACAAACACATCTATTGGATGCACAAGATTGATTAAAAACCCTAATTGGACAAGAATAAGCCTAGGTAAGATAAATATGACCTAAATGTTAATCCAATGACACAAACACACCTATGGGATGCTCAAGATTGGTTAAAAACACTAATTGGACTAGAATAAGCCTAGGGAGGATGAAAATGATCTAAATGTTAATACAATGAAACAAAGACACCAATTGGATACAGCACAAGATTGGTTAAAAACCCTAAATGGACAAGCATAAGCCTAGAGAGGATGAAAATGACATAAATGTTAACCCAATGATACAAATACACTTATATGATGCACCAGATTGCTTAAAAACCCAAAATGGACAAGAATAAGCGTAAGGAGGACGAACAATGAACGAAAGACAAATTCATTGACATAAACAAATGTATTGGATTCATGAACGAAAAATGACCTAAATGTTAATCCAATGACATAAACACACCAATTGGATGCACAAGATTGGTTAAAAACCCTAATTGGAAAAGAATAAGCCTGAGGAGGACGTTAATAACCTTAATGTTAATCCAATGACACAAATACACCTATTGGATGCACAAGTGTGCTTAAAAACCCTAATTGGCCAAGAATAAGCTTAAGGAGGACGAAAATGACGTAAATATTAATTCAATGTCACAAAAACACGTATTAGATGCCCAAGATTGGTTAGAAACAATAATTGGACTAGAATATGCCTAGGGAGGATGAAAGTGACCTAAATATGAATCCAATGACACAAACACACGAATTGGAAGCGCATGATTGGTTAAAATCCCTAATTGGACAAGAATAAATTTAAGGATGACGAAAATGACCTAAAAGTTAATTCAATGACACAACTGAAGTTATTGGATGAAAATAAGCCAAAGGAGAATGAAATGACCTAAATGTTAATCCACTGGTACAAACACACCTATTGGATACAGAAGATTGGTAAAAAAAAA
>JBBPBR010000007.1:28294877-28315152 GCA_037974775.1 Cicer pinnatifidum | reverse complement strand
TAAAATCCCTAATTGGACAAGAATAAGACTAGGGAGGACGAAAATGACCTAAATGTTAATCCAATGACACAAACACACCTATTGGATGCAGAAGATTGGTCAAAAAACCTAAATGACACAAACAAACCTATTGGATGCCCAAGATTGGTTAAAAACCCTAATTGGACTAGACTATGCCTAGGGAGGACGAAAATGATCTAAATGTTAATCCAATAACACAAATGAACTTATTGAATGCACAATATTGCTTAAAAACGTTAATTGGACTAGAATAAGTCTAAGGAGGATGAAAATGACTTAAATGTTCATCCATTGATACAAACACACCTATTGGATACACAAGATTGGTTAAAAACCCTTATTGGACTAGAATAAGCCTAGGGAGGAAGAAAATTACCTAAATGTTCATCCAATGACACAAATGAACTTATTGGATGCACAAGATTTGTTAAAATCTCTACTTGGACAAGAATAAGTTTAGGGAGGACGAAAATGACCTAAAAGATAATTCAATGACACAAATGAACTAATAGGATGCACAATATTGCTTAAAAACTTTAATTGGACTAAAATAAGCCTAAGGAGGTTGAAAATGACCTAAATGTAAATCCAGTGTCACAAATGAACTTATTTGTTGCACAAGATTGGTTAAAAACCCTAATTGGACAAGAATAAGCCTATAGAGGACGAAAAAGACCTAAATGCTAATACAATGACACAAACACACTAATTAGATGGACAAGATTGGTTAAAAATCCTAATTTGACAACAATAAGCCTAGGGAAGACGAAAGTCACATAAATGTTAATCCAATGACAGAAACACACCTATTGGATGCTCAAGATTGGTTAAAAACCCAAATTGGACAAGATTAAGCCTAGGTAAGACGAAAATGACCTAAATTTTAATCCAATGACACAAACACAACTATTGGATGCCCAAGATTGGTTAAAAACCCAAATTGGACAAGAATATGCTTAGGGAGAACGAAAATGACCTAAATATGTATCCAATGACACAAACACACCAATTGGATGCACAAGATTGGTTAAAGTCCCTAATTGAATAAGAATAAGTTAGGGAGGACGAAAATGACCTAAATGTTAATCCAATGACACAAACACACCTATTGGATGCAGAAGATTGGTCAAAAAACCTAAATGACACAAACACACCTATTGGATGCCCAAGATTGGTTAAAAACCCTAATTGGACTAGACTATGCCTAGGGAGGACGAAAATGATCTAAATGTTAATCCAATAACACAAATGAACTTATTGAATGCACAATATTGCTTAAAAACGTTAATTGGACTAGAATAAGTCTAAGGAGGATGAAAATGACTTAAATGTTCATCCATTGATACAAACACACCTATTGGATACACAAGATTGGTTAAAAACCCTTATTGGACTAGAATAAGCCTAGGGAGGAAGAAAATTACCTAAATGTTCATCCAATGACACAAATGAACTTATTGGATGCACAAGATTTGTTAAAATCTCTACTTGGACAAGAATAAGTTTAGGGAGGACGAAAATGACCTAAAAGATAATTCAATGACACAAATGAACTAATAGGATGCACAATATTGCTTAAAAACTTTAATTGGACTAAAATAAGCCTAAGGAGGTTGAAAATGATCTAAATGTTAATCCAATGACACAAATGTACTTACTGGATGCACAAGATTGGTTAAAACCCTAATTTGACTAGAATAAGCCTATGGAGGAAGAAAATTATCTAAATGTTAATCCAATGACACAAATGAACTTATTGGATGCACAAGATTAGTTAAAAACCCTTATTGGACTAGAATAAGCAAAGGGACGACGAAAATGACCTAAATGTTAATCCAATTACATAAACACACCAATTAGATGCACTAGATTGGTTAAAAACTCTAAATGGATAAGAATAAGCCTACGGAGGACGAAAATGACCTAAATGTTAATCCAATGACACAAATGCAAATATTACTTGCAGAAGAATGATTAAAAATCTTAATTGGACAAGTATAGGAGTAAGGAGGACAAAAACGAACTAAATATAAACTCAATGAAACAAACACACCTTGGAAGCACAAGACTGGTTAAAAACCCTAATTGGACACGAATAGGCCTAAGGAGGGCGAAAATAACCTAAATGTGAATCCAATGACACAAACACACCAATTGGTTGCTTAAGATTGATTAAATAACCCTAATTGGACTAGTATAAGCCTAGGGAGGACGAAAATAACCTAAATGTAAATCCAATGACACAAACAGACCAATTGGATGCACATGATTTGTTAAAATCCCTAACTGGACAAGAATAAGCCTAGGGAGGACGTTAATGACCTTAATGTTAATCCAATGGCACAAATGGTGTAAAAACGTATTGGATGCACAAGATTGTGTAAAAACCCAAATTGGACAAGAATATGCCTAGGGAGGACGAAAATGACCTAAATGTGAATCCGACGACACAAACACACCAATTGGATGCACAAGATTGGTTAAAATCCCTAACTGGAAAAGAATAAGCCTAGGGAGGATTAAATTGACCTAAATGTCAATCCAATGACACAAATGAACTTAGACTATGTCTTGGGAGGACGAAAATGACTTATATGTTAATCCAATAACACAAATGAACTTATTGGATGAACAATATTGCTTAACAACGTTAATTGGACTAGAATAAGCCGAAGAAGGATGAAAATGACTTAATTGTTCATCCATTGATACAAACACACCTATTGGATGTACAAGATTGGTTAAAAACCCTTATTAGACTAGAATAAGCCTATGGAGGAAGAAAATGACCTAAATAAACATCCAATGACACAAATGAATTTATTGGATGCACAAGATTGCTTCAAAACCCTAATAGAACCAGAATAAGCCTATAAAGGATGAAAATGACCTAAAGGTTAATCCAACGACACAAACACAACAATTGGATGCACAAGATTGGTTAAAAATCCTAATTAGACAAGAGTAAGCATAGGGAAGACAAAAATCACCTAAATGTCAATCCTATGACACAAATACACTTATTGGATGCACAGGATTGCTTAAAAAAGCTAATTGGGTAAGAATAAGTGTAAGGAGTACGAATATGAACTAAATATAAATTCAATGACACAAAAACACTTATTGGATGCTCAAGATTGGTTAAAAACCCTAATTAGACAAGAATAATCCTATAAAGAATGATATTAACCTAAATGTTATTACAACGACACAAATACACCTATTGCATGCCCAAGAGGGCTTAAAAACCCTAATTAGACACGAATAAGCCTAAGGAGGATGTAAATGACGTGAAAGAATAAATTTAGAGAGAATGAAAATAACCTAAAAGTTAATTCAATGACACAAATGAACTTATTGGATGCACAATATAGCTTAAAAACTTTAATCGGACTCAAATAATCCTAAGGAGGAAAAAATTGACTTAAATGTTAATCCAATGGTACAAACACACCTATTGGATTCATAAGATTGGTAAAATAAACCCGAATTCGACTAGAATGAGCCTAAGGAGAACTAAAATGATCTATATGTTAATTCAATGACACAACTGAACTTATTGGATGCACAAGATTGGTTAAAAACCCTAATTGGACTAGAATAAGCCTACGGAGGAAGAAAATTACCTAAATGTTAATTCAATGATAGAAATGAACTTAATGGATGCACAACATTGGTTAAAACCCTAATTGAACAAGATTAAGCCTAGGGAGGACGAAAATAACTTAAATGTTAATCCAATGACACCAACACACCTATCGAATGCACAAGATTGGTTAAGAACCGTAATTGGCCAAGAGTAAGCCTAGGGAGGACGAAAATGATATAAATGTAAATCCAATTACAAAAATGAACTTATTGGATGCACAAGAATGCATTAAAATTCTAATTGGACTAGAATAAGCCTATAGAGGATGAAAATGACCTAAATGGTAATCAAAGGACACAAACACACCAATTGGATGCACAAGATTGGTTAAAAATCCTAATTGGACAAGAGAATGCCTATGGAAGACGAAAATCACCTAAATGTTAATCCAATGACACAAATAATTTTATTGGATCCACAAGATTGCTTTAAAATCCTAATTAGACTGGAATTAGACTAGGGAAAACGAAAGTGTCCTAAATGTTAATACAATGACACAAACACACCAATTGGATCCAAAAGATTGGTCAACATTCCTAATTGGACAAGAATAAATCTATCGAAGACGAAAATCACCTAAATGTTAATCCAATGACACAAATACACTTATTGGATGCACAAGATTGCTTAAAAATCCTAATTCGACAAGACTAAGCGTAAGGAGGACAAAAATGAACTAAATATAAATTCAATGACACAAACACACCTATTAGATACCCAAGATTGGTTAAAAACCGTAATTGAACAAGAATTTGCCTAGGGAGGACAAAAATGACCTAAATATGAATTCAATGACACAAATGAACTTATTGGATGCATAATATTGCTTAAAAACGTTAATTGGACTAAATTAAGCCTAAGGAGGAGGAAAATGAACTTACTAGATGCACAAGATTGGAATAGAATAAGCCTATAGAGGACATAAATTACTTAAATGTTAATCCAATGAGACAAACACGCCTATCAGATGCACAAGATTGGTTAAAAACCTTAATTAGACTAGACTATGCCTAGGAAGGACGAAAATGACCTAAATGTTAATCCAATAACACAAATGACCTTACTGGATGCACTATATTGCTTAAAAACGTTAATTGGACTAAAATAAGCCTAAGGAGGATGAAAAAGACTTAAATGTGAATCCAGTGAAACAAACACAACTATTGTATCGATAAGATTGGTTAAAAACACTAATTGGCCAAGAATAAGCCTATCTAGGTCGAAGATGACCTAAATATAAATTCAGTAACAGAAACACACTTATTGGATGCTCAAGATTGGTTAAAAACCCTAATTGGACTACAATAAACCTAGGGAGGAAGAAATTGACCTAAATGTTAATCCAATGACACAAATAAACTTATTGGATGCAGAAGATTGGTTAAAAGCCCTAATGGGACAAGAATAAGCCTAAGGAGGACGAAAATGACCTAAATGTTAATCCAATGTCACAAACACCCCTACTGGATGCACAGGATTGATTAAAAACCCTAATTAAATAAGAATAATCCTAGGGACGACGAAAATGACCAAAATGTTAATCCAATGACACAAATGAACTTATTGGATGCACAAGATTGCTTTAAAACCCTAATTGGACTATATTAAGCCTAACAAGGATAAACATTACCTAAATTTTAATCCAATGACACAAACACACCTATTGGATGCACATGATTGGTTAAAACACCTAATTGCACAAGAATTAGCCTAGGGAGGACAAACATGACCTAAATGTTAATCCAATGTCACAAACACAACTATTGGATGCACAAGATTGCTTAAAAATCCCAATTGGACACGAATAAGCCTAAGGAGGACGAAAATGACCTAAATATTAATCCAATGACACAAACACACGTATTGGATCCACATGATTGGTTTAAAACCCTAATTGGATAAGAATAAGCTTAGGGAGGATGAAAAGAACTTAAATGTTAATCCAATAACACAAACACACCAGTAAGCCTAGGGAAGACGAAAATCACCTAAATGTTAATCCAATGACAAAAACACACCTATTGGATGCTCAAGATTGGTTAAAAACCCTAATTGGACAAGATTAAGCCTAGATAAGATGAAAATTACCTAATTGTTAATCCAATGACACAAACACACCAATTGGAAGCTCAATATTGGTTAAAAACCCGAATTGGACAAGGATAAGCCTCGAGAGGATGAAAATGACTTAATGTTAACCAAATTAAACAAATACACTTATTGGGGTGTATAACCAATCTTGTGCATCCAATGGGTGTGTTTGTGTCATTAGATTAACATTTAACTTATTCTCGTTCTTCCTAGACTTATTCTTGTCCAATTAGGGTTTTTAAGCAATCTTGTGCATCCAATAAGTTCATTTGTGTCATTGGATTAACATTAAGGTCATTTTAGTCATATATAGACTTATTCTTGTCTGATTAGGGTTTTTAACAAATATTGTTCATCCAATATGTGTGTTTGTGTCATTGGAATAACATTTAGGT
Organism: Cicer pinnatifidum; assembly: GCA_037974775.1. NCBI lineage: Eukaryota > Viridiplantae > Streptophyta > Magnoliopsida > Fabales > Fabaceae > Cicer > Cicer pinnatifidum. The sequence continues at coordinate 28,308,996 of JBBPBR010000007.1, read as the reverse complement.
CATTTTCGTCCTCCCTAAGCTTATTCTTTTCCAATTAGAGTTTTCAACCAATCTTGTGCATCCGGTAGGTGTGTTTGTGTCATTGGATTAACATTTAGGTAATTTTCATCCTCCTAAGGCTTATTTTAGTCCAATTAGGGTTTTTAACCAATGTTGTGCATCAAGTAGGTGTGTTTGTGTAATTGGATTAACATTTCGGTCATTTTTGTCCTCGCTAGGCTTATTCTAGTCCAATTAGGGTTTTAAACCAATCTTGTGCATCCAATAGGTGTGTTTGTGTCATAGGATGAACATTTAAGAAATTTTCGTGCTCGCTATGCTTATTCTTGTCCAATTAGTGTTTTTAATTAATCTTGTGCATCCAATAGGTGTATTTGTCTCATTTGATTATCATTTTGGTCAATTTCGTCCTACCTAGGCTTATTCTTGTGTATCAAATATGGGTGATTGTGTCACTGGAATAACATTATGTCATTTTTGTCCTCCCTAGTCTTATTCTCATCCAATTAAGGTTTTTAACCAATCTTCTGCATTCAATAGGTGTGTTTGTGTCATTGGATTAACATTTGGGTAATTTTCTTCCTCCCTAGGCTTATTCTTTTCCAATTATAGCATTATAGCCAACCTTTTTTTTATCCTCATCAAACCAATCTGATCTGGGTTTTAAGATTAATGTTTCACCTGTGCCAGCTATTCTAGGCACATAGGGACCCTCTATTACTGCTTCTAGAAAAATTAACATTCTCTCTTTCCAATACATGTAGGCGGCCCCATTGAATGCAGGGGGCCTGGCCAAGGATGCACCTTCTCCCAAAAATTCTACAGAGGTCATTTTCTTTTAAGAATTTGTCTAAAAAACCAAAGCTGTTGATGCCAATTGTTAGAAAATATGGCCTCTGTTATTAAAAATTATATGAAATGATTTCACTAATTTTACAAGATTATTAACCAAGTTAACAATGACAGTCCCAAGAAATTATTCAGAAACAAAGATTCACAAATACAAACATTCAAGAACAAACATTCATGCAATATCAATATAAAGAAAAGAGATAAGGGAAATCGTGCACCAGGAATTTATACTGGTTCGGCTATTAGTTTGATAGCCTACATCCAGTCCTGAAATCAACAATGATTTCAGCCTTTCACTAGAATTGACTTGAGTACTTTTTACAGACTTTCCAGCTTAATCACAACCTATCCATCCAAATGAACGTCACTTCTATTACAACACCAACTTATCCCTAAGAGCTACTTGCCAAACCCTCACGAGATCATGTTGAGACTTCTTCTTGATGAACACAAGCACCAACAAAGATAGCCACCAGTTTACACCACTGGATTTTCCAGAAACGTTGTTCTTACAAAAGAAATAAAAGAAGACTAAGAAGAACGACTCAATCACAAATGAATATCTCACATAGAATTTGCCAATGTACTTTAGTGAGATATGACAATCTTTTTCCAAGTGTATTTCATTATTGAGTTTATGAGAAAAAAATGATTGTTATGATTCAAGTGTTATGTGAAATTTGTGATTGAATCAGTTTATATATTTTCAGAAAAACATCAGATAAATCGATTTGCCAATCGATTTTATTAAAGTGTAATTTCAGCTTAATCGATTGCCTAATTGATTATCGCGTTTCTTGTTTTTCTTGAATCTTGAAAATAGAAGAACTAATCGATTTGCTAATCGATTCTTTTAATGAATGAATCAAAAACTGATACTAAGTTTATATCAGAATCGATTATAGGTGTTTTGTTCAAACAACGAGATCAAAACAATCGATTACTTAGTCGACTCATATTCATTGTCATAATCGATTTGGAAATGGGCTGAATTCTCCCTATAACTCAAACATTTACTTCAGTCGATTTGCAAATCGATTTGGCTGATCACAGTGACTCAGATGTTTTACTCCAATCGATTTGCCAATCGACTTGACTGGTCACAGTGACTCAAATGTTTTAATTCAGTCGATTTGCCAAACGACTTGACTGGTCACAGTGACTCAAATGTTTTAATCCAATCGATTTGCCAATTGATTTGGCTTGTTACAGTAGCTCAACTATTTTAGTTGAAATCGATGTGCCATTCGATTATGCAACATGTTTTTGATAAATGATTAACTAGTTTATTCTTTCAATCGATTACCTAATCGATTAGTGCATACCTTGCAACTTAAGAAACTTATTTCAATTGATTGTCCAATCGATTGCGTTGATCACAAAACCCATGTCTGATGAAAAAGTATTTTTGTAATCGATTTGTCAATCGATTAACTCAACACGAGCTTGGTTCTGTGAATAAAAAAATCGATTACTCAATTGATGTGCAAATCGATTGTCCAATTGATTGATTTAAACCCAGAATACAGGTTTCACTAAAAACCTTTAAGTAATCGATTTACTTAGTAAATTTTTTTATTCTGAGTCAAACAATCGATTGCCCAATTGATTAATCAATTGACTTATCAAGTGATTTATTACTTGATTGATTAAAACCTTATTTTATGATTTCATTGACAGATATTATGTGAGAAATCATTATGATTAAGTCTACCTAATGGACACTATTAACACTAGACACATTTATACATCATTCTTCAAGCTGGTAGTATATCATCCATCTTTGAGTGATTGCTTGACTTCCAAGTTTTGTCCAAATGTGTAGTGTTTGTTCATTTTCCTGAAATATTTCTCAATTCAAACAATTAGATCAATCAAATAATGCATGTACATTGTATGTTTGGACATTATATCAAAATCATGATCAAGGAGGCATATGTCAAGTATTCTCCCCCTATATCAAAGTCATGATCAGGGAGTCATATGTCTTACATGTTTGTGTCATCGGATTAAAATTTAGGTCGTTTTCGTCGTCCCTAGTCTTATTCTTGTCCAATTAGGGATTTTAACCAATCTTGAGCATCCATTAGGTGTGTTTGTGTCATTGGATTAAAATTTAGGTCATTTTCGTCATCCCTAGGCTTATTCTTGTCCAATTAGGTTTTTTAACCAATCTTGTGCATCCAATTGGTGTGTTTGTGTCATTGGATTAACATTTAGGTCATTTTCGTCCTCCCTAGGCTTATTCTTGTCTATTTACGGTTTTTAACCAATCTTGTGCATCCAATAAGTTCATTTGTGTCATTGAATTAACATTTAGGTCATTTTCTTCGTTCGTAGGCTTATTTTTGTCCAATTAGGGTTTTTGACCAATCTTGTGCATCCAATACATTTATTTGTGTCATTGGATTAACATTTAGATCATTTTCGTCCTCTTTAGGCTTATTTTAGTCCAATTAAAGTTTTTAAGCAATATTGTGGATAGAATAAGTTCATTTGTGTCATTGAATTAACTTTTAGGTCATTTTCGTCCTCCCTAAACTTATTCTTGTCCAATTAGGGATTTTAACCAATCTTGTGCATCCAATTGGTGTGTTTGTGTCATTGGATTCATATTTAGGTCATTTTCGTCCTCCCTAGGCATATTCTTGTCCAATTAGGGTTTTTAACCAATCTTGGGCATCCAATAGGTGTGTTTGTGTCATTGAATTAACATTTACATCATTTTCGTCCTCCTTAGGCTTATTCTTGTCCAATTAGGGTTTTTAAGCACTCTTGTGCACCCAATATGTGTATTTGTGTCATTGGATTAACATTAAGGTCATTAACATCGTCCCTAGGCTTATTTTTGTCCAATTAGGGATTTTAACCAATCTTGTGCATCCAATTGGTGTGTTTGTGTCATTGCATTAACATTTATGTCATTTTCGTTTTCCCTAGGCTTATTCTAGTCCAATTAGGGCTTTTAACCAATCTTGAGCATCCAATAAGTGTATTTATGTCATTGAATTTATATTTAGTTCATTTTCGTCCTCCTTAAGTTTATTCTTGTCCAATTAGGGTTTTTAACCATTCTTGTGCATCCAATTGGTGTGTTTGTGTCGTTAGATTAACATTTAGGTTATTTTCATCCTCTATAGGATTATTCTAGTCCAATTAGGGTTCTTAAGCAATCGTGTGCATCCAATAAGTTCATTTGTGTAATTGGATTAAAATTTAGGTCATTTTCTTCCTCCATAGGTTTATATTGGTCCAATTAGGGTTTTAACCAATCTTGGGCATCCAATAAATTCATTTGTGTCATTGGAATAACATTTAGGTCACTTTCATCCTCCTTAGGCTTATTTTAGTCCCATTAACGTTTTTAAGCAATATTGTGCATCCAATAAGTTCATTTGTGTCATTGAATTAACTTTTAGGTCATTTTCGTCATCCTTAAACTTATTCTTGTCCAATTAGAGATTTTAACCAATCTTGCGCATCCAATTGGTGTATTTGTGTCATTTAACTTTTAGGTCATTTTCGTCATCCCTAGGCATGTTCTTGTCCAATTATTGTTTTTAACCTATCTTGGGCATCCAATAGGTGTTTTTGTGTCATTGAATTTATATTTACATCATTTTCATCCTCCTTAAGCTTATTCTTGTCCAATTAGGGTTTTTATGCACGCTTGTGCATCCAATAGGTGTATTTGTGTCATTGGATTAACATTAAGGTCATTAACATCCTTCCTAGGCTTATTCTTGTCCAAATAGGGTTTTTAACCAATCTTGTGCACCCAATTGGTGTGTTTGTGTAATTGGATTAATATTTAGGTCATTTTCGTTTTACCTAGGCTTATTATAGTCCAATTAGGGTTGTTAACCAATCTTGGGAATCGAATACGTGTGTTTGTGTTATTGAATTTATATTTAGTTCATTTTCCTCCTCCTTACACTTATTCTTGTCCAATTTGTGTTTTTAAGCAATCTTGTGCATCCAATAAGTGTATTTGTTTCATTTGGTTAACATTTGGGTCATTTTTATCCTCTCGGGGCTTATCCTTGTCCAATTAGTGTTTTTAACCAATATTGAGCATCCAATAGGTGTGTTTGTGTCATTGGATTAACATTTAGGTCATTTTCGTCTTACCTAGGCTTAATCTAGTCCAATTAGAGTTTTTAACCAATCTTGAGCATCCAATGGGTGTGTTTCTGTCATTGGATTAACATTTAAGTGATTTTCGTCTTCCATAGGCTTATTGTTGTCCAATTAGGATTTTTAACCAATCTTGTGCGTCCAATTGGTGTGTTTTTGTCATTGGATTAGCATTTAGGTCATTTTCGTCGTCTATAGGCTTTTTCTAGTCCAATTAGGGTTTTTAAGAAATCTTGTGCAACAAATAAGTTCATTTGTGACATTGGATTGACATTTAGGTCATTTCTTCCTCCCTAGTCTTATTATGGTCCAATTAAGGTTTATCACCAATCTTATGCATCCAATAGGTGTGTTTGTGTCATTGGATTAACATTTAATTCATTTTCGTCCTCCCTAGACTTATTCTTGTCCAATTAGGGGTTTTAACCAATCTTGTGCATCCAATAAGTTCATTTGTGTCATTGGATTAACATTTAGGTCATTTTCTTCCTCCATAGGCTTATTCTAGTCCAATTAGGTATTTTAACCAATCTTGTGCATCCAGTAAGTTCGTTTTTGTCATTGGATTAACATTTAGGTCATTTTCGTCCTCCCTAGGCTTATTCTTGGCCAATTCGGGTTTTTTTTTTACCAATATTGTGCATCAAATAGGTGTGTTTGTACCAATTGATTAACATTTAGGTCATTTTCATCCTCCTTTGGCTTATTTTCATCCAATTAGTTCATTTGTGTTAATAAATTAACTTTTAGGTTATATTCGTCATCCCTAAACTTATTCTTGTCCAATTAGGGATTTTAACCAATCATGGGCATCCAATTCGTGTGTTTGGGTCATTAGATTCATATTTAGGTCACTTTCGTCCTCCCTAGGCATATTCTAGTCCAATTATGGTTTTTAACCAATGTTGGGCACCCAATACGTGTGTTTGTGACATTGAATTAATATTTACGTCATTTTCGTCCTTCTTAAGCTTATTCTTGTTCTATTAGGGTTTTTAAGCACACTTGTGCATCCAATAGGTGTATTTGTGTCATTGGATTAACATTTAGGTCATTTTTGTTTTACCTAGGCTTGTTCTAGTCCGATTAGGGTTTTTAACCAATCTTGTGAATCCAATACCTGTGTTTGTATCAATGAATTTGTATTTAGTTCATTTTCGTCCTCCTTACTCTTATTCTTGTCCAATTAGGGTTTTTAAGCAATCTGGTGCATCAAATAAGTGTATTTGTGTCATTGGGGGTAACATTTAGGTCATTTTCATGCTCTCTAGGCTTATTCTAGTCCAATTAGTGTGTTTAACCAATCTTGAGCATCCCATAAGTGTGTTTGTGTCAATGCATCAACATTTAGGTCATTTTCATTTTACCTAGGCTTATTCTAGTCCAATTAGGGTTGTTAACCAATCTTGAGAATCCATTACGTTTGTTTGTGTCATTGAATTTATATTTAGTTCATTTTCGTCCTCCTGACGCTTATTCTTGTCCAATTAGGGTTTTTAAGCAATCTTGTACATCCAATAAGTGTATTTGTTTAATTTGGTTAACATTAAGTCATTTTCATCCTCTCGAGGCTTATCCTTGTCCAATTCGGGTTTTTAACCAATATTGAGCTTCCAATTGGTGTGTTTGTGTCATTGGATTAACAATTAGGTAATTTTCATCTTATCTAGGCTTAATCTTGTCCAATGTCACAAACACCCCTACTGGATGCACAGGATTGATTAAAAACCCTAATTAAATAAGAATAATCCTAGGGACGACGAAAATGACCAAAATGTTAATCCAATGACACAAATGAACTTATTGGATGCACAAGATTGCTTTAAAACCCTAATTGGACTATATTAAGCCTAACAAGGATAAACATTACCTAAATTTTAATCCAATGACACAAACACACCTATTGGATGCACATGATTGGTTAAAACACCTAATTGCACAAGAATTAGCCTAGGGAGGACAAACATGACCTAAATGTTAATCCAATGTCACAAACACAACTATTGGATGCACAAGATTGCTTAAAAATCCCAATTGGACACGAATAAGCCTAAGGAGGACGAAAATGACCTAAATATTAATCCAATGACACAAACACACGTATTGGATCCACATGATTGGTTTAAAACCCTAATTGGATAAGAATAAGCTTAGGGAGGATGAAAAGAACTTAAATGTTAATCCAATAACACAAACACACCAGTAAGCCTAGATAAGATGAAAATTACCTAATTGTTAATCCAATGACACAAACACACCAATTGGAAGCTCAATATTGGTTAAAAACCCGAATTGGACAAGGATAAGCCTCGAGAGGATGAAAATGACTTAATGTTAACCAAATTAAACAAATACACTTATTGGATGTACAAGATTGCTTAAAAACCCTAATTGGACAAGAATAAGCGTCAGGAGGACGAAAATGAACTAAATATAAATTCAATGACACAAACAAACGTAATGGATTCTCAAGATTGGTTAACAACCCTAATTGGACTAGAATAAGCCTAGGTAAAATGAAAATGACCTAAATGTTGATGCATTGACACAAACACACTTATGGGATGCTCAAGATTGGTTAAACACACTAATTGGACTAGAATAAGCCTAGAGAGCATGAAAATGACCTAAATGTTACCCCCAATGACACAAATACACTTATTTGATGCACCAGATTGCTTAAAAACCCTAATTGGACAAGAATAAGAGTAAGGAGGACGAAAATGAACTAAATACAAATTCATTGATACAAACACAGGTATTGGATTCACAAGATTGGTTAAAAACCCTAATCGGACTAGAACAAGCCTAGGTAAAACAAAAATGACCTAAATGTTAATCCAATGACACAAATACACCTATTGGATGCACAAGTGTGCTTAAAAACCCTAATAGAACAAGAATAAGCTTAAGAAGGACGAAAATGACGTAAATATTAATTCAATGTCACAAACACACGTATTGGGTGCCCAACATTGGTTAAAAACCATAATTGGACTAGAATATGCCTAGGGAGGACGAAAGTGACCTAAATATGAATCTAATGACCCAAACACACGAATTGGATGCCCATGATTGGTTAAAATCCCTAATTGGACAAGAATAAGTTTAGGGATGACGAATATAACCTAAAAGTTAATTTATTAACACAAATGAACTAATTGGATGAAAATAAGCCAAAGGAGGATGAAAATGACCTAAATGTTAATCAATTGGTACAAACACACCTATTTGATGCACAATATTGGTAAAAAAAAAACCCGAATTGGCCAAGAATAAGCCTAGGGAGGACGAAAATGACCTAAATGTTAATCCAATGACAAAAACGAACTTACTGGATGCACAAGATTGGTTAAAATACCTAATTGGACTAGAATAAGCCTATGGAGGAAGAAAATGACCTAAATGTTAATCCAATGACACAAATGAACTTATTGGATGCACAAGATTGGTTAAAACCCCTAATTGGACAAGAATAAGTCTAGGGAGGACGAAAATGAATTAAATGTTAATCCAATGACACAAACACACCTATTGGATGCATAAGATTGGTGATAAACCTTAATTGGACCATAATAAGACTAGGGAGGAAGAAATGACCTAAATGTCAATCCAATGTCACAAATGAACTTATTTGTTGCACAAGATTTCTTAAAAACCCTAATTGGACTAGAAAAAGCCTATAGACGACGAAAATGACCTAAATGCTAATCCAATGACAAAAACACACCAATTGGACGCACAAGATTGGTTAAAAATCCTAATTGGACAACAATAAGCCTATGGAAGACGAAAATCACTTAAATGTTAATCCAATGACAGAAACACACCCATTGGATGCTCAAGATTGGTTAAAAACTCTAATTGGACTAGATTAAGCCTAGGTAAGACGAAAATGACCTAAATGTTAATCCAATGACACAAACACACCTATTGGATGCTCAATATTGGTTAAAAACACTAATTGGACAAGGATAAGCCCCGAGAGGATAAAAATGACCCAAATGTTAACCAAATGAAACAAATACACTTATTGGATGCACAAGATTGCTTAAAAACACAAATTGGACAAGAATAAGTGTAAGGAGGAGGAAAATGAACTAAATATAAATTCAATAACACAAACACACGTATTCGATTCCCAAGATTGGTTAACAACCCTAATTGGACTATAATAAGCCTAGGTAAAACGAAAATGACCTAAATATTAATCCAATTACACAAACACACCAATTGGGTGCACAAGATTGGTTAAAAACCCTATTTGGACAAGAATAAGCCTAGGAAGGATGTTAATGACCTTAATGTTAATCCAATGACACAAATACACCTATTGGATGCACAAGCGTGCATAAAAACCCTAATTGGACAAGAATAAGCTTAAGGAGGATGAAAATGATGTAAATATAAATTCAATGACACAAAAACACCTATTGGATGCCCAAGATAGGTTAAAAACAATAATTGGACAAGAACATGCCTAGGGATGACGAAAATGACCTAAAAGTTAAATGACACAAATACACCAATTGGATGCGCAAGATTGGTTAAAATCTCTAATTGGACAAGAATAAGTTTAAGGATGACGAAAATGACCTAAAAGTTAATTCAATGACACAAATGAACTTATTGGATGCACAATATTGCTTAAAAACGTTAATGGGACTAAAATAAGCCTAAGGAGGATGAAAGTGACCTAAATGTTATTCCAATGACACAAATGAATTTATTGGATGCCCAAGATTGGTTAAAACCCTAATTGGACCAATATAAACCTATGGAGGAAGAAAATGACCTAAATTTTAATCCAATTACACAAATGAACTTATTGGATGCACACGATTGCTTAAGAACCCTAATTGGACTAGAATAATCCTATAGAGGATGAAAATAACCTAAATGTTAATCTAACGACACAAACACACCAATTGGATGCACAAGAATGGTTAAAAACCCTAATTGGACAAGAATAAACTTAAGGAGGACGAAAATGAACTAAATATAAATTCAATGACATAAATACACTTATTGGATGCTCAAGATTGGTTAAAAGCCCTAATTGGACTAGAATAAGCCTAGGGAAAACGAAAATGACATAAATGTTAATGCAATGACACAAACACACCAATTGGATGCACAAGATTGGTTAAAATCCCTAATTGGACAAAAATAAGCCTAGGGACGATGTTAATGACCTTAATGTTAATCCAATGACACAAATACACATATTGGGTGCACAAGAGTGCTTAAAAACCCTAATTGGACAAGAATAAGCCTAAGGAGGACGAAAATGATGTAAATGTTAATTCAATGACACAAACACACCTATTGGATGCCCAAGATTGGTTAAAAACCCTAATTGGACAAGAATATGCCTAGGGAGGACGAAAATGACCTAAATATGAATCCAATGACACAAACACACCAATTGGATGCACAAGATTGGTTAAAATCCCTAATTGGACAAGAATAAGTTTAGGGAGGACGAAAATGACCTAAAAGTTAATTCAATGACACAAATGAACTTATTCTATCCACAATATTGCTTAAAAACTTTAATTGGACTAAAATAAGCCTAAAGAGGACGAAAATGATCTAAATGTTAATCCAATGACACAAATAAATGTATTGGATGCACAAGATTGGTCAAAAACCCTAATTGGACAAAAATAAGCCTACGAACGAAGAAAATGACCTAAATGTTAATTCAATGACACAAATGAACTTATTGGATGCACAAGATTGGTTAAAAACCGTAAATAGACAAGAATAAGCCTAGGGAGGACGAAAATGACCTAAATGTTAATCCAATGACACAAACACACCAATTGGATGCACAAGATTGGTTAAAAAACCTAATTGGACAAGAATAAGCCTAGGGATGACGAAAATGACCTAAATTTTAATCCAATGACACAAACACACCTAATGGATGCTCAAGATTGGTTAAAATCCCTAATTGGACAAGAATAAGACTAGGGACGACGAAAACGACCTAAATTTTAATCCGATGACACAAACATGTAAGACATATGACTCCCTGATCATGACTTTGATATAGGGGGAGAATACTTGACATATGCCTCCTTGATCATGATTTTGATATAATGTCCAAACATACAATGTACATGCATTATTTGATTGATCTAATTGTTTGAATTGAGAAATATTTCAGGAAAATGAACAAACACTACACATTTGGACAAAACTTGGAAGTCAAGCAATCACTCAAAGATGGATGATATACTACCAGCTTGAAGAATGATGTATAAATGTGTCTAGTGTTAATAGTGTCCATTAGGTAGACTTAATCATAATGATTTCTCACATAATATCTGTCAATGAAATCATAAAATAAGGTTTTAATCAATCAAGTAATAAATCACTTGATAAGTCAATTGATTAATCAATTGGGCAATCGATTGTTTGACTCAGAATAAAAAAATTTACTAAGTAAATCGATTACTTAAAGGTTTTTAGTGAAACCTGTATTCTGGGTTTAAATCAATCAATTGGACAATCGATTTGCACATCAATTGAGTAATCGATTTTTTTATTCACAGAACCAAGCTCGTGTTGAGTTAATCGATTGACAAATCGATTACAAAAATACTTTTTCATCAGACATGGGTTTTGTGATCAACGCAATCGATTGGACAATCAATTGAAATAAGTTTCTTAAGTTGCAAGGTATGCACTAATCGATTAGGTAATCGATTGAAAGAATAAACTAGTTAATCATTTATCAAAAACATGTTGCATAATCGAATGGCACATCGATTTCAACTAAAATAGTTGAGCTACTGTAACAAGCCAAATCAATTGGCAAATCGATTGGATTAAAACATTTGAGTCACTGTGACCAGTCAAGTCGTTTGGCAAATCGACTGAATTAAAACATTTGAGTCACTGTGACCAGTCAAGTCGATTGGCAAATCGATTGGAGTAAAACATCTGAGTCACTGTGATCAGCCAAATCGATTTGCAAATCGACTGAAGTAAATGTTTGAGTTATAGGGAGAATTCAGCCCATTTCCAAATCGATTATGACAATGAATATGAGTCGACTAAGTAATCGATTGTTTTGATCTCGTTGTTTGAACAAAACACCTATAATCGATTCTGATATAAACTTAGTATCAGTTTTTGATTCATTCATTAAAAGAATCGATTAGCAAATCGATTAGTTCTTCTATTTTCAAGATTCAAGAAAAACAAGAAACGCGATAATCAATTAGGCAATCGATTAAGCTGAAATTACACTTTAATAAAATCGATTGGCAAATCGATTTATCTGATGTTTTTCTGAAAATATATAAACTGATTCAATCACAAATTTCACATAACACTTGAATCATAACAATCATTTTTTTCTCATAAACTCAATAATGAAATACACTTGGAAAAAGATTGTCATATCTCACTAAAGTACATTGGCAAATTCTATGTGAGATATTCATTTGTGATTGAGTCGTTCTTCTTAGTCTTCTTTTATTTCTTTTGTAAGAACAACGTTTCTGGAAAATCCAGTGGTGTAAACTGGTGGCTATCTTTGTTGGTGCTTGTGTTCATCAAGAAGAAGTCTCAACATGATCTCGTGAGGGTTTGGCAAGTAGCTCTTAGGGATAAGTTGGTGTTGTAATAGAAGTGACGTTCATTTGGATGGATAGGTTGTGATTAAGCTGGAAAGTCTGTAAAAAGTACTCAAGTCAATTCTAGTGAAAGGCTGAAATCATTGTTGATTTCAGGACTGGATGTAGGCTATCAAACTAATAGCCGAACCAGTATAAATTCCTGGTGCACGATTTCCCTTATCTCTTTTCTTTATATTGATATTGCATGAATGTTTGTTCTTGAATGTTTGTATTTGTGAATCTTTGTTTCTGAATAATTTCTTGGGACTGTCATTGTTAACTTGGTTAATAATCTTGTAAAATTAGTGAAATCATTTCATATAATTTTTAATAACAGAGGCCATATTTTCTAACAATTGGCATCAACAGCTTTGGTTTTTTAGACAAATTCTTAAAAGAAAATGACCTCTGTAGAATTTTTGGGAGAAGGTGCATCCTTGGCCAGGCCCCCTGCATTCAATGGGGCCGCCTACATGTATTGGAAAGAGAGAATGTTAATTTTTCTAGAAGCAGTAATAGAGGGTCCCTATGTGCCTAGAATAGCTGGCACAGGTGAAACATTAATCTTAAAACCCAGATCAGATTGGTTTGATGAGGATAAAAAAAAGGTTGGCTATAATGCTATAATTGGAAAAGAATAAGCCTAGGGAGGAAGAAAATTACCCAAATGTTAATCCAATGACACAAACACACCTATTGAATGCAGAAGATTGGTTAAAAACCTTAATTGGATGAGAATAAGACTAGGGAGGACAAAAATGACATAATGTTATTCCAGTGACACAATCACCCATATTTGATACACAAGAATAAGCCTAGGTAGGACGAAATTGACCAAAATGATAATCAAATGAGACAAATACACCTATTGGATGCACAAGATTAATTAAAAACACTAATTGGACAAGAATAAGCATAGCGAGCACGAAAATTTCTTAAATGTTCATCCTATGACACAAACACACCTATTGGATGCACAAGATTGGTTTAAAACCCTAATTGGACTAGAATAAGCCTAGCGAGGACAAAAATGACCGAAATGTTAATCCAATTACACAAACACACCTACTTGATGCACAACATTGGTTAAAAACCCTAATTGGACTAAAATAAGCCTTAGGAGGATGAAAATTACCTAAATGTTAATCCAATGACACAAACACACCTACCGGATGCACAAGATTGGTTGAAAACTCTAATTGGAAAAGAATAAGCTTAGGGAGGACGAAAATGACCTAAATGTTATTCCAATGACACAAACACACATATTGGATGAACAATATTTGTTAAAAACCCTAATCAGACAAGAATAAGTCTATATATGACTAAAATGACCTTAATGTTAATCCAATGACACAAATGAACTTATTGGATGCACAAGATTGCTTAAAAACCCTAATTGGACAAGAATAAGTCTAGGAAGAACGAGAATAAGTTAAATGTTAATCTAATGACACAAACACACCCATTGGATGCACAAGATTGGTTATACACCC
>JBBPBR010000007.1:28269270-28294867 GCA_037974775.1 Cicer pinnatifidum | reverse complement strand
AATGACAGAAACACACCCATTGGATGCTCAAGATTGGTTAAAAACTCTAATTGGACTAGATTAAGCCTAGGTAAGACGAAAATGACCTAAATGTTAATCCAATGACACAAACACACCTATTGGATGCTCAATATTGGTTAAAAACACTAATTGGACAAGGATAAGCCCCGAGAGGATAAAAATGACCCAAATGTTAACCAAATGAAACAAATACACTTATTGGATGCACAAGATTGCTTAAAAACACAAATTGGACAAGAATAAGTGTAAGGAGGAGGAAAATGAACTAAATATAAATTCAATAACACAAACACACGTATTCGATTCCCAAGATTGGTTAACAACCCTAATTGGACTATAATAAGCCTAGGTAAAACGAAAATGACCTAAATATTAATCCAATTACACAAACACACCAATTGGGTGCACAAGATTGGTTAAAAACCCTATTTGGACAAGAATAAGCCTAGGAAGGATGTTAATGACCTTAATGTTAATCCAATGACACAAATACACCTATTGGATGCACAAGCGTGCATAAAAACCCTAATTGGACAAGAATAAGCTTAAGGAGGATGAAAATGATGTAAATATAAATTCAATGACACAAAAACACCTATTGGATGCCCAAGATAGGTTAAAAACAATAATTGGACAAGAACATGCCTAGGGATGACGAAAATGACCTAAAAGTTAAATGACACAAATACACCAATTGGATGCGCAAGATTGGTTAAAATCTCTAATTGGACAAGAATAAGTTTAAGGATGACGAAAATGACCTAAAAGTTAATTCAATGACACAAATGAACTTATTGGATGCACAATATTGCTTAAAAACGTTAATGGGACTAAAATAAGCCTAAGGAGGATGAAAGTGACCTAAATGTTATTCCAATGACACAAATGAATTTATTGGATGCCCAAGATTGGTTAAAACCCTAATTGGACCAATATAAACCTATGGAGGAAGAAAATGACCTAAATTTTAATCCAATTACACAAATGAACTTATTGGATGCACACGATTGCTTAAGAACCCTAATTGGACTAGAATAATCCTATAGAGGATGAAAATAACCTAAATGTTAATCTAACGACACAAACACACCAATTGGATGCACAAGAATGGTTAAAAACCCTAATTGGACAAGAATAAACTTAAGGAGGACGAAAATGAACTAAATATAAATTCAATGACATAAATACACTTATTGGATGCTCAAGATTGGTTAAAAGCCCTAATTGGACTAGAATAAGCCTAGGGAAAACGAAAATGACATAAATGTTAATGCAATGACACAAACACACCAATTGGATGCACAAGATTGGTTAAAATCCCTAATTGGACAAAAATAAGCCTAGGGACGATGTTAATGACCTTAATGTTAATCCAATGATACAAATACACATATTGGGTGCACAAGAGTGCTTAAAAACCCTAATTGGACAAGAATAAGCCTAAGGAGGACGAAAATGATGTAAATGTTAATTCAATGACACAAACACACCTATTGGATGCCCAAGATTGGTTAAAAACCCTAATTGGACAAGAATATGCCTAGGGAGGACGAAAATGACCTAAATATGAATCCAATGACACAAACACACCAATTGGATGCACAAGATTGGTTAAAATCCCTAATTGGACAAGAATAAGTTTAGGGAGGACGAAAATGACCTAAAAGTTAATTCAATGACACAAATGAACTTATTCTATCCACAATATTGCTTAAAAACTTTAATTGGACTAAAATAAGCCTAAAGAGGACGAAAATGATCTAAATGTTAATCCAATGACACAAATAAATGTATTGGATGCACAAGATTGGTCAAAAACCCTAATTGGACAAAAATAAGCCTACGAACGAAGAAAATGACCTAAATGTTAATTCAATGACACAAATGAACTTATTGGATGCACAAGATTGGTTAAAAACCGTAAATAGACAAGAATAAGCCTAGGGAGGACGAAAATGACCTAAATGTTAATCCAATGACACAAACACACCAATTGGATGCACAAGATTGGTTAAAAAACCTAATTGGACAAGAATAAGCCTAGGGATGACGAAAATGACCTAAATTTTAATCCAATGACACAAACACACCTAATGGATGCTCAAGATTGGTTAAAATCCCTAATTGGACAAGAATAAGACTAGGGACGACGAAAACGACCTAAATTTTAATCCGATGACACAAACATGTAAGACATATGACTCCCTGATCATGACTTTGATATAGGGGGAGAATACTTGACATATGCCTCCTTGATCATGATTTTGATATAATGTCCAAACATACAATGTACATGCATTATTTGATTGATCTAATTGTTTGAATTGAGAAATATTTCAGGAAAATGAACAAACACTACACATTTGGACAAAACTTGGAAGTCAAGCAATCACTCAAAGATGGATGATATACTACCAGCTTGAAGAATGATGTATAAATGTGTCTAGTGTTAATAGTGTCCATTAGGTAGACTTAATCATAATGATTTCTCACATAATATCTGTCAATGAAATCATAAAATAAGGTTTTAATCAATCAAGTAATAAATCACTTGATAAGTCAATTGATTAATCAATTGGGCAATCGATTGTTTGACTCAGAATAAAAAAATTTACTAAGTAAATCGATTACTTAAAGGTTTTTAGTGAAACCTGTATTCTGGGTTTAAATCAATCAATTGGACAATCGATTTGCACATCAATTGAGTAATCGATTTTTTTATTCACAGAACCAAGCTCGTGTTGAGTTAATCGATTGACAAATCGATTACAAAAATACTTTTTCATCAGACATGGGTTTTGTGATCAACGCAATCGATTGGACAATCAATTGAAATAAGTTTCTTAAGTTGCAAGGTATGCACTAATCGATTAGGTAATCGATTGAAAGAATAAACTAGTTAATCATTTATCAAAAACATGTTGCATAATCGAATGGCACATCGATTTCAACTAAAATAGTTGAGCTACTGTAACAAGCCAAATCAATTGGCAAATCGATTGGATTAAAACATTTGAGTCACTGTGACCAGTCAAGTCGTTTGGCAAATCGACTGAATTAAAACATTTGAGTCACTGTGACCAGTCAAGTCGATTGGCAAATCGATTGGAGTAAAACATCTGAGTCACTGTGATCAGCCAAATCGATTTGCAAATCGACTGAAGTAAATGTTTGAGTTATAGGGAGAATTCAGCCCATTTCCAAATCGATTATGACAATGAATATGAGTCGACTAAGTAATCGATTGTTTTGATCTCGTTGTTTGAACAAAACACCTATAATCGATTCTGATATAAACTTAGTATCAGTTTTTGATTCATTCATTAAAAGAATCGATTAGCAAATCGATTAGTTCTTCTATTTTCAAGATTCAAGAAAAACAAGAAACGCGATAATCAATTAGGCAATCGATTAAGCTGAAATTACACTTTAATAAAATCGATTGGCAAATCGATTTATCTGATGTTTTTCTGAAAATATATAAACTGATTCAATCACAAATTTCACATAACACTTGAATCATAACAATCATTTTTTTCTCATAAACTCAATAATGAAATACACTTGGAAAAAGATTGTCATATCTCACTAAAGTACATTGGCAAATTCTATGTGAGATATTCATTTGTGATTGAGTCGTTCTTCTTAGTCTTCTTTTATTTCTTTTGTAAGAACAACGTTTCTGGAAAATCCAGTGGTGTAAACTGGTGGCTATCTTTGTTGGTGCTTGTGTTCATCAAGAAGAAGTCTCAACATGATCTCGTGAGGGTTTGGCAAGTAGCTCTTAGGGATAAGTTGGTGTTGTAATAGAAGTGACGTTCATTTGGATGGATAGGTTGTGATTAAGCTGGAAAGTCTGTAAAAAGTACTCAAGTCAATTCTAGTGAAAGGCTGAAATCATTGTTGATTTCAGGACTGGATGTAGGCTATCAAACTAATAGCCGAACCAGTATAAATTCCTGGTGCACGATTTCCCTTATCTCTTTTCTTTATATTGATATTGCATGAATGTTTGTTCTTGAATGTTTGTATTTGTGAATCTTTGTTTCTGAATAATTTCTTGGGACTGTCATTGTTAACTTGGTTAATAATCTTGTAAAATTAGTGAAATCATTTCATATAATTTTTAATAACAGAGGCCATATTTTCTAACAATTGGCATCAACAGCTTTGGTTTTTTAGACAAATTCTTAAAAGAAAATGACCTCTGTAGAATTTTTGGGAGAAGGTGCATCCTTGGCCAGGCCCCCTGCATTCAATGGGGCCGCCTACATGTATTGGAAAGAGAGAATGTTAATTTTTCTAGAAGCAGTAATAGAGGGTCCCTATGTGCCTAGAATAGCTGGCACAGGTGAAACATTAATCTTAAAACCCAGATCAGATTGGTTTGATGAGGATAAAAAAAAGGTTGGCTATAATGCTATAATTGGAAAAGAATAAGCCTAGGGAGGAAGAAAATTACCCAAATGTTAATCCAATGACACAAACACACCTATTGAATGCAGAAGATTGGTTAAAAACCTTAATTGGATGAGAATAAGACTAGGGAGGACAAAAATGACATAATGTTATTCCAGTGACACAATCACCCATATTTGATACACAAGAATAAGCCTAGGTAGGACGAAATTGACCAAAATGATAATCAAATGAGACAAATACACCTATTGGATGCACAAGATTAATTAAAAACACTAATTGGACAAGAATAAGCATAGCGAGCACGAAAATTTCTTAAATGTTCATCCTATGACACAAACACACCTATTGGATGCACAAGATTGGTTTAAAACCCTAATTGGACTAGAATAAGCCTAGCGAGGACAAAAATGACCGAAATGTTAATCCAATTACACAAACACACCTACTTGATGCACAACATTGGTTAAAAACCCTAATTGGACTAAAATAAGCCTTAGGAGGATGAAAATTACCTAAATGTTAATCCAATGACACAAACACACCTACCGGATGCACAAGATTGGTTGAAAACTCTAATTGGAAAAGAATAAGCTTAGGGAGGACGAAAATGACCTAAATGTTATTCCAATGACACAAACACACATATTGGATGAACAATATTTGTTAAAAACCCTAATCAGACAAGAATAAGTCTATATATGACTAAAATGACCTTAATGTTAATCCAATGACACAAATGAACTTATTGGATGCACAAGATTGCTTAAAAACCCTAATTGGACAAGAATAAGTCTAGGAAGAACGAGAATAAGTTAAATGTTAATCTAATGACACAAACACACCCATTGGATGCACAAGATTGGTTATACACCCTAATTGGAGAATAATAAGCCTAGGAAGGACGAAAATTACCTAAATGTTAATCCAATGACACAAACACACGAATTGGATGCACAAGAAAAAGCCTAGGGATGGCAAAAATGACCTAAATGTTGATCCAATGACACAAATACACCTATTGGATGCACAAGATTGGTCAAAAAAACTAATTTGACAATAATAAGCCTAGGGAGGACGAAAATGATGTAACTGTTAATCCAATGACACAAACACACCAATTAAATGCCCAAGATTGGTTAAAAACCCTAATTGGACTAAAATAAGCCTAGGAAGGACGAAAATGAGCTAAATGGTAATCCAATGACAAAATACACCAATTGGATGCACAAGATTGGTTAAAAACCCTAATTGGACAAGAGTAGGCCTAACTGGACAAGAGTAGGCCTAACGAGCAAGAAATTGACCTAAATGTCCAAGTATACAAACACACCTATTGGATACACAAGATTGGTTAAAACCCATAATTGGACAAGAATAAGTCTAAGGAGGGCAAAAATGACCAAAATGTTAATCCAACGATACAAATGAACTTATTGGAATTACAAGATTGCTTTAAAACCCAAATTGAACTAGAATCATCCTAAGGAAGATGAAAATGAGCTAAATGTTAATCCAATGACAAAAACATACCTATTCAATACACAAGATTGGTTAAAAATCCTAATAGGACAAGATTAAGCCTAGGGTGGACGAAAATGACCTAAATATTAATCAAATGACACAAACACACCTATTGGATGCACAAGATTGGTTAAAAAAACTAATTGGACAAGGGTATGGGGTAAATGTTATTCACGTGACACAAACACACCTATTTGATGCACAAAACATGTTAAAAACCCAAATCAAACAAGAATGAGCCTAGGGAGGACGAAAATGACCTAAATGTTAATCCATTGACACAAATAAACTTATTGGATGTACAAGATTGCTTAAAAACCCTAATTGGCTAGAATAAGCCAAAGGAGAATGAAAATGACCTAAATGTTAATCCAATGACACAGACACACCTATTAGATGCCAAAATTGGTTTTAAAAAAACCCCCAATTTGACTAGAATAAGCCTAGGGAGGATGAATATGACCTAAATGTTAATCCAACGAAACAAATGAACTTATTTGATGCACAAGATAGCTTAAAAACCCAAATTGGACTAGAATAAGCCTAAGAAGGAAGAAAATGACCCAAATGTTAATCCAATGACACAAACACACCTATTGGATACACAAGATTGGTTAAAATTCTTAAGAGGACAATAATAAGCCTAGAGAGGACGAAAATGACCTAAATGTTAATCCATTGACACAAACACACCTAATTGATGCACAAGACTAGTTATAATTCCTAATTGGACAAGAGTACGCATAAGGAGGACGAAAATGACCTAAATGTTAATCCAATGACACAAACACACCGATTGGATGCACAAGATTTGTTAAAAACCCTTATTGGAAAAGAATAAGCCTAGGAGGACGAAAATGACGTAAATGTTAATCCAAAGACACAAACACACCTATTGGATGCACAAGATTTGTTAAAAACCTTAATTGGACACAAATAAGCCTAAAGAGGACAAAAATGACATAAATGTTAATCCAGTGGCACAAACACACCAATTTGACGCACAAGATTTTATAAAAACACTGATTGGACAGGAATAAGCCCAGGGAAGACGAAAATGACCTAAATGTTCATCCAATGACGCAAACACACCTATTGGATGCACAACTTTTGTTAAAACCCTAATTTATGAAGATTATTCACAAGGAGAACAAAAATGACCTAAATGTTAATCAAATGACACATCTATTGGATGGACAAGATTGGTTAAAAACCTTAAATGGACAAGAATAAGCCGATGGAGGACAAAAATGACCTAAATGTTAATCGAATGTCAGAAACACACCAATTTTGATGCCCAAGATTGGTTAAAAACCCTTTTTGGACAAGAATAAGCCTAGGGAGGACGAAAATGACATAAATGTTAATCCAATGACACAAATGAACTTATTTGATGCAAAAGATTGCTTAAAACCTCTAATTGGACTAGTATAAGCTTAAGGAGGATGAAAATGACCTAAATGTTATCCAATGACACAAACACACCTATTGGATCCACAAGATTTGTGAAAAACCCTAATTGGACAAGAATAAACCTAGGGAGGAAGAAAATGACCTAAATGTAATCCAACGACACAAACACACCTATTGGATGCACAAGATTGGTTAAAAACCACAATTGGACAAGAATAAGCCTAGGGGGTTGAAAATTACCTAAATGTTCATCAAATGACACAAACACACCTATTGGACGCACAAGATTGGTTAAAATCCCTAATGGGACAAGAATAAGAATAGCGAGGACAAAAATGACCTAAATGTTAATCCAATGACACAAATGAACTTATTGGATGCTTAAGATTGTTTAAAAACGCTAATTGGACTTGAATAAGCCAAGTGAGGACGTAAATGACCTAAATGTTAATCCAATGACACAAACACACCTATTGGATGCACAAGATTGGTTAAAACCCCTAATTGGACTAGAATAAGCCTAAGGAGGACGAAAATGACCTAAATGTTCTTCCTATGGCACTGACACACCAATTGGATGCACAAGATTGGTTAAAAACCCTAATTGGACAAGAATAAGCCTAGGGAGCGCGAAAATAAACTAGATGTTAATCCAATGACACAAACACACCTATTGGATACACAAGATTGGTTAATAACCCTAATTGGACAAGAATGAGCCTTGGGAGGACGAAAATGACCAAAATGTTAATCCAATGAAACAAACATACCTATTGTATTGCACAAGATTGGTTAACAACCCGAATTCGACAAGAATAAGCCTAGGGAGGACGAAAATGACCTAAATTTTAGTCCAATGACACAAAACACCTATTGGAGGCAAGATTGGCTAAAAAGCCTAATTGGACAGGAATAACCCTAGGGAATACAAAAATTACCAAAATGTAAATCCAATGACACAAATGACTTTATTGGATGCAAAAGATTGCTTAAAAACCTTAATTGGGCTAGAATAAGCCTAACGAGGACAAAATGACCTAAATGTTAATCCAATGACACAAATGAATATATTGGATGCACAAGATAGGTTAAAAATGCTAATTGGACTAGAATAAGCCAAGGGATGACGTAAATCACCTAAATGTTAATCCAATGACACAAACACATCTATTGGATGGACAAGATTGGTTAAATACCCTAATTGGACAAGAATAAGCCTAGGGAGGACAAAAATGAACTAAATGTTAATCGAATGACAGAAACACACCAATTTTGATGCCCAAGATTGGTTAAAACCCCTAATTGGACAAGAATAAGCCTAGGGAGGAGGAAAATGACCTAAATGTTAATCCAATGACACAAATGAACTTATTTGATGCAAAAGATTGCTTAAAACCCCTCATTGGACTAGTATAAGCTTAAGGAGGATGAAAATGACCTAAATGTTATCCAATGACACAAACACACCTATTGGATCCACAAGATTTGTGAAAAACCCTAATTGCAGCAGAATAAGCCTAGGGAGGAAGAAAATGACCTAAATGTATTCCAACGACACAAACACACCTATTGGATGCACAAGATTGGTTAAAAACCACAATTGGACAAGAATTAGCCTAGGGGGGTTGAAAATTACCTAAATGTTCATCCAATGACACAAACACACCTATTGGATGCACAAGATTGGTTACAATCCCTAATTGGACAAGAATAAGAATAGCTAGGACGAAAATGACCTAAATGTTAATCTAATGACACAAATGAACTTATTGGATGCGCAAGATTCTTTAAAAACGCTAATTGGACTAGAATAAGCCGAGTGAGGATGTAAATGACCTAAATGTTAATCCAATGACACAAACACACCTATTGGATGCACAAGACTGGTTAAAACCCCTAATTGAACTACAATAAGCCTAGGGAGGACGAAAATGACCTAAATGATAATCCAATGACACAAACACACCTATTGGATGCATAAGATTGGTTAAAAACCCTAATTGGAAAAGTATAAGCCTAGGGAGGACGAAAATAACCTAAATGTTAATCCAACAACACAAACACACCTATTGGATGGACAACATTGTTTAAAAACCCTAATTGGACAAGAATTAGCCTCGGGAGGACGAAAATGACCTAATTTTCCATCTTATGACACAAACACACCTATTGGATGCACAAAATTGGTAAAAAAAAAAAAACCTAATTGGACAAGATTAAGCCTAGGGAAGATGAAAATGATATAATTGTTATTCCAATTACACAAATGAACTTATTTGATACAGAAGATTGCTTAATAACCATAATTGGACAAGCATAAGACTAGGGAGGACGAAAAATACCTAAATGTTAATCTAATGACACAAATTAACTTATTGGATGCAAAAGATTGGTTAAAAACCCTAATTGGACAAGAATAAGCCTTGGGAGAATGAAAAGAACCTTAATTTTAATCCAATGACACAAACACACCTTTTGGATGCACAGTTTTGGTTAAAAACCCTAATTGGACATGAATAAGCATAGGGAGGACGAAAATGACCTAAATATTAATCCAATGACACAAATGAACTTATTGGACGCACAAGATTGCATAAAAACCCTAATCAGACTAGAAGAAGCCTAAGGAGGACGAAAATGACCTATATGTTAATCCGACACAAACACGCCTATTGGAAGCACAAGATGGGTTAAAAAAACCCTAATTGGATAAAAATAAGCCTAGGGAAGATGAAGATGACCTAAATGTTAATCCAATGACACAAACGCACCTATTATATGCACAATATTGGTTAAAAACACTCATTGGACAAGAATAAGCCTAGGGAGGGCGAAAGTGACCTAAATATTATTCCAATGGTGCAAACACACCTATTGGATGCACAAGATTGCTTAAAAACCATAATTGGATAGGAATAAGCTTAGGGAGGACGAAATTGACCAAAATGTTAATCCAATGACACAAACACACCTATAGGATGCATAAGATTGGCTAAAAAAACCAAATTGGACAAGAATAAGCCTAGGGAGGACGAAAATGAAGTAAATGTTCATCTTATGACACAAACACACCTATTGGATGCACAAGAATGGTTAAAAATCCTAATTGGACAAGAATATGCCTAGATAGTACGAAAATGACCTAAATGTTAATCCAATGACACAAATAAACTTATTGGACGCACAAGATTGCTTAAAAACCCTAATTCGACTAGAATAAGCCTAAGGAGGATGAAAATGACCTAAATGTTATTCCAATCACACAAACACATTTATTGGGTGCACAAGATTGGTGAAAACGCCTAATTGGACAAGAATAAGCCTAGGGAGGACGAAAATGGCCTAAACGTAAATAAAATGACACAAACACAGCTATTGGATGCACATGATTGGTTAAAAATTGTAATTGCACAAGAATAAGCCTAGGGAGGACTAAAATGACCTAAATGTTTATCCAATGACACAAACACACCAATTAAATGCAAAAGATTGGTTAAAACCCCTAATTGGACAAGAATAAGCCTAGGAATGATGAAAATAGCCTAAATATTAATCCAATGACACAAATGAACTTATTGGATGCAGAAGAATGCTTAAAACTGTAATTGGACTAGAATAAGCCTAAGGAGGATGAAAATTACATAAATGTTAATGTAATGCACTAACACACCTATTGGATGCACAAGATTGGTTAAAAGCCCGAATTGAAAAGAATAAGCCTAGTGAGGACGAAAATGATCTAAATGTTAATCCAATGAAACAAATGAACTTATTGGATGCAAAAGATTGCTTAAAAACCCTAATTGGACTAGAATAAGCCTAAGGAGGATGAAAATGACTTAAATATTAATCCAACGACACAAACACACAAGTTGGATGCACAATATTGGTTAAAATTCCTAATTGGACAAGAATAAGCGTAGAAAGGATGAAAATGACCAAAATGTTAATCCAATGACACAAACACACTTATTGGATGCACATGATTGGTTAAAACCCCTAATTGGAGTAGAATTATTCTATGGAGGACGAAAATGACCTAAATGTTAATCCAATTACTCAAATGAACTTATTCGATGCGCAAGATGTGTTAAAACCCCTAATTAGACTAGATTAAGCTTAGGGAGGACGAAAACGACCTAAATGTTAATCCAATGACACAAATGAACTTATTGGATACATAATATTGCTTAAAAACCCTAATTAGACTAGAATAAGCCTAAGAGGACGATAAATACATAAATGTTAATCCTATGACACAAACACACCTATTGGTTGCACATGATTGGTTAAAACCCCTAATTGGACAAGAATAAGCCTAGGGAGGAAGAAAATGACGTAAATGTGAATCCAATGACAGAAACACGCCTATTAGATGAACAAGATTGGTTAAAAACACTAATTGGAGTAGAATTATTCTATGGAGGACGAAAATGACCTAAATGTTTATCCAACGACTCAAATGAACTTATTCGATGCCCAAGATTGGTTGAAAACCCTAATTAGACAAGAATTAGCTTAGGGAGGACGAAAATGACCTAAATGTTAATCCAATGAAACAAATGAAGTTATTGGATACATAAGATTGCTTAAATACCCTAATTAGACTAGAATAAGACTAAGAGGACGAAAATGACCTAAATGCTAATCCAATGACACAAACACACCTATTGGATGTAAAAGACTGGTTAAAAACCCTAATTAGACAAGAATAAGCCTAGTGAGGACAAAAATGACCTAAATGTCCATCCTATCACACAAACACACCTATTAGATGCACAAGATGGGTTAAAACCCCTAATTGGACAAGAATAAGCATAGGGAAGAAGAAAATGACATAAATGTTAATCCAATTACACAAATGAACTTATTGGATGCACAAGATAGGTTAAAAACCCTAATTGGACTAGAATAAGCCTAGGGAGGAAGAAAATGACCTAAATTATAATCCAATGACACAAACACACCTATTGGATGCGTAAGATTGGTTAAAAATCGTAATTAGACAAGAATAAGTCTAGGGATGACGACAATCACGTAAATGTTCATCCAATGACACAAACACACCTATTGGATGCACAAGATTTGTTAAAAACCCTAATCGGTCAAGAATAAGCCTAAGGAAGACGAAAATGACCAAAATGTTAATCCAATGACACAAACAAACCTATTGGATAGACAAGATTGGTAAAAAACCTTCATTGGACAAGAATAAACCTAGGGAGGATGCAAATGACCTAAATGTTCATCCTATGATACAAACACACCTATAGGGTGCACAAGCGTCGTTAATAACCCTAATTGGATAAGAACTAGCCTAGGGAGGACGGAAATGACCTGAATGTTAATCCAATGACACAAACACACATTTTGGATGGACAAGATTGGCTAAAAGCCCTAATTGGACAAGAATAAGCCTAGGAAGGATGAAAATGACCTAAATGTTAAGCCAATGACACAAATGAACATATTGGAAGCACAAGATTGGTTAAAAACCCTAATTGGACTTGAATTAGCCTATGGAGGACAATAATGACCAAAATGATAATCCAATGACAGAAACACACCTATTGGATGCATAAGATTGGCTCAAAACCCTAATTGGACAAGAATAAGCCTAGGGAGCACGAAATTGACCAAAATGTTAATCCGATGACACAAATGAACTTATTTGATGCATAAGATTGGTTAGAAATCCTAATTGGAGAAGAATATGCCTACATAGGACGAAAGTGACCTAAATGTTAATCCAATGACACATATTAACTTATTGGATGCACAAGATTTCTTAAAACCCCTATTTGGACTAGAATAAGCCTAACGAGGACGAAAATGAACTAAATGTTAATCCAATGACAAAAACACACCTATTGGATGCATAAGATTGGGTAGTGTAAGACCAATAGTTTTAAATTGTAAATTATGCAACTTTAGGGTATGTTGTGCTGGTCAGTGAGCGACTACACTCTTGTATGTCGTGCTGGTCTGTGAAAGACTGCACACTAGTAAATCATGCTGATCCGTGAGAGACTGCACCTTGGTAATAAGTATTGGTCTGTGAGAGGCTGTACAATTATGATTTACGCCCCTCGAGGAGGGCTTTGGTTTGGAATTTTGAAATCATGCATTTTGGCATATACGCATTGTATTAGAGTGTTTGGCATACGAGTTATGTTTGTTATACTATGATGATTGTGTATACATATTCGATTATTGTTGTGATTTGTCGTAATTGCTTTGAGGTGTGAAGTTGGGTTGATTAAGTTTTGGTGTTAATTAAGTGTTAATAATTGATAATATTAATATTTGAAGTGTTGATTGATTCATAGCTATTTTAGAACTGAAAATCTGCATTTTCTCTGTTATATTCGGCTACGATAGTGCAATTTGTTAAAACTTCATTTTTCAAAATTGTTTAAGCATTTTTGGACATATGAAAACCCTTTCGAGGAGTATGCTAAGACAAAAGGTTATTTTGAGCATTTGAAAATATAAGAATTTAACTAAGTGTTATTTGTTAATTTCGGTTGGTGACCCTTTACAATTATTGTGGAATTTGGGCTTTACCCTTAGATGATACCCGAGTTCATTCCACCGACTGTTACCTTGATGGCGGAGACGTCGTTAGACTTCTGTGATCTAGACTCGCCGACTGCTTGGGTATATGACCCCGTCTCAAGCAGGGCTGTTTATACGGGGAGGGTAGTGAGGACTAGTAGGAAAGCTGGGGCAGTATTTCTTGTAGAACTCACTCGTGAGAAGATCGATTATCTGGTACCTTTCGGATTAGTGCTTGGGATGAGTGGAGCTTGGGAAGATGCGAAGGATTCCTCAGTTAGAGTGGAGGCAGAGGCCGCCGTAGGAGCTGAGGATACAGTGGTTGGACTAGGGACTGGTAGAAAGGATAAGGGGCCGATGCCCATGGAGCGAGAGATTGTAGGGCCATCTAGGCGGGCCGAGTCAGAGCTTCCTCTTCTATTGGATGATCCTTTACCGACTGCCATTGAAGTAGGAGACTGTTTTGAGGTCCCAGCACCGCTGAAGCCACCTATCTCGTGGGTGGATCTGACTTCTAAAGAGAGCGATCCGTCTATGGATGTTGATGAGGATGAGGTTACCTTGAAGATGGATGTTGCGTCAGACGGGACTTGTGGAGTGTGTGGAGGTCACCCATGTTACTGTAGTTGCTAGGGTATGATCAGATTAGTTTTGTGGTATAGGGACTTGATATCTTTCTTTTGGTGGTTGTACTTATTTCATTTTGGGATGACTGTAACTATACTTATACGGTTAGATGACTTCTGTCATGGTGGGTCCATGTTCCATTTTTTTTGACGTGACCATGGGGGATTAGTATTTCTTGGAGCAGTACTTATACATGTGTCTGCCGAGAATACCCCAGGGGTGTGAGCGATGTCTGATAGGTCTCATAGCCCTGGCGTATTTTATATTTGGATATTTTGGTTTATCGCCTCAAAACTATTTCAGTTTGTTATAATTATGATGTAATTAATTATAACAATTGAAGTCTGTGTTACGCTTTGGTATTTCATAAGTGGATTTTTGGAAGAAAAAAAAATACACTCACGCTGTTAAAAATCGGGGTGTTACATTGTGGTATCAGAGCCTTGGTTAGATTGTAGGCTGACCTGTATGTTAGAAGTCGTTATCTGATCATGCGTCGGGGTAAGTTGTTTGAGTTGTCAAGTCTTGTGTTATTTGTTATGTGTTGATGAAGTCGAAAGTTGTCTTATGGAATTCTTCTAAGAGGTGTTAAGATTTCTTCTTGATGTTGGTTTTATAGGAAACAATGCCTCCAAGAAGGAACGACGCTGCAAGAGTCAACATCAACAAGGACGATCAAATGGCTGAAGCAATGAATAATATGGTTGCTTCTATTGCTGCACAGACAACTGGAAAGACTTTGCAGGATCTGGAGAAGAGGGAAAGAGAGATCCGTGTTGCTGAATCTAGGGGATTCAAAGATTTTCCTCGTTACAATCCTCCAAAGTTCAAGGGTGATGAGAGCCCGGAAAAAGTTGATCAATGCATTCAAGAAGTGGAAAAGATCTTCGAAATGATTAATTGTCAAGCAAGGGTGAAGGTCAACTATGCTACGCATCTGCTGCTAGGGGATGCCGAATATTGGTGGAGAAGTACCAAACTTCTAATGGGATCAGCACATGAGGAGGTGAATTGGGAGTCGTTCAAAAAGAAGTTTTTAGACAAATACTTTCTGATGAGTACCAGCACTAAGCTGGGGGATGATTTTCTTAAACTCTATCAGGGAATATGACAGTGGGTGAGTACACTGCTAAGTTTGAGTCATTGTCAAGGCATTTTAGGTTTTTCCGTGAAGAGGTTCATGAACAATTTATATGTCACCGTTTCCAAAACGGACTGAAGTATGAGATTCAAGACTCTGTCCTGCCATTGGGAATTCAACGTTTCCAAGTCTTAGTGGAGAAATGTAGAGAAGTGGAGGACATGAAGAACAAGAGAGCCAACCGAGGAGGGAACTTTAGTTCCGGGGGGGCTAGTCGGATGAACCATCAGAACAACAAAGGAAAACAAGTTGTTAAGCCATATAACCGCCCGCAGAACAACAATAGGAGTCAAAATCACCCAGGGAACCAGAACTTTGGAAGACAATTGGGAAAAGTGATTCGATGTTTCCGATGTGGAAAAGAGGGACATTATGCTACTGCTTGTACGTCTAACAATCCAATTTGTTACAATTTCCAGAAGCCAGGACACATTGCAAGGGATTGCAGGGATCCGAAGGTGGAACCAATAGTGAATGCAACTAGGGCTACTCTTCCTACAGCTAGAGGACGCGTTTATTACGTAGGTGCTGAAGCTGGAAATCCATCTAGTAATTTGATTCAATGTGATTGTGAGATTGCAGGTAACACTCTAACTGCACTTTTTGATTCGGGGGCAACCCATTCCTTCATTGCTATGGATTGTGTGAATCATCTGAAGTTATCTGTGTCGTCTCTACCTTTTGATTTGGTTGTTTCTACACCTCCTAGACTTTGACAGTAAATTCTGCATGTTTACATTGTCAAGTAACTATCCAGAATAGGGATTTCTTGATTAATTTGATTTGTTTACCTCTACAATCCCTCGAGGTCATTCTCGGTATGGATTGGATGTCATATCATTATGTGATCTTGGATTGTGCTCGCAAACTGGTTCTTTTCCCCGAACCAGGAGTTGTTAAGTATCTAGCTGCTAACAAACTCGGAGAGTCACTAAGAGAAGGAACTCATGAGTTTCTGTCTTTGGCCAACATGGATGCAAAGGTGAATGTGAACATAGAAGATGTAGTGCTTGTGAAGGAGTACCAGGACGTATTTCCAATGGAAATTCCAGGGTTACCTCCAGTAAGGGAAGTGGACTTCTTCATTGATTTGCACCCAGGAACCGGACCAATTTCAATTGCGCCGTATCGAATGTCACCATTGGAATTAAATGAGCTCAAAGGCCAAATTGAAGATTTGTTAGAGAAGAAATTTATTAGGCCAAGTGTATCACCATGGGGAGCTCCGGTGTTGCTAGTTAAGAAGAAGGACGGAAGCTCACGCTTATGTGTGGATTATCGACAGCTTAATAAGGCGACTATTATGAATCGTTATCCTTTGCCACGTATCGATGATTTGATGGATCAATTGAGAGGAGCCGCGATATTTTCGAAGATTGACTTGAAGTCAGGTTACCATCAAATTCGAGTGAGAGAAGGAGATATTCAGAAAACAGCTTTCAGAACTCTTTATGGACATTATGAATATCTTGTTATGCCATTTGGAGTTACCAATGCACCAGCAATTTTTATGG
Organism: Cicer pinnatifidum; assembly: GCA_037974775.1. Lineage (NCBI taxonomy): Eukaryota > Viridiplantae > Streptophyta > Magnoliopsida > Fabales > Fabaceae > Cicer > Cicer pinnatifidum. The sequence continues at coordinate 28,277,650 of JBBPBR010000007.1, read as the reverse complement.
ACTACATGAACAGAATTTTTAGTCCATTTCTAGATAAATTTGTTGTGGTGTTCATTGATGATATTTTGATTTATTCAAGGACTGAGGAAGAACATGGAGAACATTTGCGCCAAGTTCTTGAAATTCTACGCGAGAAGCAATTGTATGCCAATTTATTGAAGTGTGAGTTTTGGCTAGAGAAAGTAAATTTCTTAGGACATGTGATAACCAATGAAGGAATCGTTGTGGATCCGGCAAAGATTGAGACAGTTCTTGCTTGGAAACAGCCTCGGACTGTCACTGATATACGAAGTTTTGTAGGACTGGCAGGATACTATAGGAGGTTTATTGAAGGTTTTGCGAAGATTGTAGTTCCGTTGACACAACTTACTAGAAAAGATCAACCATTTTCATGGACGGGGAAGTGTGAGAAAAAATTTCAGTTACTGAAGACAAAGTTGACAACCTCACCAGTATTGGTATTACCACAACCAGAACAACCGTATGATGTTTACTGTGATGCATCTCACCAAGGTTTGGGATGTGTTCTGATGCAACACAAGAAAGTTGTAGCTTACGCCTCACGACAATTGAAGATTCATGAAAGAAACTATCCTACTCATGATTTAGAGCTTGCTGCAGTAGTTTTTGCATTAAATATCTGGAGGCACTATCTATATGGATGCACGTTCACAGTGTTCAGTGACCATAAAAGTTTGAAATATTTGTTTGACCAGAAGGAATTGAACATGCGTCAGAGGAGATGGATGGAGACTCTCAAGGATTTTGATTTCACACTACAGTACCACCCTGGGAACGCCAATGTAGTGGCTGATGCACTAAGTAGAAGAAGTGTATCTATATCTTCAACAGTGATGGATAGACAACAAGAGTTGTGGGAAGCTTCTAGAGACTTACAATTGAATGTAGAGTTTGCACCGGGAACCTTGCAATTCGGAATGATTAAGATTTCGAGTGGACTACTCGAAGACATTGCGAATTTTCAAGATGACACATTAGTTCAAGAAAAGAGGAATCTAATAGTGCAAGGGAAGACAATTGAGTTTAAGATCGGACTAGATAATATTTTGAGATGTAATGGTAGGATTTGTGTACCAGAAATTGCAGATATGAGAAAAACAATTTTAGGAGAGGCTCATAAGAGTAAATTGAGTATTCATCCTGGAGCAACAAAGATGTATCAGGATTTGAGGCAGAATTATTGGTGGCCAGGAATGAAGAGACATGTAGTGGAGTATGTATCAACTTGTTTAACTTGTCAGAAAGCGAAAGTGGAACATCAACGACCTGTTGGAATGTTGCAACCTTTAGACATACCTGAGTGGAAGTGGGACAGCATTTCCATGGACTTTATAACTGGATTGCCGAAAACGAGGAGAAAGAATGATTCTATATGGGTGATAGTGGATCGATTGACTAAATCCGCACACTTTTTACCAGTAAAGACCATCTATAAGGTAGATAAGCTAACAAAGATCTACATTGTTGAGATTGTGAGATTACATGGAATCTCGTCGAGTATTGTATCAGACCGTGACCCAAAATTCACATCGCACTTTTGGGGAGCATTGCATGAAGCGTTGGGAACGAAACTAAGATTGAGTTTAGCTTACCATCCACAAACAGATGGACAAACTGAGAGGATAAATCAGTCCTTGGAAGACCTATTGATAGCATGTGTATTAGATGATAGAGGAAGTTGGGATGATGTACTTCCATTGGTTGAGTTTACCTACAACAATAGTTTCCACACAAGTATTGGAATGGCACCATATGAGACTCTGTATGGACGCAAGGGTCAAACGCCTTTGTGTTGGTATAAGGACGATGAAAGTATGATTGTAGGACCTGAGATGGTGAAATAGACTACAGATAAGGTCAAGAAGATAAAAGAGAAAATGAAGGTCTCACAGGATCGTCAGAGGAGTTATGCGGACAAACGACGCAGACCTTTGGAATTCGAGCAAGGGGATCATGTGTTTCTGAGAGTCACACCTACTACTGGAGTTGGACCATATCAGATTTCTGCACGAATTGGACCTGTTGCTTATCGGATTGCACTGCCTCCGATACTGTCTAAAATTCACGATGTATACATGTGTCGCAGTTAAGGAAATACCTTACAGATCTGTCACATGTGATCGAACCGGACACAATTCAATTGAAGGATAACTTGTCATTCGAAGTATTACCTGTAAGGATTGATGATAGGAAGATTAAGCGATTAAGGAACAAGGATGTTTCCTTGGTCAAGGTAATTTGGAACCCAACTACTGGAGATGCGACTTGGGAATTGGAGAGCAAGATGAGGGAACAACACCATGAGTTGTTTATCGATGCGTAGTTTCGAGGACGAAACTAATTTTAGGGGGGTAGTAATGTAAGACCCATAGTTTTTAAATTGTAAATTATGCACTTTTAGGGTATTTTAGTGTTGAACTCTAAGGCTTTTTAGCCAAATTATTGTATTTTGGTATTTTGTGAATTTAATGCCAAAAATATTGTTGGATCCCCAATTAAATTATTCGTCGAGCAATAGTTTTATTTATTTACGTTACGAAGAATTTAATACCAAACAATTTTGTTAAAATACCTCGGGTTAATGAAAATTGTATCTGTCAACAGAGTTGCGACGAGAGTTGATATTTTTAACAAAAAGTGGTTTGGGAAGTGATGGATGAAATAGTAATTTTATAAAATATCTAGATATTTTTAGATATTTGTAGTTTGATTTTAATAATATATATATATATATATATATATATATATATATATATATATATATTATTAGTTTAAGTATATATATTTATATATATAAAGTAAGGATATATATATATATTTAAGTGAAAGGAAGACAAGGCGAGAAACAGAGAGTAACAGAAACAGGCCTCGTGATCTTCTTCTCATTCTTTCTTTTGTTTTCCAAAACAAAAAACCAAAACCATAAAACACAAACTCCTATTTATTTTCTAGATCTAAGCTTCCATTCGAGAAGTGACAGAAGAAAAAGTTGTTCATTGCCACGCTGCGGTGCTAGTGAGCTAGTTTTCGACGCGACGTCACGAACTCAAATTTTACCGAAATTAATTACGGTGCCGTAATCGCGTATTAGAGCTAACGTTAAGGTAAGGGCTCCTTCCAAACTTTTAGTTTGCATTTAGGACATTATTTGTGATTTTGTGGAAAAGAAATTTGATGTATCAGATGTGTGGATTTGTAGAAAATGAATTTAATGTGATTTATATGTGTAGTGATTAAATTTGATGTGTTTGAGTAACGTAAAGAGTTATTTTCAAATAAATGAGTTTGAACTGAAGTTAAAATTTTACGAAAAATTTAGAGTTGTTAAAGTTATGAAAAAGTTCAGATTTTAACTAACTTAAAGAGTTTGAGCAAAAAGATAGCTTGAAATTAAAAATGATTAGAGTTTAAAATGTTACTCTTTAAATTACTCTTTTGATTGAGTTTAAAAAGAAAAAAAAAGTTTAGAGTATTTTATTAACTCAAGTTTAAAGTATTGGGTTACATTTCATAATACTAGTTGGGAAATTGGAATAATATGGGAACAGTAGGACACTTCGACTGTGTTTGCAATGTAAGGTAGTTTTTTTAGGAGTTAGATCTTGTTCACTCAATAAGGATTTGTTCATTGTACTTGATTGAAAATGTAAGGTCATTTTGCATAAAGAATTCAGTGAAGTTAAAAGTTAATAGAAAACAACTTTATTTTACATTTTCTTGCCTTTTCTCTGTTCTGTTGAACTTTTTGTATACTATCAATAATTGTTAATGGGTTTACGTTTCTTTATTAAGATAATTCCTATTCTATGCTTCCAGCGTCTACTTTGGTATGCATATTCATGGCTTAATTCATAATGTGTTTTCTTTTCAATGTCAAATTTGGACAATATTTGTTTTATTTAGTTTTAAGTGAATAATATAGATTATTTGGTTTTAAAAGTTTGGTGTGTGAGAAAAATTTAATTTTGGGAATTTTGTTGTGTTTGGATTAGCTTTATTGTGAACAAATTGTTATAAATATTCATGTTTATGTAGTTAGCTCCTTGAGTCTCGAAAAGGAATCGAGACCGTTGGCACCGAGTTAGCGGTGTGGAGAACTCTTATATATTAATGTTGTTGTGGTGATTTATGGTTGAAAATTTTAGAGATTGAATATGGTAATTAATGTTTGGAAACTTTGGGGATTTATGTTAGGTGCAATTGATGTGTTCATAATTAATATTATGAATTTTTGAGATGAAATTTATGTGTGTTGGTGGAAATTTAAATTGGTGTGAATAAATATGTTTGAGTATGCTATCTGTTTTATCTGAAAAATTATTAGTGTTAAATGAGTATAAAAAATGGGGAATCTTTTAATAGCTGCATTTACTTAATGATTATGGTGAAAAGAGTTAGAGTAGGCTTATGCATTTCATAATACATGGTGACCGCGATGGGGCCATGATGATAGTGGTGACCGTGATGGGCCACGTGATGATGCCATGTGAATTGTTGGTTCATCTTATCCTTGCGGGAATTGTCGCGTCGTGTTGATCTGTGAGATTTTGCACTCTAGAATGTGCTGATCTGTGAGCGATTGCACTCTAGAAAATCGTGTTGGTCTATGAGAGACTGCACGTTAGTAAATTGTGCTGGTCTGTGAGCGACTGCACTCTTGTATGTCGTGCTGGTCTGTGAGAGACTGCACGCTAGTAAATCGTGCTGATCCGTGAGAGATTGCACCTTGGTAATTAGTACTGGTCTGTGAGAGGCTGTACAATTATGATTTACGCCCCTCGAGGAGGGCTTTGGTTTGGAATTCTGAAATCATGCATTTTGGCATATATGCATTGTATTAGAGTGTTTGGCACGCGAGTTATGTTTGTTATACTATGATAATTGTGTATACATATTCAATTGTTGTTGTGATTTGTCGTAATTGCTTTGAGGTGTGAAGTTGGGTTGATTAAGTTTGGGTGTTAATTAAGTGTTCATAATTGATAATATTAATATTTGAAGTGTTGATTGATTCATAGCTATTTTAGAACTGAAAATCTGCATTTTCTCTGTTGTATTCGGCTACGATAGTGCAATTTGTTAAAACTTCATTTTTCAACATTGTTTATGCATTTTTGGACAAATGAAAACCCTTTCGAGGAGTATGCTAAGACAAAAGGTTCTTTTGAGCATTTGAAAATATAAGAATTTTGCTAAGTGTTATTTGTTAATTTCGGTTGGTGACCCTTTACAATTATTGTGGAATTTGGGCTTTTCCCTTAGATGATACCCGAGTTCATTCCACCGACTGTTACCTTGACAGCGGAGACTTCGTTAGACTTCCCTGATCGAGACTCGCCGACTGCTTGGGTATATGACCCCATCTCAAGCAGGGCCACTTATACGGGGAGGGTAGTGAGGACTAGTAGGAAAGCTGGGGCGGTATTTCTTGTAGAACTCACTCGCGAGAAGATCGATTATCCGGTACCTTCCGGATTAGTGCTTGGGATGAGTGGAGCTTGGGAAGATGCGAAGGATTCCTCAGTTAGAGTGGTGGCAGAGGCCGCCGTGGGAGCTGAGGATACAGTGGTTGGACCAGGGACTGGTAGAAAGGATAAGGGGTCGATGCCCATGGAGCGAGAGATTGTAGGGCCATCTAGGCGAGCCGAGTCAGAGCTTCCTCTTCTATTGGATGATCCTTTACCGACTGCCACTGAAGTAGCAAACTATTTTGAGGTCCCAGCGCCGCTGAAGCCACCTATCTCGTGGGTGGATTTGACTTCTGAAGAGAGCGATCCGTCTATGGATGTTGATGAGCATGAGGTTACCTCGAAGATGGATGCTGCGTCAGACGGGACTTGTGGAGTGTGTGGAGGTCTCCCATGTTACTATAGTTGCTAGGGTATGATCAGATTAGTTTTGTTGTATAGGGACTTGATATCTTTCTTTTGGTGGTTGTACTTATTTCATTTTGGGATGACTGTAACTATACTTATACGGTTAGATGACTTCTGCCTTAGTGGGTCCATGTTCCATTTTTTTTGACGAGACCATGGGGGATTAGTATTTCTTGGAGCAGTACTTATACATGTGTTTGCCGAGAATACCCCAGGGGTATCAGCGATGTTTGATAGGTCTCATAGTCCCGGCGTATTTTATATTTGGATATTATGGTTTATCGCCTCAAAACTATTTCAGTTTGTTATAATTATGATGTAATTAATTATAACAATTGTCGTCTGTGTTACGCTTTGGTATTTCATTAGTGGATTTTTGAAAGAAAAAAAAAATACACTCACGCTGTTAAAAATCGGGGTGTTACATGTAGAAACCCTAATTGGAAAACAATAAGCCTAAGGAGGACGAAAATGACCTAAATGTCAATCCAATGACACAAACACACCTATTAGGTGCACAAGATTGCTTAAAACCCCTATTTGGACAAGAATAAACCAAAGGAGGACGAAAATGACCTAAATGTTAATCCAATGACACAAACACAACTATTGGATGAACAAGATTGCTTAAAAAGCCTAATTGGACAAGAATAAGCCTAGAGAGGACGCAAATGACCTAAATGTTAATCCAATGACACAAATGAACTTATTGGATGCACAAGATTGCTTAAAAACCCTATTTGGACTTGAATACTCCTAAGGAGGACGAAAATAACCTAAATGTTAATCCAAGGACACAAACACACCTATTGGATGCACAAGATTAGTTAAAAACACTATTTGGACAAGAATAAGCCTAAGGAGTAAAACGTTGACCTAAATGTTAATCCAATGATACAAACACACCTATTGGATGCACAAGATTGGTTAAAATCCCTAATTGGACAAGAATAAGCCTAGGGAGTACGAAAATGACCTAAATGTTAATCCAATGACACAAACACACATATTGGATGCACAAGATTTGTTAAAAACCCTAATTGGACAACAATAAGCCTAGGGAGGACAAAAATGGCCTAAATGCTAATCCAATGACACAAATAAACCTATTGGACGCACAAGATTGGTTAAAAACCCTAACTGGACAAGGATAAGCCTAGGGAGGACGCTAATGACCTAAATGTTAATACAATAACACAATTGAACTTAGAAGATACAAAAGATTGATTTAAAATTGTACTTGGACTTGAGTAAGCCTAACGATAACGAAAATGACCTAAATATTAATCCAATGACACAAACACGCCTATTGAATGCACAAGATTGGTTAAAAACCCTAATTAGACAAGAATAAGCCTAGAGAGGATGAAAATGACCTAAATGTTAATCCAATGACACAAATGAACTTATTGGATGCACAAGAGTGCTTAAAAATCCTAATTGGACTAGAATAAGTCTATTGATGAAAATAACCTAATTGTTAATCCAATGACACAAACACAACTATTGGATGCACAAGATTGGTGAAAAACCCTAATTGGACAAGAATAAGTCTTGGGAGGACGAAAATGACCTAAATTTTAATCCAATGACACAAACGCCCCTATTGGATGCACAAGATTTGTTAAAAACCATAATTGGACAACAATAAGCCTAAGGAGGACGAAAAATGTCATAAATATTATTCCAATGATACAAACACACCTATTAGATGCACAAGATTGGTTAACAACCCTAATTGGACAAGAATAAGCCTAGGGAGGAAGAAATTGACCTAAATGCTCATCCAATGACACAAACACACCTATTGGATGCAAGATTGGTTAAAAACCCTAATTGGACAAGAATAAGACAAGGGAAGATGAAAACGACCAAAGTGTTAATCCAATGACACAAATGAACTTATTGGTTGCAAAAGATTGCTTAAAAATCCAAATTGGACTAGAATAAGCCTAAGGAGGACGAAAATGATCTTAGTATTATATAATGACACAATCCCACCAATTGGATGCACAAGATTGGTTAAAAACCCTAATTGGACAAGAATAAGCCTAGGGAAAACGAAAACGACCTAAATGTTAATCCAATGACACAAACACACCTATTGGATACACAAGATAGGTTAAAAACCCTAATTGGACAAGAATAAGCCTAGGGAGGACGAAAATGACCAAAATGTTAATCCAATGAAACAAACACACCTATTGTATTGCACAAGATTTGTTAACAACCCTAATTCGACAAGAATAAGCCTAGGGAGGACGAAAATGACCTAAATTTTAATCTAATGACACAAACGCACCTATTGGAGGCAAGATTGGTTAAAACCCCTAATTGGACAAGAATAACCCTGGGGAATACGAAAATGGCCAAAATTTTAATCCAATGACACAAATGAACTTATTGGATGCAAATGAATGCTTAAAAACCTTAATTGGGCTAGAATAAGCCTAAGGAGGACCAAATGACCTAAATGTTTATCC
>JBBPBR010000007.1:28257719-28269026 GCA_037974775.1 Cicer pinnatifidum | reverse complement strand
ATTTGTTAACAACCCTAATTCGACAAGAATAAGCCTAGGGAGGACGAAAATGACCTAAATTTTAATCTAATGACACAAACGCACCTATTGGAGGCAAGATTGGTTAAAACCCCTAATTGGACAAGAATAACCCTGGGGAATACGAAAATGGCCAAAATTTTAATCCAATGACACAAATGAACTTATTGGATGCAAATGAATGCTTAAAAACCTTAATTGGGCTAGAATAAGCCTAAGGAGGACCAAATGACCTAAATGTTTATCCGATGACACAAACACACCAATTGGATGCACAAGATTGGTTAAAAAACCTAATTGGACAAGAATAAGCCTAGGGAAGACGAAAATAACCTAAATGTTAATCCAACGACACAAACACACCTATTGGTTGCACAAGATTGGTAAAAACCCCTAATTCGACAAGAATAAGGCTAGGGAGGACAAAAATGACCTAAATGTAAATCCTATATCACGAATGAACTTATTTGATGCACAAGATTGGTTAAAATCCTAAATCGACAAGAATGAGGCTATGGAGGACAAAAATGACCTAAATGTTAATCCAGTAACACAAACACACCTATTGGATGCACAAGATAGGGAGGACGAAAATAACGTAAATGTTTATCCAAAATTACAAACACACCTATTGGACGCACAAGATAGGTTAAAAATCCTAATTAAACAAGAATAAGCCTAGGGAGGATGAAAGAGACATAAATGTTAAATCAATGAGACAAATACACATAGTGGATGCACAAGATTGGTTAAAAATCCTAATTTGACAAGAATAAGCCTAAGGAGAAAAAAATGACCTAAATGTTCATCCAATGACACAAACACACTTATAGGATGCACAACATTGGTTAAAAATCCATTTTGGAAAAGAATATGCCTAGAGAGCACGAAAAGGACCTAAATGTTAATACAATAACGCAAATGAAGTTATTGGATGCACAAGATTGCTTAAAAACCCGAATTGGACTAGAATAAGCCTAACGATGAAAATGACCTAAATGTTAATCCAATGACACAAACAAACCTATTGGACGCACAAGATTGGTTGAAAACCCTAATTGCACAAGAATAAGCCTAGGGATGACGAAAATGACCTAAATACTAATCCAATGAGACAAACACAGCTATTGGAAGTACAAGATTGGTTAAAAACCCTAATTGGACAAGAATAAACTTAGGGAGGACGAAAATGACCTAAATGTTTATCCAATGACAAAAACACACCTATTGGATGCACAAGATTGGTTAAAAACCCTAATTGTACAAGAATAAGCTTAGGGAGGACGAAAATGACCTAAATGTTAATCGAATGACACAAATGAACTTATTGGTTGCACAAGATTGTTTAAAAATTCTAATTGGACTAGAATAAGCCTTAGAAGGATGAAAATGACCTAAATGTTAATCCAATGACACAAACACACTTATTGGATGCACAAGATTGATGAAAAATCTTAATTGGACAAGAATAAGCCCAGGGGGTAAAAATGACCTAAATGTTAATCCAATGACAGAAATACACCTATTGGATGCACAAGATTGGTTAAAAACCCTAATTGGAAGAGAATACGACTAGGGAAGACGAAAATGACCTAAATGTTAATCTAAAGAGACAAACACACCTATTGGATGCACAAGATTGGCTAAAAACCCTAATTGGACAAGAATAAGCCTAGGGAGGACTAAAATGGCCAAAATGTTATTCCAATAACACAAACACATTTATTGGATGCACAAGATTAATTAAAAACCCTAATTGGACAAGAATAAGCCTAGTGAGGACGAGAATGACCTAAATGTTAGTCAAATGGCACAAACACACTTATTGGATGCACAAGATTGGTTAAAAATCCTAATTGGACAAGTATAAGCCTAGGGAGGAAGAAAATGACCTAAATGTTCACCCAATGACATAAATACACCTGTTGGATGCAAGATTGGTTAAAAACCCTAATTGGACAAGAATAAGCCTAGGGAAGACGAAAATGACCAAAATTTTAATCCATTGACACAAATGAATTTATTGGATGCAAAAGATTGCTTAAAAACCCTAATTAGACTAGAATAAGCCTAAGGAGGACGAAAATGACCTAAATGTTAAATCGATGACACAAACACACCAATTGGATGCACAAGATTGGTTAAAAACCCTAATTAGACAAGAATAAGCTTAGCGAAGACGAAAATGACCTAAATATTAATCCAATGATACAAACACACCTATTAGATGCACAAGATTGGTTAACAACCCTAATTGGACAAGAATAAGCCTAGGGAGGAAGAAATTGACCTAAATGCTCATCCAATGACACAAACACACCTATTGGATGCAAGATTGGTTAAAAACCCTAATTGGACAAGAATAAGACAAGGGAAGATGAAAACGACCAAAGTGTTAATCCAATGACACAAATGAACTTATTGGATGCAAAAGATTGCTTAAAAACCCAAACTGGACTAGAATAAGCCTAAGGAGGACGAAAATGATCTTAGTATTATATAATGACACAAACCCACCAATTGGATGCACAAGATTGGTTAAAAACCCTAATTGGACAAGAATAAGCCTAGGGAAAACGAAAACGGCCTAAATGTTAATCCAATGACACAAACACACCTATTGGATACACAAGATAGGTTAAAACCCCTAATTGGACAAGAATAAGCCTAGGGAGGACGGAAATGACCAAAATGTTAATCCAATGAAACAAACACACCTATTGTATTGCACAATATTTGTTAACAACCCTAATTCGACAAGAATAAGCCTAGGGAGGACGAAAATGACCTAAATTTTAATCTAATGACACAAACGCACCTATTGGAGGCAAGATTGGTTAAAACCCCTAATTGGACAAGAATAACCCTGGGGAATACGAAAATGGCCAAAATTTTAATCCAATGACACAAATGAACTTATTGGATGCAAATGAATGCTTAAAAACCTTAATTGGGCTAGAATAAGCCTAAGGAGGACCAAATGACCTAAATGTTTATCCAATGACACAAACACACCAATTGGATGCACAAGATTGGTTAAAAAAACCTAATTGGACAAGAATAAGCCTAGGGAAGACGAAAATAACCTAAACGTTAATCCAACGACACAAACACACCTATTGGTTGCACAAGATTGGTAAAAAACCCCTAATTCGACAAGAATAAGGCTAGGGAGGACAAAAATGACCTAAATGTTAATCCTATGGCACGAATCAACTTATTTGATGCACAAGATTGGTTAAAATCCTAAATCGACAAGAATGAGGCTATGGAGGACAAAAATGACCTAAATGTTAATCCAGTAACACAAACACACCTATTGGATGCACAAGATAGGGAGGACGAAAATAACCTAAATGTTTATCCAAAATCACAAACACACCTATTGGACGCACAAGATAGGTTAAAAACCCTAATTAAACAAGAATAAGCCTAGGGAGGATGAAAGAGACATAAATGTTAATTCAATGAGACAAATACACGTAGTGGATGCACAAGATTGGTTAAAAATCCTAATTTGACAAGAATAAGCCTAGGGAGGAAAAAATGACCTAAATGTTCATCCAATGACACAAACACACTTATAGGATGCACAAGATTGGTTAAAAATCCATTTTGGAAAAGAATATGCCTAGAGAGCACGAAAAGGACCTAAATGTTAATACAATAATGCAAATGAAGTTATTGGATGCACAAGATTGCTTAAAAACCCGAATTGGACTAGAATAAGCCTAACGATGAAAATGACCTAAATGTTAATCCAATGACACAAACAAACCTATTGGACGCACAAGATTGGTTGAAAACCCTAATTGCACAAGAATAAGCCTAGGGAGGACGAAAATGACCTAAATACTAATCCAATGAGACAAACACAGCTATTGGAAGTACAAGATTGGTTAAAAACCCTAATTGGACAAGAATAAACTTAGGGAGGACGAAAATGACCTAAATGTTTATCCAATGACACAAACACACCTATTGGATGCACAAGATTGGTTAAAAACCCTAATTGTACAAGAATAAGCTTAGGGAGGACGAAAATGACTTAAATGTTAATCGAATGACACAAATGAACTTATTGGTTGCACAAGATTGTTTAAAAATTCTAATTGGACTAGAATAAGCCTTAGAAGGATGAAAATGACCTAAATGTTAATCCAATGACACAAACACACTTATTGGATGCACAAGATTAATGAAAAATCTTAATTGGACAAGAATAAGCCCAGGGGGTAAAAATGACCTAAATGTTAATCCAATGACAGAAATACACCTATTGGATGCACAAGATTGGTTAAAAACCCTAATTGGAAGAGAATACGACTAGGGAAGACGAAAATGACCTAAATGTTAATCTAAAGAGACAAACACACCTATTGGATGCACAAGATTGGTTAAAAACCCTAATTGGACAAGAATAAGCCTAGGGAGGACGAAAATGGCCAAAATGTTATTCCAATGACGCAAACACATTTATTGGATGCACAAGATTAATTAAAAACCCTAATTGGACAAGAATAAGCCTAGTGAGGACGAGAATGACCTAAATGTTAGTCAAATGACACAAACACACTTATTGGATGCACAAGATTGGTTAAAAATCCTAATTGGACAAGTATAAGCCTAGGGAGGAAGAAAATGACCTAAATGTTCACCCAATGACATAAATACACCTGTTGGATGCAAGATTGGTTAAAAACCCTAATCGGACAAGAATAAGCCTAGGGAAGACGAAAATGACCAAAATTTTAATCCATTGACACAAATGAATTTATTGGATGCAAAAGATTGCTTAAAAACCCTAATTAGACTAGAATAAGCCTAAGGAGGACGAAAATGACCTAAATGTTAAATCGATGACACAAACACACCAATTGAATGCACAAGATTGGTTTAAAACCCTATTTAGACAAGAATAAACTTAGCGAAGACGAAAATGACCTAAATGTTAATCCAATGACACAAACACACCTATTGAATGCACAAAATTGGTTAAAAATCATAGTTCGACAAGAATAAGGCTAAGGAGGATATTATTATAGTACCTTACCTCCCACGTATTTGTCACTCCTATATTTGAATCATTTAGTCATTTCGTTTCAATCTTTCTTGAGTTGTTGTTTCGTTGACAAACTTGATTATTATAGGTCTTGAAAAGAACAATTTGGTGAAACAAGGCAACAAGAGTGTGTTTTGTCACAAACTTGTCAAGTAAAAGAGGAGAAGAAAATAAGAATGTGGATGATTATTATAAGAAACTTGTCAAGTACTTCTTTTGATTAAATGTTGCTAACGAATAGTAGCTTGCATCTGACATAAACAAGAAATAGAATTGGGATCATTTCAAGAACCATTTAGTCATTTGAATAAAATACAATCAACTGGCTAAAAGAGAGAAGTTATATCAAGTCAACACCGTCATCAACTAAAGAGATAAGCAACATTCAAAGAAGTATCAGATTCTTGAAATGTAAACATATCATCTAATCCCGAAGAATTACTTTGACCATTTTATCACTGATTTTCAAATGTCTAAGCATTTACTCAATATAAGTAATCAACTCTCAAAGGATACGAAGTGAAAGACTTAAAAATTTATATAATATACGAAAGGCTCAAAAAGAGAGATAATTTTCAAGCCCATAAAAGAGCAATGTTTGCTACGATATTTTTATATTTGTACGAAATCTAATCCCACTACTCAATAAAAGAAAAAATCGAATGACAACTGACTTTTACTAATTTCCAGTGGTATTATTTCATAAATTCATTCTCAAAAGCTTTAAATTGTAGTTTTAAGTATGTGCTTTAATTAACAATTTTCTTAAAGTGTTTTCAAAACTAGTGTTGAATTTTTCAAAAAATTTAAAAGCAAACCTCATCTATTTGTAATTGTTGCAAGACACAATCCTTAAAAAGCACAAGGTTGTGTCACTGTTAAAAAGTTGTAAAGTATAGGCTCAAATAATCAAAAGAGATAATAAAATTTTTGAGAAAATTTTCCAATGTCTATTCACTTTGTTTAAAAAAAAAAAGCTTTTTGATAAAAACTGATAAATTCCTCTTGTTTTTCATTTTTTATAGACAAATGTTAATTAATTAGATTATATTAGTTTTCAATATTAGACCTGAACCTCCTATTAAAACTCCTTCAATGTATGTTAACTCACCAACCAAAAGACAAATCAACTCCATTGATTAATTATAAAACAAAATTACATTCCTCAATAAAATAAACAAAAAAGTTTCTTAAACAAGTCTCAAAAAAAGTAGAATAATTCAATAATCATAACGTAAAAATTTGCCACGTTAATGTATTGTTTACATACATATATTACAAGTAAATGAAGTTGCACCATGAAATTCAAATCAGACTTCATCGGAATTCAAGGTGGCGATCAACGCCGCTCCTGCTTTCATCTATTAAAGCCCAGCTTAACATTTCAGTGCAGAACTGATCATCCGGCTTCAGCCACAACGCCTATTTTTTAAGAAACAAAATGATGAGGAAACTCAAAGGCGTGTTAAGCCAAAGCATTCAAATCATCATAATTCGTAACATGGACATTCCCTGAATCTGGTGGTGACGTTTTAAGAATATTCAGGTATAGATCAACATTATATAATCTCCCTTTCAAATAGAAATTATATAATCTCAAAGCTAACACCACAGGCACTCCATTCAACAAAGGACATATGTATGAATTTTCTTCCAAAAAAAGCATCTCTAATAGCCCATACAACCTTACACATGTCAAATATATTTAATTTAAAATACAGGAACCCTACGGTCGATCACATCAGTGGATTTAATTCAAAATGCACCATGATCTTATTTACTAAAATTTAAAAGGTAAACACACGTTTCATAAACCAACTGTAAAATGTGTCTTGTGCACTAAAACATATTAGTGACACTTTAAGATTTCAAGATAATTTTAATTGCTTTTTATATATATGCATTAGTACCAAATTATTATCCTCAACTTTGTATTTCTGATAATAAGAATACACCAATGATTAATAAGTTTAAAATTATTAATCTCTTTTATTTATAATTTCTCTTTCATTTGTTGAAAATGACCTAATATGACAATTATTGTGGGACAGAGCCACTTTATTGAACATACCATGCATTATTGTATAGTAATCACTAACTTCGTATAAAAGAATCTAAGTGTGTTTGGATGGGGCATTTGGAAATTCTAGGGAAATTAAAATTTCAGACGATTCAAATTGAGTTCCCTTCATTTCTAAATTTTGTTGTTTGAATAAAAGAATTGTTCTTTAAAATTTGGACTATTTTTATAAATTTCAAAAGTTTTAGGGAAAAATGAAAATTATATTTAGCCAAAGCTGAAATTTTGTAAAAGTTGGGTGACTATTATGCAATTTTTAGAGATCAATTTGAAAAAATTTAGGAACCAATTTGAAAAAATTTAGGAACCAATTTGCAAAAAAATAAAAAAGAAGTATATATATATAGAGACTAAAATGCGAAATTTGAAACATATAAGGTCAAAATTATAAACTTGCAAAAATTATAAGAACTATTTCATGATTTATATATTATATAGTAAAGGAGGAATTTAAAATTCTTATGTTGTGGTATTTGAAATTCTCTAAATTTAACTTTGACAAAATATCTCATGAAATCCTTTTATTTTGAAAATTTTCCAAACTTATTATCCAAAAAAACGTAATTTGCTTGAAAATTTAGAATTCTCCTAAAAACTTGCATTCCCTCAAAAAAATTCTGCCATTCAAACACACTAAGCACATTGTAGATAGATTCATTATCAGGGATAAATGCAAATATTGGATAGCGAACACTCACTTTGTGATAATATGTAATTGCTGTACCGAATTCATCCTGCATGAATTATATACAACAGCAAAAGAAACATAAGCCTCAGTCTAAAATTTAGCATTAACTGGACAGTTTAGACTTCAATAATTATGTATACTTGCATTATTGTAAGCATGTTTTATATATGATCAATTATATTTCACCATTTTTCCACATCATAAGATCACTATGCGCTTAAACATTATTTAAAAACAAACCCATCAGTTTTTCTACTCGAAATAAGAACTGGTTAGCACATCCTCTATTCCTCTCAAAAATAATAAAAACCAGTAAACATCAAGAGTAATCATTCCCATGCCAACACAGCCTTTTTTAGATCAAAGTCATCACAGCCTATTCACTCTAATGAAATGATAAATCCACATTTACACGGTAATACATACAGAAAATCCCTATTTTGCATATAGCAACATACAAAATACAACAAGCAGAAAAGATCATTTTAGATACCTGTAAGTGGTACGTATATGCAAGACCAGCATAAGTGCTCACACTTCTTGTTGATAGTGCAAGTGCTTTCTCATAATATGAAATTGCTTCTCGGTACATCCTGAGATGGTTCATTTAGACAATCAGGATCAACAGCAATGACTGTCTTTCAGAAGTGACTTACATATCGACAAAAGCATTATACAGATTAAACTTATAGACAAAACAATCAATTATACCATACCATGTAAAGATGCTTTCAACGACATTCAAATTATAAAACTAGTATTTGAGGAAATTCAGAAACATAAAAATTTAGGATAAGAAATAAGAATATAATCACACCAACTATAAAAAAAACAAGAATTATGTGTATAAATAAAAACTGCTAGCAAATAGTGTTGCAACTAATCAAAAGATGCTATCTAAAAACACATCCAAAAATATGCCTATCTGTATTCAAAGAATTCAAGTCAGATGAGCACCAAAGCATATTTATCAACTTACTTCAACTTTCTGCATGCATGAGCAATATTGACAACAGTTGGCTCCCACATTTCACTTAAAGCGGTTGGGATAAGTGCTAAAGTTTTCTCGAACCACCACACTGCTTTCTTATACCTGAATCAGAAGTCACAATTATGCCAGTCGAAATCACTCAAATTTCTAAGTTGGCCAGCAAAAGAAAGAAAACAGACTACATAACTCTTTGGAGTTAAAGAGAGTGGATTATAATTTAAGATTTTGTGCAGATCAACACTAATTATGTTCCTAGTATAGAGTTACAGCAAATCATATTTTGAATAGGTCAGGGCATATAGCAGTTTCTTTGCATACAAGCTTTGTTTTCTATTCTACAAGGTCATTTAAATAAAGTGCATTGAAGGGAGAAGAATTATGTGACGTGAACATAAGATTTAGTAACTTAAACATTAATAGTTGACTTTAATGTACTTTAAGTCCCTTTACAATAGCTAGTGTGTAATTTTGGTCACCCCAATAATATTTTTAGTCTAGTCCCTCAACTTGACAATCATTGCAATAAGTCCCTTCATCACTTTCCAAAACTCTCAAACTCCCATAATCTTTTCAAAATTTTCACAATTTGAACCAATTAAATTGTTTTAAACTTTCTTCTAGTCGAAATTCATCAATCAATTGCTTCCAAAAAAAATACTCATCAATGAAAATATTAAATCTCATTCGAAGTTTTAAACTCTCAAACCTCCCTGTCTTCGAACCCAAAACTCAAACCTTACAAATTCCTTTTAATTTTATGAAACTTCCTTGGAATTTCTAACTTCTAAATATACAAAATTATTTAATACCACAAATTGATCATAAACCCCCAAATATTTTGATAGAAAATGATAATTTGAGAGACGATGGTAAAGAAAATTAAATATGATCGTATTTGCTTAATGAAAAGCAGAGGAACAACTTGACACGAAAAAAACTAAAGAAATGACATGACACATAGTTCAATCTTCAAACTATAGAAGTGAAAAATATAATAAAGCAAAAGCAAGTAGATGTCCTTACTCTTTCATATAATAAGCAACTACTCCAAGTTCATTATACACAAGTGGATCCGATGAGCAAATTGACTTGGCCTGCATGAAAAACTGAGAGAAAAATACAGGAAAATAAATATTTGGTATGGGTGTGAACAATGCATACTTTACACAGATTCATAGGACAGAACTGTTTTATCTGGTTTTTGATTAGGTGAAGAAAGGCCAAAACATCCAAATTCTTTATAGAAACTACACTGAACATTAACTAAATAGTAAAATGGGTTTAGACAGAGGATATAAAGTGTTGAATTCTTGTTACAGAACTTACAAGAATATAGAGGTATCTGTAAAACACCAAAAGCTTCCCAAACGACCCTAGAATCTATCCAACTCTAAAGTATATACCTGTTCAGCAAGCTTATAGCTGTGGGTCCGCATGCATTCCATTCCAATATAAAGAGCTGGTAAATGACACCTGGAATAAGAGAACATCAAGATTTAACCTGTAAAAGAACAATTTATAGATAATAAGAAGATTTCATACAACTTCATACTTAAGTTTTTATGCAAACCAAATAAACGCATACATGCAAGTGAGCATCTCACAGCTACAGAAATTGAAGTTGTAAAAGTATATTGCTATGAGATTTGTTGAGTAATGGCTTACGTGATAAAGAAATTAGTAGGAAAATATGTCCCCGTCCATAAAGATTTATCAAGAATTAAGCAAGAAAATTGCAATTTCACAAATCCAAATCAAACTTCTGAGAAAGCTTGTAAAAACTAGACAAGATTTTCAGATATAGAAAAAATACTTGAAAAACAGAACATTCTTTTATACTTTTCTAAAAATCGAATGTCATGAAACCATATTTTTCAAAGCTTATCTAAATACACCTGTTGAAAATTCAATTCTTTGTATTTATTGATCTAAGCCTATATAAATTTGACTCCGTTAAGCAGTTCAAACACACAGTTTCAGTATATGTCTGTTAGAATATTAGAAAATATCTTATAGTATCTTTTATATTATATTAGAGTATCTTGAGTTATTTTCTATGATCAATTTATAATCATAGAGAATCTTAGAATATCTCTTATTATTATTATGATTTATTCCTAATTTAGGATTTAGTCTATCTTTCTCTATAAATAGAGATTAATATTGAGTCTATTGTAATCAATTCAGCATTAAGCTATTATCAATAATATTAAAACCCTTATTATTTCCTCTCCTCTTTTTCTCTAAAATCCCACAACTTCAACATGGTATCTAGAGCCTATTTCGATCCTCCTTGAATGATCCCGCCTCTATTCCGCTGCCGAGTTCCCAACAATTAGGGAATATAATCATAGTTTCTCTTTTCTAACATTTTTTTTCTTCCATAAACCGTGTCCCAATTCCGATTTACCCATTCTTTGTAGTTTTTCGTTTATTTTTCAGTTGCTGCACTGTTCACTGCGCAAAAA
>JBBPBR010000007.1:28243297-28254456 GCA_037974775.1 Cicer pinnatifidum | reverse complement strand
GTTTTTTTTTATTTAATTCTTTTTTCATTATGTTTTACTTTTGTTTTTTTACTTCTGTTTTTTTTACTTAATACTTTTTTACTTCTGTTTTTTGTTAATTTAATTTATTTATTTTTACTTCTTTTTTACTTCAAATGTATTTATTTATTCTTACTTAATACTTTTTTACTTCTGTTTTTTGTTAATTTTAAATGTATTTATTTATTTTTTTACTTCTTTTTTACTTCTGTTTTTGTTAATATACTTCTATTTTTTGTTTTAATTTAATTCTTTTAACTTATTTTTTTATTCTATTAATTTAATTTAATTTGTTTGTTTTTGTTAATTTAATTTAATTGAATTTACTTCTTTTTTTTGTTAATTTACTTCTGTTTTTTGTTTTTATTAATTTAATTTAATTCTTTTTACTTCTTTTTTCATTCTGTTAATTTAATTTAATTTGTTTTTGTTAATTTAATTTAATTTAATTCTTTTTTTGTTTCTGTTTTTGTTAATTTAATTTAATTATTTGTTTTTTTTCTACTTCCTTTCTTTATTTGTCTGTTCTGCAAACAGCCATGACAACATCATCTGAAACCCCACAATCTGGAATGTTTAAACCAACCGGAGATAATGTTGACTTAGCATGGCAGTTTAATAGTGTAAAAGACAAGAATAATAGGAAGAAAGTGACATGTGACTTCTGTCAAGTTGAAACTAGTGGAGGAATTACTAGAGCAAGACAACATCAGTTAGGAATAAGGGGAGACGTAAAAAGCTGCAGAAAAATACCACCAGATTGTAAGCTATTGTTGCAAAAAGATTATGATGAGAAACAATCACTAAAAGATGGAATATTAAATGAGATGGAAGTTCAAATTGATGATGATGTTAATGATGATGTAGCTGAAATAAGGAGATGATGATGTTAGTATTATTCATGTAGAGGTCATCCCGGTATCCCGCAACCCGCTATCCCGCTATCCCGGTTTCCGAGGTTGGCCGCGACGCACCGCTATCTAGGATTAACTACCTAGGTTGTTGCATATTAGTGATATCACCAAATCATGAAAAATGACGAGAAAAACTAATTTGATTAGCATAAATACAACTTAATCAAATTATTAACCAAAATTGTAGCAAAAAACTTAGAAAAAATAATACAAAGATATTCAAACACGGAGAAAAATGTAGATAGTGATAAGAAAAATATAAGGAACAAAAAGCAGTTGGCAGAAGTGCCTTCTCTGCTAGTGTTTTCAATAAATAAATTCATTAAGCATACTTTCTCCTTCAAAATGATTCACAAAAACAAAGATTGTAAAACGCTATAGTGTTTTTTTCTCTTATCTGTGGCTTCTTTCTTTTAGCAAGATCCAAAAACAAATCTGAGAAACGTGAATTAAATTTCTAACAGTTCGTTAAATTCTAAAATTAGAACATAAGACATTTACGTAATTATATGAGAAGCAAGGAGGAGAAAGAACTAATTCGAAAAAACAATACCCAGGAAATAATCGAGCTGCAGTGCGGTAAGCTGACATAGCCTGATCACCTTCTTCCTGAGCTGCAAAGGCATTCCCATGACCTATCCATGCAGGGGGGAAAGTTCCATCTAGACTAGTAGCCTTGCTGCACGGTATAGAATGAAAACTTTTGATAATGATGCTATATAAAACAATCAGATGCATAAAGAAAGAACCCGTGAAAATCCAAACTTCTGCAGAAAATTTTAAATATAGATTTAGACAAGCAACTTTGAGTCTGACAAACTGATTTTTTGTTTTTTTTTATACAAAGAGAAACTGATTTCTTGATACACAAAGTTCAATCTTGACCAACCATGTTCAGGACCAACTATGTGTACGCTTATGTAGAGTTTGGTGATGACATGTATCAACACAACATAGTCTCAGAGAATAAAGACATAGTCTCCTGGGTATAAATTTTATTTATGAAACCAATGAACAAATAAATGCATTAAATGGCAAATATAACAAATTATATGATTTCATGAAGCATCATAAAACTATCTAAAGGAAAATATAACAATTTTTTAAAGGGAAATATAACAAAATTTAGCAAAATGCATTTTCAGGTACAGTCAAATAATTCCTCTGATGATAAATTAAAAAAATTAATAAAAATAAGATTTAGATGTTTTGTGATCAATCTTATCACAGCATGGTGAGGAGTTATGATTACCTGAAATAACGACGGGATTGGTCGTA
The DNA here is from genome assembly GCA_037974775.1 of Cicer pinnatifidum. Taxonomy (NCBI): domain Eukaryota; kingdom Viridiplantae; phylum Streptophyta; class Magnoliopsida; order Fabales; family Fabaceae; genus Cicer; species Cicer pinnatifidum. Next base: position 28,252,246 of record JBBPBR010000007.1, on the reverse strand, counting down.
TTTCTTGATACAATAGTAATAGCAACCAACAGCAAACCATGATAAAGCCCTAAAAATCATCAATAAGATTTTATTGTTATATGTACCAGAGACTTCACAAGACAACTATAAATGCTAAGAAAAAGTCTACATAAAGAACTGATTCTCGTGTGTAGTAGAATCATCAGAAGCCAATCAACGTTGTGGATAAGTGTTTACTTTTGAGGATAATCCTTCACCAAATTGCATGCCATCAGATAGAGTTCATTCGAATGCCCAAGCTCCATAGCAGCTGCCAAATGTACCAATGTACTCTTGATATGGAAAGGATCCTTCTCAAGCAAACTGTAATATCGGTTTCTAAACTCAGTTATTAAAAAACAAGAAGAAAGGAATGGACACAATGAATGATGTAAAAACTATAGCTTTATCTCGCTCTCACTTCAGTCTCCAGATAAATCCCCAACTTACACAAATGTTAACTCAAAACATTTCTGATATTCACCACACTGATGGTAGTATTCAGCTTTGCAGGCCAATAGATCAGTGTTGGTTTTCAGTGTGCGGAAGAAAGAAGGATTAGACTGATCACTTCTACAGCTTTCGTTCTCAAGATCTCTAAACTTGGCTTCTACAGCATTTTCTTTGTCATACTGGAAAACAAAATGAAATTATCTTTCATTTCACATGTACAAAACATTTGGATACAGGAAATTTCCATTTGGAACCTGCTATTACCTTCTTAATCAAACAAGTATAAAATGATGAGAGCCATCCATCCTCACTACCAAATTGCAATGATGAGATTAAATTTGCTTCTGATATTCAACATAAAGGGAATAGAGAGATTTACATTAGGGTCAATTTCGAATTACACAATATGCCATTTAGAGTATTATTTGAAGGCTAAATTGAACTTTTGGTCTCCTATATTATCACACTTAAGAAAATAGTCTCGCTATTTTAAAATTAATTTTTTTAATCCCTCAATTATCACATTTGTTGTAACTTTTATATCAACCCATAATTCTAAACCTAAAAAATGACGACTTTGGCCCTATAAGTGGTATTTTCTCTTCAAATTTACAATGCGACCAATAAATCACCATTTTAGGGGTCAAAAATCTAGGTTGAGACCAAAAACTGCAATAAATGTGATAATTGAGGAACAAAAGAGTTTGATTTAAAATAAGAGGACTATTATCGTGAGTGAGATAAAATAAGGGGACCAAATGTGCAATTAAGCCACTTTTAAAAGATGCAAAACTAAATTAAAGAAATTTTGAAGAGATAAGTGAAAACTTCACCTTCCTCACATGTAAGCATGTGATTTTCAATAAGGCATTCCAAAGCCTAACATAATTAGCAAACGTCAAGGTAGAACTAGGTAACTATAGGATCAATTGAAAAAACTATAAGCAAGTATGTATGCTACAAATGATACATTCTGGAATGACAAAAAACAATAGAGCATTTATTAGGATATAGAATATATACAGGATAATTAGAGTTAGTTAGTAGAAGTTAGTTGGTAAGTTTGTTAGGTGGTTAATGTTATTTTGATAATTCTTAGAAAGTATTTGGCTTAATTGCAATTTTGGTCCCCCTATTTTAGCTGAATCACGAAAGTAGTTCTCCCATTTTATTTCTCTCAAGTTTTAGTCCACCAGACAGAATTTTGGTCCAAAACATCACGACCAGACAGAATTTTGGTCCAAAACATCACGAAGTATCATTTTTTTTAAGTCACACCACACCATTTATGATAATAGATTTCAAGTACAATTGTTGCACCACGAGATCTTGAGGCATGATGTGACTTAAATAAACGCAAAAAAAATGAAACATTATCAAGTTTTAGACCAAAATTCAGTTTGCGGGACGAAAATTGGGGAAAATAAAATGGGGGGTTCCCGATTCAGCTAAAATAGGGGGACCAAAACTGCAATTAAACCAAAAAATTTAAATAACCCCTCAACTGGTGGAGGGAAAAGATGGCTTTGAATAATTAAGTTTTGGGACTAGCGAATTTTCTAGTGTGAAAAGAGAGTGCTCTTTTGGGGTAACATTGTGTGCAAGGTTATCTTCTTCACTGTAAACCTATGTATCTTCTTTTTCAACCTCACTAGTGGAATAAGAAATCACTCTTCTATTTATAATCTTTATCTATATTCATTTGAATATGTTTTACACCATTATTTTAGGAATTCATTCTTGAACAAAGGATCCTAACAGCATTCTAAAACTTTGTTTAAATTCTAAAACTTTGTTTAAATTCTAAAACTTTGTTTAAAGGCTAGTGTGGAAAAAATGAACCAATTTACTACCTCAAAGAAACTATCACAAGAAAAATTAACCAATTTCTACATTGATAGTCATGGTTATCTAAGAGTATCTTATGATACTTGCGAGTCATATGTCGATTAGAAAGAAAGCATAACTCAATTGATACAAATCATTGTGTCTATGTGTGTCTATTTTGGACATGAATCCTAGCATGAATATCAGATAATTCTGACGAATCACAACTTTCCCCTAAACTTTATGTAGTCAACACTTTTTTTGTCAACTTTGAATAATCAGTCATTTTATTTTTTGTAATTTTGATTATCTTCAGAATCATTTTGAAGTCCATATATAACCTATCAGCTTAAGTTTTTGAGTATGTCATTTGTTTTTACTTTAAAATGCAATACTTTTATTCATTATGTATCTTAGAATTTAAATGAATCTAGGACAGTGAACCCATGGGAATGTTATTCAGAACCTGGTCAGCAAGATACAATGAGATGGACTCTGGTGCACCTTTCATCTCCTTTTCTAAGTATAACTCCCTAACTAACTATTGACATTTGACATGTTCCTATTTATAGGCATTAGTTACATTACAACTAATCCCTCCTCTCTTTGTCATCAAATTGGCCATTCTAAAATACACCCTTTTAACTATCAGGCACCTATCAGAAGTTAAGGGATTTATTGCACTAGAGTGGTGCCTAAGGGATCCTACCTAAGGAGACTAGGGGGCAAATGTTGTTACTTTAGATGGTGTTGAACCACACACAATAACTTGTAAGCAAATTGTCACCTCCAAACCAAGTGTGCAAATCTCACAGGATGGATTACTAGATATTGTTAATTATTAATGCACCTACATAAGACAGTAAGGAGAATATCAATGTGTACCTCATAGCATAAAGGATCTGCTTTTATAGCTGCTTTGTACCTGTAACAAGAGCAGATAAAACAAATGAGCCTCTTTTTTAAATCAAATTGGCACACATCATACCGATGTAACTCTTCACACAAGCAGCAAGCAATCGTACTTCCACCTCATACTAAATGCAGAATGTGAAAAATAGAAAGTAATGTTTTCTACTTGGAGTGATAACGTTATATGTAATTTAGACGGTAACAGTGTCAAAAACACCAAATAAACTCACCACAATCGAGCCTGTGAACGATTTTCCAAAGCTTCATATGCTTTTCCTCTTAAGAAACATATTGCAGAAGATATCTGTTATAGCATTACAAAATGCACTTGAATAAGGCAAAAAATATGAAAAAAGGACGCTATCCAATAACAACTTTAAAGTCAAAGCTATGCAAAAGCTTTAACTGTTACCATATTTTTACATTCCAAGACCATACTTCTACAATATTTTTCCAGCATATCAAATTGAAGCAGCAGTACTGACAGAAATTAAATCCAGCACCATATATAAGTCGACGAGGCTCAAGATAATGTTTATCTATACAATATTATTTTCATTTGCCGAATTTATAAAACAAAGTTGACCTATTCATACAAATAAGAACCCCATTATAAAAACCAAATATTTATAATCATCTGTCATGTGTAAAGTACGGGGAAAAAATATCCTTAAGTATATACTAGTTTTAGCAATTAAAATTGAGATGGCTCACAAAAGCATGGTCAGGTTCCAGTTCACACATAAGAATATAAAAAACGTGTAAGTTTAAGCGAAGCCACAACTGCACCATTTCAGGTTAAGCTTGGCTATCACTCGGCGACCATGATTATATTTTTTTATCTTGTATTCTCTGTTTCTTTTTTTAGGTGGATTCATTAGTAGTATGCATCTCTTCCCTTTGCTCGTGTATTGCACCGCCTCTCTTCTCTAATGAAAATTACCTCTTCATTAGGAATAGATTACATGAAGGTTCCTATAAGTTATAACAAATATCAAATAAATGTTCCCAGCCTTTTTCATGAGCTATTTAAAATTACATTTAACATTAAACACAACACACGTATCCTATCCTATATATACTATTCTAACAGGCAACAAATGAGAAATTTTAAAAGTAGTTGCGTACTTGCATGAATTTAAAAAAAAAAAAAACAATTAAAATTGACATCTTAAAAAACAAAATGTGCAGTGAAGCATTAAAATTGCAAAAAATAAACGGAAAGAAAGCTCACATTGATTTCACGATCTTCACTATCTTTATCCAAGTACATAACATTAGAGTCCTTGGTATCAAAAACATTTCCATTATCATCCACTTTAGCCTCACCCAGCATTGATAGACATTGGTTCCACTCCTTCAATTCCTCCTTTTAAAAAAAACAAAGAATAAACATTATTTTTATCAAACAAAAAGATAAAAATGATGAAGTGTATTTGGGGAGAGTGAGAGTTACGAGGCACTTGGCGGCGAGGTAGCGGAAGCGGAGGTCACGGAGGACGATTTTGGAGGCGTTGAGGAGGTGGAAAGCGCGGCGGTAGTGGCGGCCGAGGAAAAGTGCCTGTGATTGCATGTAAATGTCGGCGGGGTCATTGGTGAAGGCGGCAACTTTATCGGCGAAGAAAATCGCGGAGGAGTAGAGGTGTTTGCTGACGCAGTCTCTCACTACTCCTCGAAGCTTCTCGATCTCTTCTTCCCTCATTTGATCCGGTTTCTAAACACTACTAGGGTTTTGTTGTTCCTCTTTGGGTTTTGGTTGCTTGGTGAATGAATTGAAATGAATTGAATTCTACTTGTGTGTGATACAAAGGGCGAAATTGAAACAGAGGCGGGAGAGAAGATTTATTATTATCAGCAAAACTCCAAACTATTTAATTTTAGTGTTTTATTTTTTAATTTAGTATATGTATCATCGCATCCGTTGTAGTCTAGTTGGTTAGGATATTCGGCTCTCACCCGAAAGACCCGGGTTCAAGTCCCGGCAACGGAATCTTTGTTTTTTGGTTTGGTTCTCGTGTTATCATGGACAAGTGAAGCTTGGATTAACCGGAAGTGGTGTGGGTCATTAATTGAAACTCGTTAATCAAACTTAAGCTCAATTACTTGATTCAGTAATTCAATGTTTCTCTAATGATTCGACACTCAGTGTCAACAACCAAATCAATTGAAAATTAACGCATCGAATTGATAGCATGAATTTTTCTTTTTTTTTTTTTTGGAAAAAATATTATGGCGTATTTCAACACTCGCAAAGATTCAAGTTATAATCAAGTTAAAATTCTTTTTGTGTTGCGTCGTAGGGCTCTACAAAAAATTCGGTTATGAGGCTCAAATCTATAACTGGATTCAAATCTATTTTAAACAACCGATTAAAATAATATGATTATAATCCAACTCATTCTAAATCTATTTTAAACAACCGATTAAAATAATATGATTATAATCCAACTCATTTATTGAACGATTAGATATTCACTCATGTTGTACTTTTCTTGGATTTTATCTGGTCATTGTCCTCATATTTTATTTTTTTGATTTGAATCCTAAATCCTTTCTGGAAATCATAATTCTTTTCTTTAAATTGTAATTTACATATAATTTAAATTGAATTAGCAAGATATTATTTTTCTCTCGTTAATACAACCAAAATAAATTTGATGCTTCTTCTATGATTTCAACAACAACAACGGGAGTAGCCATTATTGAACACCAACTTCGTTCTTCCATTTATCTTTTCGTTTTTTACATTTCAATTTCTTCCTAATTTAACAGTACTTTATTTTTTTCTCCATTTCTATATGTATCAAGTGTTGTATCATTCCTTCCGTAGTACACAAATTTTCAATAGAAATTTCACAACCTTAACAAACTCTTATATTTTCACAACAAAAACTTATTTTTTAAAAGTCATATTTGTCTTTTTGTAAAATAAAACTCATACCTTCAGTTTTAAAATAATGCATAAAAATGAATCTCATTTTTAATTACTTCATTTTGTAAAAATTAGTCTTTTTGTTCATCTCAGACTTTTCCTTTATGTTTTCCTTTTGACATCTTATATATGTTTAACCATTTTTTTCTTTCATATTTATATAAATGTTATATATTATATTTTATCAATATTTCACCTTATTGTAAATCATTTATTGATTTCTCATCCTTTTTTATCTTCCATTTTATCTAAGAATAAATGTCAAATTTGGATAATGTTGTTGGTTGTGGTGTAATACAGTGTATAAATTGTAATTTACATACATTCATTATTGATTGAATTATATGGTGAGGATTTGTTTAAGTTAATGAAAAAAAAAATATGCTCAAACTTGCTCGTAGTTTTGTTATCATAGTTTCATAATACATCAAATTCTTAAAAGTAACAAGTATGCAAATCAATTAAAAAACAACCGAATTTAACCGATTTTAAGAAGAAAAAAACCAATTTTAAAATTGGATTTGTCAAAAGTGGTTGCATAATCAGAAAATCGATTATTTAACCATAACCAGTTTTAAAAACAAAATATGAATTTGGTTATAAATCTTAATTCATATAATGGTTTTAAAATGGATATGGTTTGGTTTCTTTTATAAAAAAAAACTAACCATGCACAGTCCTACCGCGTAAGTAGTTCGGTTGGTGAGTTAAGAGACGTCAAATGAGTTGTAAGAAGGAGGTATCAAATTCAAATCGGGAAAACTAATCTAACAACTAATTTACTAACATTTTCCTATAAAAAAAATTATGAAATCTTTTTTTTTATTTTAAAGAGAATAGTTAATATCAAAGATTCAAAGGTAAAAACAAGTGGATTTTAGCTGTTGTTTATAAGAAAAAATAAGTAGTCAAATCATGTATTTCCCCTTAGGCTGAAGAAGAATAATTTGGCTATCAACTACATCCCAATCAATTGACGTTCGAATGAGTTGATGCAGAATCAGTTGACAGATGAATCAATAGTTGGTTGACGGGTGAACGTGACTATCAAGTCTAAATGGACTTTGTAACAACCAAAGTTTTAAGAGTGAGTGTACTTAAAAAATTATACTTATCGATAAAAACGTTCATAATTGTCCTTTAATTTTAAAACCAAGGAAAACATTTGACTCCAAAACTTTTTTCCAAAAGTGACGATTAAAGTCACTGTCGCATTTTATATAATGATTTCAACACAACTAACTTAGTCATAGTTGATCAATACACTTTGAACAAAAATAGTCACAATTATTTTAGATAAAGGATTTCCATTGCAACAAACCAAATTCCAAAAGGAATAGAATAAATAAAATCTCAAGTTGATTTTTAAACTCTAAACTAAGGATGATTGAGTATTGAGAACCCAAAGGTGGTAACAAGTCTCATTACTTTCGATTGTCAATCCAAATCATCGCTCTGACTCGTCTTTGACATCGTTGCTTGTGAAACCCAAAATTCTTAAGAACATGTGACATAAGTTCGGTCCACAATAATAATAGAGGGTCACGATCTAAAAACAACATATATTAGAAAATACAAAACATGAAAGCATATCATGATATGGCATCAAGGGATAGACAAAGCATGCATATATATCACCACATAACAAACATGACATGTATGTCAAAACGTCCTAATGCAATAATTATATGTCAGTGCACACGATTTCATAATTTCAAACTTTCCTCGAAAGGCGTAAATAAGATATGTCGTCGGTTGACAGCCAGACGTGGCTACCAAGTCTAAATGAACTTGAATGCTATTATTATATCTTATATATTATGGTTGTGATTATGTTTGATGCGAGCCCAAGAGGTTTCAAGACCAAGTCAAAAGGTCATATAATTATTTTCCTACATATGTGTCATGATAAAGGAAGTGGTTAAAAGGAGAGAGAGAAAAAGATAAAATTGACTTCAAGGTTAGTTTTAATGACAAAATTATGGTCATCGTTGTCCTCAAAACAGGAATGTGTATAACATGAGCATATGATAATGGAGCAGTCAATTGACAAGTAAAATTATGCCATAAACTCAATCATATGAGAATGTGGATAACATAGGCATATGACAAGAGAGCAGTCAATTGACAAGTAAAATTATGCTATAAACTCAATCATATGAGTATATATTAACTCATTAAGTCTTGGATATGCATGAAGACTTATTCCCTTAATAAGAGTTATGAGCCACATGGTTGAATAATATAAAAGTAAATAACCTAGCCATCAAGGCATATTTGGTTTGTAACTCAACATACAAGTTAATTACATACGTTAGTGGTGTTAGTCGTGATCTTACATGATGTAATATGGTAGTTAGTCGACAAAAAATGTGGCAAGAAATGTTATTGTATGTTGTTTAGTTATTCTAAATTTATACTCTTTGTAAAATTTATATTCAGCACACATTCAATCAAACAAATCTTTATCTATCTTTTTTGTTTTTCTTAATTGATTTTTTATTTATTTTTCATGCAACTTTATATAGTAATTCATTCTTCAATACTATACGCTAGTTAGTGTAGTATACTAACCTGCAATTGAGAAATATGGTCTCTTTTTTAACGTAATCACTTTATCAAAAGAAGATCATTGTCTCAAAAAATTTATACTCTATTTATTTTATTTTTAATTGTTAATGTGTTAAAAAAAATTTAAACTATACTCATTTTAAAACGGACGAAGTATTATATAATAAAATTATTCACTTTTATGCTTTTATGTTTCAATATAATTTGATAATGGAAAGAACATGTGTTAAAGGTGGCTACTCCCACCATTTCTT
>JBBPBR010000007.1:28226782-28242820 GCA_037974775.1 Cicer pinnatifidum | reverse complement strand
TTAAAAATGTTAATATAAAAAAAGCTTTTAAATAAACTACCAAACATTTAGTCAGGCTCAAATTTAAAAAAAGTATATGACATTCATATGTCACACATCAATCTTAAATTTGTTGACAATTTTTTACAAAGTTTACTCTATTCAATTTTTTTGACGATTTTCTATTTCTTGCATATTTAATTGAAATAAACGTTATGTTGTCCTTTTAAAATATTTACAAATGAGATAGAAACTTTGTTCAAATACTATAATGTTATATAGGTTTTAGAATATCATAGTATATAATTATTACAAACAACACTTAGAGAGTATGCTAATTCACCAAACCAACTTTTTTTTTAATCAAATGGACTACATCGGTTAAACTATAATTAGTTCATTAGACTATAATTGTCTAACCTATCTTTGAGATCTTGTTGAAATAGTTTTGTAATTTATAATTTAATTAATTTAATATTTCAAAATTAGTTAATTTAGATTTAATAAATAAATTAGTTGGACAAAGCTCACAGTAACTACCTTATCATTTACCTTGTTCAATTTCCCACACAATTCATTAGCAGGCTTTCGGGTTGTTATTACCTTGTTCAACCTTTTTTTTTATCAGTTTCCACTCAACTCATTAGCTCTATAACTCAATCTGCCAAATTAATAAAACCTTCAATCAACCTGTTAAATTAAAATACCTTCAAGAAACTCATCAAAAACGAAGAACCATTTTAAACTACAACAAAATGATTGCGAAGAATGATCAACCTCTATTACGTCTCTACTGACTAATAAAAAGGAAGATAAGAAACCTCTAGCCAGTGAAGAAAATAAAATTTCTGTGATAAATGTGATTTCAGGAAGGTATAAATTTTCTTTTCTTATTTTTACATCAAATTTCTGTGATAAATGTGAATCAGGAAGATATAAAATTTCTTTTATTATCTTTACATCAAACTGCTTACCTTCATTTTTTAAGCGATTTAATTCGTAGTTACCAATAACTTTATCAACCATCTAAAGTGGAAAAGAAATATTATAATGATTGGCATCTTCACTTATTCCGTCTATTAAGTGATGTTCTGAGGAGTTACTCTTATCCAAATGAGGCACTCATGTGTGCTTCTTTTTTAAAAAAAAAATATTTTTGTATTATTTAACAACACTGTTTTAGTAGTCATTAAGGAAAATATACTATTGGACCAAATCAAAAGTAGTAGGCACCATTTGATTTATTGATACATTATTTTGTTTTTACTTAATATATAAGACTCTAAGCCTATAAAAGACCAAACTTGTAGTGTGCTATCAATTCAATTTCTGTGAATCAAAATAGTGTTAAAAGTGAAATCATATTCCTCTGTTCTCTCTGTTTCGGTGTATGCTTTAAATGCTATGTCCTACTTATATCATTGTTGGTGTAATTTTATGATGTTGTATGTTCATAGATATAGTTTTGTATCTTAAACTTATATTGTACCATTTTGACACACATTCTTATTGGATATTTTGTTGGAGTATGTTGTAAATTTTGAATAAAAAATGACGATTTGACATATTTCTAATAACGTGACATTCAATTTTATGATATATAACTATCTAGATGATTAATTATTCATATGTCATTAATTAAATTAAAAATTTGAAGAATTTATAAAGTTGAAATTTAAGTTTTTACCACGTTTTATTCTAATTTCATAAGTGTTAATCATTTTACATCATCGTATCATATGTTCATTATTCGAAAAATCTCACGTCATCAATTTGAAGTTAAAAAATCATAGAGAGAAATCAAAACAATCAACTTTTTAAATAGAAGACCAATTTCGTAAATAAATAAAATAATAGAATTAAAACTGCAATTAAATCTAATATATATGTGAATCACAAATTCTGATTATCACACTAAAGTAATTTATTATAACTTGTTAATAGCATTTAAATGTATAAATGATAAAATTTGACTTCCAAGTTTTAAGCCAAACACGTGGTTCCTTGTGTGTTTGAAATGCCCTGGACTCAACTTCAAACATATTGTTTTTATGTTTTTCATAATTTTAAATGAACGCGTTTTTGAAATTAGAACGAACGACAATATTATTCTAGTGGGTAACACAACATTTACAAATAAGTGCACTCCTTAAATATTATATAGTGAGCACACATAAAATTAATTGTGTACATTTTACAGTAATCATTAATAAATAAAGAATTGAAAGTCTGTTTCCTTAAAAGTTGTAGGTTTGACATATGAATAATTACAAATAATGAACTTAACGAACATACTCCAACAATGATGAATATGACGTACGTATCACACTAAGTTTTAGGTTTGATTTGCCTCCACCAATCTATGTATATTAAATACAAACAGATTAACTGATGAATCTCCTTCACGATACTTTGAAATACTTGAAGTGAATTGAACATTGACATCAAATTTATCGATCAATGATATTTTATAAGATAAAGTTCCTTCATTTACTCTCATACACTAGAAAAAAATGATTCAGAAATACTTTTGACAGAAATTTGCTCATGTAACATGAAAATGGTGTTCTTCTTTTGTATATAAAGTGTCTCTATTTATAGAGAAACTCATACTAATTGATGAAAAAACTCTTGAAAAAATTTGTAACTCTTAGTAATTTCACAATTGGTTTGATGGTTAACATATACATTAAACTCAAACGTTTCAACTATTTAACGAATTGATGCATTAAATTATTTAATTTTATTATATTAATATAATTATAAGAGAATTCTAAATATATTTTGAAAATTCACATCATAATTGTTTTATCCACTTTTCCAATTATAAAAAAAAAAAAGAATTAACACAAAAGGTAGCCAGCAATGTTGGAGAGACTATTAAGGAATAGAAAAAAATTGTGACGAGAGTACAACACCAAAACACTACGAAATTACTGAACTACAAACTAAGGACAAATTGTTTTTTAAACAAAATAGTTGAATAGTGTTGGGTATTCAATTATGAGTAGTTAGCCACACATTGATCAGGAATGGATGCTATATTAGATATATAAGGAGAATGACCCATAAACCTAATGTCTTAAGGTTTTGGGTTGAGATGTGGTGTCTAAGTCTCTTATGAATCCTTAGCTCATTCAGAATGTCGGACTCTCCAAGAAATAGCTATAGTCTATAAGGCCTCAGCTACCTAATTTTACTAAATAGAGTATAAGTGTCATAGATATATGCTGAGTTTGGAGATAAATGAAAACGACATGTATCCACATTATTCATGGAGTTTACCTAACAAATGGCGGCTAAACAATTTCAATGCATATGAATGAGAAGTTCATCATTCCCTACATAAAAATCATCTGCATTTAATCTATTATTGGGAATATGATAAAAATTTAACAAATGTATGAAAATTTGAGGGAGGCTAATTATGCTTGGAAAATTGATGAAATATTAAATGCTAATAATGATTGCTCCTCAACATCATCGTTTTCATTTCCTTCCCTTCCTTCTCTACAACAATTCTCATTCATCTTTGGTATTTCGTCTCCATCTTCCCACTCGCCCTAAACCACAACCTTTTTTTGATGGTTAATGCTATCTTTTGTTCAACATGAAAATCATAAGTGTTTCATAAATGTATCTTTCATTTTTTATTTGTAATAATTCCCTTTGTTGTAGGATTGAAATGCATTGTTGAGTTTTTTTCCTTTGCTTTGAGATTTGTTTTTTCATCTTTGTACATGCCACATTGATTTTGCTCAAAAAGCAGTTTTATTTATTTATATAAAGATATATGGGTTTATTGATCTTGCCGGAAACTGAAAATGAATGGAGATGTGCTATAACAAAATTGAATGACATAGAGTTGAAGTCTTATAGGTATAAAATTGAATGGCAGGGTTGAGACTATTTGTTCGTATGTATAATCTTTATGCGCTGGGGTTGTCATTATATTCTAATCTCTAACGAGATTTGAAATCCAACTTTTTAATTAAATTATGATTATATTTTTATTCTGGTTTATAGATGTATGTTTAATGAATATTTTATTTCTACTGTCATTTAATTTAGATTTGCTAAATAAATGAAATATTTATATATTTTTCAAAAACAATATAAAATAGTAAGAATTAAATATTTACATATGAATAAAAAGTCTAAAATATAAATTTAGTATTCTAAAGTCATCTCCTCTAAAATCCTCTAAAACTTCAACTTTCCAATATACCTTGATTGTATTTATTTTATAAATAGAAAAAATTCCTATGTATTTTACATTGATATTTGTATGGATATTAAATTAAATTATTAGTCATTTGATATTTAATAAAAAAACATAATTTTCACATATATTTTATCCGTTCAGCAGGAGTTGAAGCGCTAATCACATATAATACCCGATTACAACTAAGAAACCAACACAACTTGATTAACTCCAAACTTGGCCAACAAAATTAGAATTTTTTACCGATATATTCTAAGTGGTAGGATTTGTTAACCAAAATAATCCACTTTTGAATTTGGTTATTAAAATGCCCTATTTATTATTTTGGAGAAGCGACTTTCCTAGTAGGAGGTCGCTGGACGGGGATGCGACATCCCAAAGGTATTTTACAATTTTTTTTTAAATGCTTTTATATATTTTATGTAATTGTTAAATAATAATAATAATAATAATAATAATAATAATAACAATAATAATAATAATTATTATTATTTATTATTATTATTGTTATTATTATTAAAAATTGTTATAGTTAAAAATAATTATAATTAAATTAAAAATAATTATAATTAAATTAAAAATAACTATAAGTAAATTAAAAATAATTAAAATTAAAATAGGAAATTAATATTACAACTATTACAAGTAATTAAAATTAAAAACAATAAATTATATTATAAATTTAAAAGAACATACATTAATAAGAAAAATTACATTAATAACATAAAACAAAATACATTAAATTAATTAAAAAAATACATCTTATTAATGTCCACATAAATGACCTCCAGTTCAACATCTAGGATTTCGTCGAACTCGTCTAGCCCTTTGAACGAGTTGAGGTTCTTGTGGTTCATCCTGATCATTATCCTGAACGTTAGTGATAGGTGGATTAGAACCACTACCAACTTCCATATAAGTTTGAGACGGATTATTATACATAGAGTCAAACACAACATAAGTCGACTCAGGAGTTGTGCACTGAGTTCCAAACAAATTATAGAAAAGCCCACTTTCTGTTGGATGATCAGGGGTTGGTATTTCTGGAACCGGAACGTAGTACTGAGTCGTTGGTGGATATGGAACTTCTGTAGTAGGGACATGTATATGAGGTGATGATAAAGACGGTTGTGTCATGTTTTGTTGTTGTGGGCTTGATTGGGAGGTCGACGGAACATAAGGATATGACGGTGGTTGCAAACGGGGATCACGGAGATATTGTTCGACCGATATAAATAATTTGGTGTGTTGTCTAAACCAAATATATATTCTTTGTTGCGGCATAAAAGATTTTCTACGATCTTACCTTGCAACACATAATTGTGACGCTCGTTCCAATGTTGAATTTCTTCCCTCCAAACCCAGTTCCAATTATCATCAACCCCATGCCTCATGTTGACCTCATGATACGCTCTCATGTCCTCTAGTGGTTGTGGTATTTGTTGATGGAAGTCAAACTGAAGTGTGACCCTATCTGTATGATGTTTTTCAACAATACGATAACAGTGCAGATAGGTACATGCAGTCCAAGTGACCATCTCTTCTTCTGAAACTTCATGTTGGAACATGAGATAAGGTCTCCAATAGAACTGATATTTAAAAAAAAACAAGCTAAAGTAATTATAACAAGTATTAAAAACAAAAATATTTAAAAAGTTCAAATAAATGTGAATAAATATATTACTTCGTCAACCATCAGAATTAAATCTGCCGAATATGTTTTTCGGTATTCTTCTATGTCGTTATGAGGAACTTTACCAAAATTTAGACCACCAGAATTAAATCTGCCGAATATATTAAAAATAAAAATTATAATAAAATTAGTAAAATGAAAAATGGTAAGCAGTTGGTTTTAAAAAAAAGAAAAAAAATATAAAATTTATTTGCAATGGTTACCTTTGTGCAAGTGGAAATATCCATGGATTTGGTGATTCTGGAGCGACACAAGACAAACGATACCATGCTCAATTTTGCAACAACAATGCACATCCTCCCATAGACATTACACCGGGTTTCGTTGCAAGACATAGTTCTCTATATAGTGTAGCTAAAACAGCTGAACCCCAACTATATTGAGATGCTTTTTGTATATCTCCTAACAGTGAAAGATATTTTAAATGTACCCGATTGTTGGATTTGTCAAGCATCAATAACCCTCCGATCATATGTAGGATGTATGCTCGACAAGATGCTTGTTTTTCTAATACAAATGCATCTTCACCAACATCATCAAGCGTATCCTTGAGCCACTTTAATTTAATAGAATTACCTTTTGTTGCTCCTTGAGGTGGGATAACTCCGAAGTAATCTTCACAAATTTCTTTAACGTTCACAAAATTTAAACCGCTAACAGGAAAACCAGAACCATTTAATCCTAAAATATAGTATACATCTTCCAGAGTTATTGTGCACTCACCTATTGGAAGATGAAATGTGTGAATTTATGGTCTCTATCTCTCAACCATAGCAGTAATGAGGCCAACATCTAGTTTATAATTTATGAGTTTAATCACTTCACCGAATCTGGCCTCTTGCAAATATGGTAATATGGCTTCATTTAGTTTTTTATTGACGTTACCGTGACATTTCAGTTTATCCTTTAAGGGTGACTGAAATTAACAAAAATAAAATAAGTAAAATACAATAAAATAAAATACAATAAAATAAAATAAAATAAAATACTTTAAAATAAAATAAAATATCATAAAAATAAATTAAAAATACTTGCAAATGCTTTAATATATTGGATTTCAGCTCTATGATTCATTGATAGTTCCATGATAAAAGTAAATTTTTTGATTAAGAGATATATTTGAATGTAAGGAAGTGATGTGATAAAGAAGAAAAGTGAGGAAGTTGTGGTGAAATTGGGGAACAAATGACTGTATTTATAGGTCGTAGCCCCAGGCAACGAACTGATGAAGTGCAGATGCCTTTCAGGGGGTCGCACCCCCAGCCCACGATGCCTTCAGGGGATCGCTCCCCCAGCCCACGACCATGCATGGCCACCATTCGCTATCAATCTGGTCCGTTGATTAAAAATAATCAACGGATATAGATGATCCAATCCATGTGAATTGATTTCAACCAATGAAATAATTTTATTAACGATTGAATCTCGTCCGTTGATTAAAAATTATCGACGAATATGGATGATCCAATCTTTGTGACTTGTTTTCAACCAATGAAAACATTTTATTAAAGATTCAATCTTGTCCGTTGATTAAAAATTATCGACGGATATGGATGATCCAGTCCTTGTGACTTGTTTTCAACCAATGAAAACATTTTATTAACGATTCAATCTCGTCAGTTGATTAAAAATTATCGATGGATGTGGATGATCCAATCCTTGTGACTTGTTTTCAACCAATAATCAAACACCTTATCTTCTATAAATAGAAAACAAGCTTTTACAATATCACCACAAATTTTATTAACGAAGATGTTGAGTTGATGTTTGATGTGTATGCACATTGGTCACAACTCAACACCATCGAGTTATATGTTACCTTTGAGTCTGGTCGTCCATCAACAAATATTGATCAACCATCAGCCTCAAACATACCTTATCAATTCGACTTATATTCTCCATCACAACACTATGAACCATCACAACATTATCAACCATCACAACACTATGAGCCATCACAACACTATCAACCATCACAACACCATGAACTATCACAATACTATGAACCATATTCTACCCAATTAGAACAAACTCATTCAGAAAGTTATCAACTCCAACATCAATCTACTCCAACAAGTCCACAATGCGGTTTTCCCCAAAGTGATTCTAGTGAAGAGGATGAAACATACTTCGATGAATCATCTGGTGATTATGATGATGACATTGATGTTGACGAAGATATGGAATCATAAGATCAACATATCCTACCTGAATTTAATCCACCATCTCACCTGAAGAGCATCAATTTAGATACTCAAGATCGTTCAAGTGAATTTCATCACTTGTTCATTAATGAAGTCCCAATAGTAGATGAAACTTTTGAAGTTGGAATGAAGTTTCAAAACAAAGACGAACGCGTACATGCAATCAAACGTTACCATCTAAAACAATCAATGAATTTTGTGGTACAAAAATCATATTCAAAAAGGTATGTTATTTCTTGTTCAAATCCAAATTGTTTATTTAGATGTAGAGCTTCAAAACGCAAAAAGAGTGAATTGTGGGTGATTGGTAAATTGAATGTCCCTCATACATGCACAAATTCTGCATTGTCACAAGATCATACGAAACTCGATTCTAACATGATATGTACAAGCATAATGCAAGTTGTGAAAGTGGATCCTTCAATCAAAGTGAAGGTCATTATTGCTGAGATTCAGGCTTTGCACAACTACACAGTTACTTATAGAAAGGCCTAGAAGGGAAAAAAATAAAGCAATCGAACAAATTTATGGCAATTGGGAAGAGTCTTACCATCAACTCCCACAATGGTTGTTGGTTATGCAAACATTTGCTATAGGAACCAAAATTGAAATGGAAACAATCCTAGCTTATCATGAGAATAGTTTGATAAATGGGATAAGGATCTTTCATAGACTATTTTGGGCTTTTGCTCCGTGCATATCTGCGTTTAAGTTCTGCAAGCCAATAGAACAAGTTGACGGGACTTGGTTGTATGGAAAGTACAAAGGAACTCTATTGGTAGCAGTTGCACAAGATGGGAACGACAATGTAATTCCTATTGCTTATGCTCTTGTGGAAGGTGAGTAAAAAGAAGCTTGGAGTTTCTTTTTGATAAATTTGAGAAAATACGTCACTCCACAACCCAATATTTGTATGATTTCAGATAAACACGAATCAATTAAGAGTGCTTATAATAATCCGAATAATGGGTGGAAAGATCATCTGTCAAAGCATATGTTTTGTGTCCGACATATTTCACAAAATTTTGCATGGGAATTTAAGGACAATGCTTTGAAGAAAAAAGTTGTTGCTTTGGGTAATAATTTCATTCTTAATTTTTATAATTAGTGTAATTTTTAATAATTTCATTCCTAAATTATATAATTAGTGTAATAATATTTTGTCTACTATTTCAACATAGGTTACTCGATCAATGAGCCTACATATCGATACTACCGCAGAGAAATCGGCATAGTAAACCCAGAGGCTTTGAAATGGTTAGACAACATACCTCGACAAGATTGGATTCAAGCATTCGATGGAGGTAGCCGTTGGGGTCAGATGACAATCAACCTTGTGGAGTCGATTAATAGAGTATTAAAAGGCACACGCAACCTTCCCATCACTGCTTTGGTCCAATCAACTTATTTTAAAATAGGGACACTGTTACCAACCATGGGAAAACGACACGCGTCAATTTTAGCTTCTGGTCAGGTATACACAGAAACTTGCATAAATTTTATGAAATTGGAAATAAGCAAATCCAATAGTCATATAGTGGATAGTTTTGATCGGAACAACCATACTTTCATGGTCCACGAGACAGTAGTTCCAAGGGAAGGACGACCAATTGGTCACTTCAGTGTAAATCTTCTTAACAAGTGGTGTGATTGTGGAAAATATCAAGCTAAACATATGTCTTGTTCACATGTCATAACATCATGTTATAGCATAAAATATGATTATTGGAGCCTTATACCTGATGTGTACAAGGAAGAAACGGTACTAAAAGTCTACGGCGAAGCCTTCCCACCCATACCAAACAAAGGATATTGGCCACAATATAAAGGTATTAAGCTGTGTCACAATCCACTAATGCGGAGAGTCAAGACAGGTCGTCCAAAAAGCAAACACATTAGAACTGAAATGGACAATACAAAAAGAGTACAAAAAAAAAAAATGTGGATTATGTCGGGTACTTGGTCATACTAGGAAACATTGCCCAAACGCTGCAGGCACATCTACTCAAATTTGATGTATAATTTTTATTTAATGTATTTTTTTTTAAATTTATAATATGAATTTCCTATTTTAATTTAATGTATTTTGTTTCATGTTATTAATGTAATTTTTCTTATTAATGTATTTTCTTTTAAATTTATAATATAATTTACTGTTTTTAATTGTAATTACTTTTAATAGTTATAATATTAATTTCTTATTTTTGTTTTAATTATTTTTAATTTACTTATAGTTATTTTTAATTTAATTATAATTATTTTTAACTATAACAATTTTTAATAATAATAACAATAACAATAATTAATAATAATAATTGTTATTATTATTATTAATGTATTATTATTATTATTATTTAACAATTACATAAAATATATAAAAATATTTATAAAAAAATTGTAAAATCCTTTTGGGAGGTCGCATCCCCGCCCAACGACCTCCTACTACGGAAAAAAGATTGTTTTTTGATAGGTCGCTCTTCCAAAGAAAATTTTCAGATAATCCCTAAAAAATAGGACATTTTAGTAACTAAATTAAAAAATGAGATATTTTGATTAACAATATAAAAATTAAGATATATTGATAAAAAAATCCACAATTACCTCCCCACACACTCTTGTTACTGCTATCTTCCAAAGCACTAGCTGGCCACTCAGTGACATCACCCATTTCGCTTTATCCTACCATCGCAAGTTGTATCTGACCATGGCAGTCCATCACCCACACTCAAAATCAAAGCAGAAAAGTGCACTACAACAGCCTCCATGGCATACAAAACAGTCTACTTTCGAATTTATTATTTCCACCCAATGATTTGCTGGAAAGTTGGACAAAATGTTTAATACATAGTCTTTAAACACGAAAATAACCCACACAATACAAGGTAGGCTACATACACCTATTAGTACAAACACACTCTAATTTGGACCATACACAAAGTATTAGCTAGAATATCCCCAATAACACACTCACCCAAAGAAGAACATAGATTTAACCAAAAATATATTAAGATCAACCGAGCAAAATTCGAGACACATCATTTTAAATAGATCAAATCTATTTTTTAAAAAAATTAAAGTTTAAGTTTGGACTATTACCTATCAAAGACTCTATTTTTAATTTTAGTATAACTTTTTTAAAAGTTTTGCTTGACCTATTAACTTATTAAGGAATCTATTTTGTGTTAAGACTTGTAAAACACACATAATATGTCAATAAAAAATAATTTTGTTGAATCTTTACAACCATAGCATCCATTTTTTGTTTTCTTTCAATTTTTGCAAAAAAACTTGATGTATATATGAACAATTATTATTAACAAAATAAAAGAATAAACTACAAACGTTGAATTTATAACATAATGATTTTGAAAATGAATAATAGGTGTGAATATTAGAAAGTGGGAAAATAATGATTTTGAAAATGAATAATAGGTGTGAATATTAGAAAGTGGGAAAAAATTATGGTTTAAATATCTAATAAAAAAACTTTTATTATAAAAACATGATGTCTCTTTTTAAAGATAGAAAATCAAGAGTCTTTAATACACAAATATAATCCGTCTTAATTACATATTTAAATATTGGTATGTCAGCCTAATAGATTTTTAGAGACTCTAAACTTAATCTATTTAAATAAATAAGATTTTTAAAATGTTCAACTTTTCCTTTTTACTAAAGGTCCTATTCTAACCTACTTGCAAGAAGCCTGTCCAATACAATTCTAATGTATTCAACCTCATTCATCCATGTATCACACTCTCAACATACATGACTTGAGAAATCAGCCACAAAAACAACAAAGACTCACGCAACTATCCGCACCACAACAACCCATTATACCAAATAAATTGTTCAGTTAAGCTCAAACTGCACTAAAAACATAACCAACCGGACGCCTATCTGGGCAGGCTTTGCAGTAATTGGAAAGAGATGGGAAAGCTTGAGAAAGTCAAAAAATATCCAAACCTTGCACGATGATACAATTCAATAGCCACAGAATACTTAACATTTATCTTCAAGGCTTCAACTTTTCACTTTTTACTTAAGAAAAATATATAATTTATAGCTATATAAAATTCTCAAAATCATTGCATAAGATGATCAATATTTAAATGTAAATACCATGAAGCAATAGATATTTGCCTATCCACGACTATTACTTGCCTATCCCATGTATAGGCATAAATTTTTAAATTTCGTAACTTTAGAGCTGAAACCAATTTGATAAAATATTATTTGTACAATGATATAACTTGAAAGAATAAGAGAAAAATATAGTATTTATTTCTATATAAAATTCTCAGAATCATTGCATAGGATGATCGATATTTAAATGTAAACACTGTAGACAAGAACAAATAGATATTTGCAAAATTGATGCTAAAAAGTTTGTTGAGCAGAAAGGAATCACGTCCACCGCATAATCTTTTAAAATAACAAAAACCTATGCCCATTTTAAGCTTGAATCTTTGATAGTGAAAACATCTCAGTAATTAAATAATACAATAATTAAGACTAGGCCATGAAGCCAGCAACTTGCTTCACCAGATCGTATTGAACATGAAACATGGTTTCTTTAATGTTAGAAAGAAAGTCTAATTAATTGTAGTGAAAATTTAAATTTCATTTCTTTTCTACTTTGTATCTCTCAAAGAATATTACAGGTACAACAGAACTCACATAAACCAATTGAATTATTTTAGTTAGAACAGCTTTAGCTTGAGCAGCAACCAACTCTCTTCAATGCAGACACATCATTCTTAAGATCTATTTTCTCACCTTTGGTTGGTACAGTTGCAGTTCCATTTTCTGCGCTGTCAACTGTCTTTTTACTAACAAAATGGTAGATTTGAGTCAAAACTTCAGCGAATGCATTCTCTACATTTGTTGCTTCCAAAGCTGAGGTTTCCATGAAGTACAGTGACTCTTTCTCAGCATAAGCCTTTCCGTCTTCAGTTGATACAGCTACTAGGTGTCGAAGATCTGACTTGTTCCCAACAAGCATCACAACAATGTTTGAATCTGTGTGATTCCTTAATTCTTTCAGCCATCTATCAACATTCTCAAATGTTGCATGGCGTGTGACATCGTATACAAGAAGTGCACCTACAGCCCCACGATAATAAGCACTGGTGATCGCTCGATACCTATAATGAGAAAGAATGTAAGTTAAATGCATGCAACAATTGTCATCACAGGATTATTTAACCAAATTCATGTTCCTTAAGGAGGTTACAGGGTAAAAGGACAGAAATGAAGACTGGTCTAGGCAGAGTGTCAGTGACATACCTTGAATATTTGGTAGTTATGGGCATTCTAAATATTTTATGTTGGATAGTTACATATTTTGTAATTACTTGAACAAAATTTAGGATAAGTGCATAAATTTGTTTTAGATGGAAAGCATAACTTAATTTCACTACAGATAAATGGCACATCACTAACACCACCAGGTATAATTTGCAGATTAGGTTTTCAAATTGTGTGCACAAAATCAATCACTACGCTAAAAAAATTAATAGAAATAGAAAACGAAAGACAAATAAAGGCTTACTTTCCCCCCTCATTAATGTATATAATAAAATTCAAATTAAAAAAATGAAAAGAAAAGGAAACATGGATTTTTGAAGATATACATTAACAATTTAAGTGCAGGATTACAAAATTGGGATTCAACAACTCATAATTTGTCTCTAGTCAACTATGAAACATTTTTTGGAATGTCAGACACATTTCTAATACCGGCGGCTTCTATATAACTCGCAATTCCACACTAAATGCTGCTCAAAAACTATTTTTGACTGATACATCACTGAGACGTTTAGTGTTAGTCAACTATGTATGAGAGCAAATAATTTTAATCATACAACCATATCTAGCTGAGACAAACTCATGATATGTTTTGGTGTCCTGATTTAGACATTGTCTGTGTCGTGAGTTCATCCAAGTGTCATGCAAGATGAAATTTACCAAGGGCAAGATTGATTGTTTCTTCAAAATTCACCTTAATTGTTTTTTTCATGATATGTTCCATCATATTGAAAGCATATATAAACAACTTGTAGTTAGAATCACATGATAAACTAAGTTTGATATATGCTTATCTTAATGATGACTCTAAATAATACAAACACAGATCTCCCAAGTTCAAAATCACTTCAAGCAAATGTTATATCAACATCTCCCATGCCACATTCTCATTGTCAGTTCAAAGAGAAAATATTATTTAATAAAAAAAAAAAAAAAAGATCAGTAGCAATATCATACATTCAATCATTTTTAAGCCTTAACCAAACGAAACAAAAATTATATATATAACAATAGTCCCGAATCCAACGCTTAAATACAAAAACAGTTATTAGTAATTAAAGTAAACAAA
Organism: Cicer pinnatifidum; assembly: GCA_037974775.1. Lineage (NCBI taxonomy): Eukaryota > Viridiplantae > Streptophyta > Magnoliopsida > Fabales > Fabaceae > Cicer > Cicer pinnatifidum. Next base: position 28,228,340 of record JBBPBR010000007.1, on the reverse strand, counting down.
TAGAGTAAAAGAAAGGAAAGAGCAACGACTCAAGTACAAATAGAAACATATTGGCGCTTTAATAAAGAGTTGACACGTGACATAAAGGAAGGTCACGTGATTTGAATAATAAAGAAGAAGAAGAAGAAGAAGAAGAATGGAGGTACCTACCTTTCCTGACCGGCGGTGTCCCAGATCTGAGATTTAACGACTTTGGTGTCGACGTTAAGGGTGCGTGTGGCGAACTCGACGCCAATGGTTGACTTAGATTCGAGGTTGAACTCGTTCTTGGTGAACCTTGAAAGAAGGTTTGACTTCCCTACGCCGGAATCACCGATTAGAACTACTTTGAAGAGGTAGTCGTAGTCGTCATCCGCCCTGTAACCCCCCATTATTAGTTAAAACAATAATAACCCTTTGCTAATTCGTTTCTTGTTTCTTTTTTCTTATTCAAGTGTGAGTGGAGGAGCGAGTGATGAATGAAAAGGAAAGTGCCACACACAAATGTGGAGTGAAACCAAAGAAATCCTCACTCTTACTTGACTTGCTTGCAACCGATACTTTCTTTCTTTTCTTTTTGTAAAAAGTATTACAAAAATACACTAATAGCCATTTTTTTGCTTAATAAATTATAGGCCGGAAGAATAGTACTCCAATCTAATCTAAAGTAGAATAGACCTTAAATTCACTAAACAACATACAAACATGTTTATATACGTCTCTTTCTAATGTAAGGTTTTGAAACAACAATTTTTAAATAATTTTAATTGGTCCATGTAAAATTGTATAGGCAATCAAACAAATCATGATTAATTATACTGATAATTTTATAAATAATTATGATAAAAGTCAAAATATTATTAATGATTTAATTTTTGTCATTGATTTACAGCGTAAAAATATTTATTATAAATTAAATTATTAAATTAATATATATATATTACATATATAATATCATACATACATCAATAATTCATCCAAACTTTCAACTTAATTATATAGTAAAAATATATAAAATTACCATAATAAATTTTCATATACATAAATTTGTATAAAACTAAACTAATTAAATTATCCAACCAAATCAAAATAAGTTCCCACCAAAGAAGAAGAGACGCAGATGAAAAGTTCCTGAAGTGAAAACACACAATATGTTGGAGAAGATTGAAAAGTGAATTTTTTTAAGTTGAAGTTGGAAAATTTGACCAAAATTTAAAATGAAGGTAAAAACGCTATATATTATTCACGTGAATTTATCCAAAATTCGTGAATTCGTCTGTGTTAACATAATATCCATCAATACTTTACTAATTTTTGAATATACTATCAAGTTGATTATTTTTTGAAATATAAAGATATAAATTTGTAAGTATTTATGTATTAATATTCGATTTTGATAACATTTATCCAATAACACTAACGACTGATAGTTATTTATTTTAGTTAGTTATAACACGTAGGGAATGTATTCATTTAAGATTTGAAAGATTTTTAAAGACTATTTTGTGATGGAAAAATCTTAAATATCCAATCAGGATTTTAATATAATTAAAACAAGTATTGGGATATTCAATTAAGC
>JBBPBR010000007.1:28201981-28225335 GCA_037974775.1 Cicer pinnatifidum | reverse complement strand
TTTTGGTATACTATCGAATGGCTTTTTTAGTATTGAAAAAAAAAAACTAATTTTAAATGACTCATTAGGGATAAATATTTATATTTTGTATAATTTTTATAATAAATTATGATTGGTATATTATAATTATTATCATTTTTTATTTAAAAGATATGAAAAAAGGCATAATTGCTTATGCGGTCTCTTAACTTAATTTCAGATAACACTTCAGTTATTTTTTTTTTCTTCCCGATTTAGTCATTTATTTAATTAATTTTGTGTATCTTGATAACGAAACAAGGAGATTAGAGATTGCCATGATCAAAGTATGTCACACAGTTCTTCAAACCTATAACATATTCAAGATGTTAAGCAAATGATAAACAAATTTGATTTTTTTAGAACATTGACTTAATGTTGACTTTCTACCAGAGCATTGACTTTCTATCAAAGTATTGACTTTTTATAAGATCATTGACTTTCTATTAGATTGTTGGGTTTATATTAGAACATTTATTTTCTATCGACGTTCAAATGCTTGTCACACTTATTAGAGCCCAACAATCAAATATTTGTCATAATTATCAGTGTTACTTGTAAAACAAAATCACCAAAGATGTGCGATTGAGAATACATTCATCAAACTTAGAATACGATATATTCAGAACATTATATTAGTGTGTTGATTGATATTCCCTATTGTTATTAGGAAGACTCTTGGTGTACCCATTAATTATTATAGTGGAAGATTTTATTGGACTAGGTCCCGTGATTTTTATTCTCTCAGGGAAGTTTTCCACATTAAAATTGTGTTTGTCTCATATTTAATTTTCTGCCAATTATTATTGCTCTTGGAATTGTATTTTCTGTTTGGCCATTTATCTACACATGTAGGGAAAAAAAAATATTCCGCATTATTGAGATAATTATCGCTAATTATCTCTGATTTTTCCCAACATAATGTTTCTTTAAATTGGTTCAATCATTAGAGTATTGCATATTATTTAATATTACGTGATAAAGAAAATTCGCACTTAAATAAAAATATTAGTGCTTTAAATTCTCCCTACAAAATAATTTTTTGTATTATCAAAATAAACAAGGGTTATACTTCTTTAAACCAACTTATTTTTTGAAGTAGGTAGTTGGGTCCAAGAATGTCGGCGACACTAATGTTGTTTGCGGTAGGGTGGACAAAAAGTACACCTGCATTATTACATGTAAGGTAACACGAAACAGTGTCATTTTCTTTGTGTTTTATAATTTCGACTAAACCTGCATATGGTTGGAAAAAAGGCAAGGATAGAGGAAAGAAAGCATTTGAGATGATCGATTTGATGTGCCTATTCCTATGGGATGGTGATAAAGAAGACCTTTTGGTTGGCCCCAAAATGGAGGAACCAAAGATCCCACAGAGGCAAATGGATTTTATGATTAGATGAGTTGTTAATTGGTACATGGATTGTTGTGGTGGTCAGAATTTGAACGACACTCATACATGGCTTAGACCTAATAAATATGTTATTGATGCAAATTGGACCTTCTGATGCAATCTTGCATTACAACATCGGTGTATGTTTATTAGGGGAGAGAAAATATGAGAATGAGAAAACAGGAAATAAAGTTAGAGATACAGAGTTGTTGAGAATCATATAGGAAAACTTGTTGAAGATCCAAGTCGAAGAGTGGTGTGGTGAAGAGATGCCAATGATAACAATTTTATAATTGTACAACTTTAATGTTTTTGAGCTTTTAATTTCTCTTTATTATACTCCTCTGTCCTAATGGTTAGTTTTGTTTTGATTTAATTACACTTATGGTACATTTATTATTATTAATTTATGGAAGTAGCTTTTTTATTTTTAAAGTCGACATTTTTTTTTTAAATTTTTGAATTAAAAAATAACAATTTAATATATTTTTAATGATGTGACATAAGATTCTATAATATTAAATCATTTAAATGAATTTATTATTCATATTTTATTAATTCAATTCAAAATATAAAAAAATTCTGAAATTAAAATATTAGTTTTTACACGTTTTATTTAATTTTTATGGATGTTAATCATTTTACATTATCACATCATATGTCACATTATTTAAAACATCTTAAATTATCAATTTTTAGTTAAAAAATTAAAAAGAAAAACTAAAACTATTAACTTTTAAAATAGCAGCACTAATTTCATAAATTAATAAGAATAGATGAAATATAACTACAACTATGTCTTTTGTTTTTCATCCTTAGTAAAAAACGCATGCATGTATATATTTTTCACTCTTATTAAGAAAATTTTGTATTGTTGTTAATGTATTAATTTTATATATTAATGTTCTTAAAATAATATTTGTATTGAAATATGTCAAACTTCTTTTCATATTCCAATATATTAATAAAATATATATTTTTTAAAAAAACTTAACTAACTGAGAAAAAAAAACTTATATTTATAGAAGCTATACAAAAAAAGATAAAAACAATAAAAAATACTAACAAATGCCATTGGATATCTATTAAGTCTCTAATCATAAAAATTTTATCTTAAAAGTTGTATATTAAAACTCCTTACAATTTAAAATTTTGATTTTTTATATAATATTTTTATTTTATTTCCTTAGCAAATACTCTTAGAGCATCTCCAACGGTGAACTCAAGATAGGTTCTTTAGATGGGGTCCACTGTGTCACATGATCTTGAAGCAATTCACTCATTTTTTAAACTCAACATGATTCAAGTTCTACTATGCCACATCACACTAAATCAACTCATTCATTTTTTACTGTTTAACTTTTAAAAAATCATATTATATTCCATTACATTAATTTATACATTAATATAATATTAATTTAAAATATATGACATAAATTAATTTAAATATTCTAATTAATATCATTATATATTATTTTAAATTAAAATTAAAATTTTATTTTAATTTAAAATTAAAATAAAAATTTTAAATTAAAATAAAATTGAACTTAAATTTTTATAACAATAATAAAAATTAAATGTTAAATACATGACATAAATAATTAAAAATGATAAAGTAAATAATAAATTTAAATTTCTTTATTCTGCACAAATAATTTTTGTTTGAAATAATAAAATGAAAAAATAAATAAAAAAGTACCGTTAATAAAAATTTTAATAAAATTCTGTAACAAAAATTGTGAAGAAAAAGTATGAGTAACAAATTGTTCCTATTAATGAGCTAACAATCGTAATTAAAGGAAAAAAAAAAGCTAACGTATATTAACTAAAAAAAGCTAATGGTTACAAAATTATTATTATTTAATAAATTAAAAAGAAGTTAACGGTTATAAATTAATAAAAAATGATAAATTTATTATTATTAATAAATTAATAAAAGTTAACTGCTATGAAGCACCGTTCCTTCCTGATAGTACCGTGATGACACCTTGACACAACTCCAACGGTGAACCCACAAAAAATTAGAAGTTAAATAATTACACACTGGCGGACGAACTTATTTTACCTCCCGTTGGAGATGTTATTAGGCACTTGTTATGATATCTCAAAAACAATAATACAAAGTGTTTAGAATCACATTGTAAAAAGATATCGAGAATCACGTTGAAAATATTTTAATGTAATTTTATACAGTTTCTATCTATAATTATAAATACACAATTTATTAGATACATTTATATTTTTTTAAATATAATTTTAATTAATACTAATTTGTTTTAAATATATTAATACACAAATGATATTTTAATTATTTTTTATACAAAATAAACACATTAATTATATTATCAATTTTTTCAATAAGAGCTAAATTTATAATAAAAACTTGTATTGACCGCACACTCACTCAAATAAGTACGCTAAGAGCATCTCTAACGGTGAACTCAATATGAGTTCACTTATTTTCTACTCCAACGGTGAACTCAACATGATTCAAGTTCTCCTATGCCACATCACCCTAAATCAACTCATTCATTTTTTACTGTTTAACTTTTAAAAAATCATATTATATTCCATTACTTTAATTTATACATTAATATTTAATTTATATTTAATTTTATTATAACTTAAAATATTAATTTAAATATTCTAATTAATATTATTATACATTATTTTAATTTAAAATTAAAATCAAAATAAAAATTTAAAATTAAAATAAAATTGTGAAGAAAAAGTATGAGTAACAAATTGTTTCTATTAATGAGCTAACAATCGTAATTAAAGGAAAAAAAGGTTAACGGTTGTATATTAACTAAAAAAAAATTAATGATTACAAAATTATTATTATTTAATAAATTAAAAAGAAGTTAACGGCTATAAATTAATAAAAAATGATAAATTTATTATTATTAATAAATTAATAAAAGGTAGCAGTTATAATTTTATTATTATTAAATTGTGAAACACCGTTCCTTCCTAACAGTACCGTGATGAAACTTGACACAACTCCAACGATGAACCCATAAAAAACTAGAAGTTAAGTAATTACACGCTAACGGACGAACTCATTTTGACTGCAGTTAGAGATGCTCTAAGATGCGATATTACAAATCCCGTCCATCTTCGACGTCGAGCTCGCAAATTTTAACATGTGATTATTCATTTAATTTCTTATGTTTGATCATTATTTTGGAATTTTTATAGGATTTTAATGTTTGATAATATATAATTCAGTAAAATATATCATTGAATTTTAGCTTTTCATAATATGTTTTGGAAAAATTGTTTTGAATATTTTAAAAATACTGTTTTAATCTTAAAAATTGTAATTTTATAATGTAAAATTTTTTATTTACTTTAAGTCTCTGATTTTTCTTATAAAAGATAATATTTTTAATTTTTAGAAAACATTTTTATAAAATTAAAATAAAGACTAAAAATGAATGAAAATTTTACTAAGAGTTAAACTTAAAATGTTGTGATTTTATAAAAATTAAAAATATATTAAATTGAAAAAACTTTATCTTTATTTTATTATATATAAAAAATTTATTTTTTTGACACTTAGCGTCCTTTACTAGTGGATTTGGATATTACACAGGTCAATAACTGACCTTGTATTCAGAGGTGAGAGAGCAGATGAATATACCTTCATTTGAATATGGGTTGACTAAATTTTAATGTGTATTCAATATTGTAATTTTATTATTTTTTAATATGGGTTGGTCCAAATTTTATTGCATTATTCATTAATGCACTTGTTTGGTAGCACGTGGCAACCAAGAGTTAATTTCAAAATAAAGTTTGGTAGCACGTGGCAACCAACAGTTAATTTCATTTGAATATTGTAATTGTATTAAGATTTTTATTTATTTGATTTTTTTATAAATATAATTTTGTTTGTTTTTATTCCTGCTCATTTGTTTACGATTTATAAAATTAATTTTTATGAGATGAGTCTCTATAATATATAATATTTGATTTTAGTCTCTTAATTATTAAAAATATAAGAAATAAAAAATTACAAAAATCAATTTTAATAAAAATTGATTTTATAAGAACTAAAATAAAAGAGAGAAACAAAAAATAAAACAAAAATATTTTACAAAAAATCAATAATATATTTAAACATTTATCTATTTTTTTTATCGTTGTGTGAGCCACACAATTGTTTTTTAATGGAACATGTATTTTTTCCTCTGGATAAAGCCATGTGTAGTAAAATATATAGTTTTATTATTATTTTATTTATGTAATAAACTAAAATATATATTGCATAAAAAATATCAATATTATAAAAGACAAACACGCATCTTTTGGCTTTCTTTTTAAAATTAATCTTTCTCTTAACTCCTTCTTTATGCATTATATTATTCAAATTGAGTTTGAATATATTTGCTCTGGTTTGTTTTATTTTTATTTTTCTTTCTTGCTTGTTTCTTTTCTGTTAGTTTTTGTTCAACATTTGGACAAATGGCACATAGAGGAAGTATGAGTGATGAATCAAAACAAAGTTTAGAATATACTCAAGGGGTTAATGAATTTTTTGAATTTAATTTTCAAAATTCAGAAATCAATGGAAAAATAATGTGCCCTTGTACAAATTGTGTCAACTGTCACTCACATTCTCATAGAATTGTTTATGAATGCTTAACTAATCCACAACGTGGATTTCTTAGAGGTTATAGGCGATGGGCATTTCATGGTGAGAAACCTACAACTTCAAGCAACATAACTGAACAGCATAACTGAACGTGTAGAAATGGAGCATGACATGGATGGGTTAATTAATGATATTTTTGGAATTGATTCTACAAAAGAGCCATTTTATTGTGAAGGTGTAAGGAATCTAGAAGTCAAAAAAGCATATAAGTTTAACCAATTTACTCTATCCAAAGTGTCAGAAGTATAGCAAGCTATCATTTATCATACATTTGTATCATTTAAAGTGTTTTCATGGATGGAGTGATAAATCATTTTCTATGTTGTTAGATTTAATAAGAGATGTTTTATGAGAAGAAAATAATTTGCCAAAGTCATACTATGAAACTAAGAAGATAATTTTAGGGTTAGGATTGGGGTATGAGAAGGTTCATGCTTGTCCTAATGATTGCATACTATATTGGGATAAATATAGAAACGATTAAGTATGTCCAAAGTGTGGTACGCAGGTGGAAAATAAAATATGAAGATGTACAAACTAATGGGATGGAAACTTCTCAAAAGCGAAAGAACTTACTAGCAAAAATTATTTGATGGTTCCCATTGAAACCAAGGCTTCATAGGTTGTTCATGTCCTCCAAAGTTGCTGAGTCGATGAGATGGCACCATGAGGGTCGATTGAATGATGGTCTTCTTAGGCATCCTGCTGACTCCCTTGCTTGGAAATAGTTTGATGCTCGATATCTAATATTTTTATCAGATCCTCGTAATGTTCGATTAGGAGTGGCTTCTAATGAGTTCAATCCTTTAAAGACTATGAGTATTACTCATAACACTTGGCCTGTTATGGTAATTCCATATAACCTTCCTCCTTGAATGTGTCTGAAACAATCATTTTTTATGTTATCACTACCAATTCCTTGTCCTAGAGGTTCCGAAAATAACTTTGATGTTTATCTACAACCATTAGTACAAGAGTTGCAAGACTTATGGGAAAATGGAATTGAAACATTTGATGCCTATAAGAAAGAGACATTTCAACTTCATGTTGTTATAATGTGGACTATTAATGACTTTCCAACATATGCTAGCCTGTCTAGATGGAGTACTAAAGGTCAGTATCCATGTCCATGTTGTGGTATTGAAACAACCTCACGATGGTTACGTCATGGTAAAACAATTTGCTACATGTGTCATCGTCGTTGGTTAGCTCCCAACCATAAATGGAGGTTAAATAGTAGAGATTTTGATGGAATGCGGCAATTAAGGAATACTCTTAAAAGACTTGATGGAAGTGATATTTTAAGGCAAATAGATGAATATAGAGAAAAAGGTCTAGCGAATGGGGCACAACCTTCGAAAAAGAAGAGTATTTTCTTTACATTGCCTTATTGGCAATATAATGTATTGTGTCATAATCTTGATGTGATGCACATTGAAAAAAATGTATGTGATAACATCATAGGTGCATTGTTAAACCAAGAAGGAAAGTCGAACGATAATTATATGGCGCGAGCTGACCTTGTAGATATGGGCATACGAAATATGCTTCACCCACAACCGATATGTAAAAGTAATATAATGCTTTTTTCAAGAGCATGCTATCAAATTACTAAAAAAAGAAAAGGATGGTTTTTTTAGCATCCTCAAGAATGTAAAAACTCCAGATGAATGCTCATCAAGCATCCCACGTTGTGTGCATATCAATCAACACAAAATATTTGGTTTAAAAAGTTATGATTGTCATGTTTTGATGCAAAATCTTATTCCAATTGCATTAAGGGGTACATTGCCAGATAAAGTCACTTCATTTTGGTTGATTTTTGTAATTTCTTCAAGCAAATTTGTTCTAAGGTACTTAGTGTGGAGTTTCTAGCACAATTGAAGTCTCAAATTGCCATGACACTTTGTCAATTAGAAACAATTTTCCCTCCTTCATTTTTTACTATCATGGTGCATTTGGTAATGCATTTGGCATATGAAGCCAAGGTTGCTGAATAGGTAAAATATCGATGAATGTATCCTATTGAGAGGTATGCATCTTTTATTATTAACAATCTATTTAATGAAAAAGGAATATATATATATATATATATAATAAATTAAATTTTAGGTTTCTTTTGACTCTTAAATCTTTTGTACGCAATAAATCAAATCTAGAAGGTTATTTGGCCAATGAATTTATGTCGTTTAGTTTGCAATATCTATCTGGAGTTGAAACAAGGTTTAATAGACCTAGAAGGAATGATGATGCAATTGATTTTACATTGTTAGATAATGTGACCTTCTTATATCCTATTGGAAGACCATTGGATAGTAAAAGACAACAAAAGTTACAATTAAAGAAGTGAAAGAGAATGAGTAGAACTAAACTTGACAAAAAAGAGTTAGCACAAGCACATAGATATATCATTTCTAGTTGTGACACAATTGCTCCATTTATAGAGTAAGCACATATTTAAGTTTTATACTAATTTATATTTTGTATAATATTTTTAACTTTGCTATTATTAAAAGATAGTCCCGACTGCGACGATTTTCACAACTTGAAATTGATAATCAACATGGTCAAAAATTTATTGAGTGGTTTCAACAAAGGGTGAGCATATAAGAGTTGTATTATTTTAAAGTTTAGTAATTTTCGACTTATTTTTATGTAATGTTTTAGAATCAGCGTTTGGATGAACAAATGAGTCCACAAGTTACTCATGAACTGAGATGTTTAGCTCGTGAACCATATTAGGTAGTAAAAGATACACTAGTTATGCAATTAATGGTTTTAGGTTTAACACAAAGAAGAGAGAGATATGTTTGAAAACACAAAATAGTAGAGTAGTTGTAAAGACTAAGACTTCAAAAGATGAAATTGGTTACTTTGGATAATTAACTGATACAATTCAGTTGGATTATTCTTGCAAGTACAAGGTCGTTCTATTCAAATGTAATTGGGTTGATATTAAGAGAGGTGTCAAGAAAGAAAAATTTAAACTAACACTTGTGAATTTCAAATTTTTGAAACACACTAGAAAAAATATTTGTGATGACACATTTGTTTTTGCATAACAAGCTAAAAAAGTGTTTTATGTATATAATGAGAGAAACAAGTCTGACCTGTTGTTCTAAATGCAAATGTTAGGGATATTTATGATATGGGTGATGAAGAATCTAACAAAATTGAAGAAATTCATGAGCAAATAATGCATGATACAAGTGAAGATACTCAAAATACTATTGATTTAGTTAGACTTAAAGTTGATAATGATAATTATTTTATAGATGTCGTTGTGGATGTTGATAATTTTGGTGATAATGAAAATGAAGAGGAAGAATGGAAGAATATGTTTTAAGTGTGCACTTTGAGTTAATGTTTTAGACGTGAATTTTATGCCATGTTCATTATGTTTTTCCAATATTTTGTTAATGTGTTATTATACTTACTTGAGATTATTTCAATTTTTTATTTATTTGGAGCAGCAATGACACCAAGAAAAAAGTTAAACATTAGGAATCAAACAAGTGATAAGGAAAGAATACAAAATGTTCCTACTCATACAAACTCAACCAACATGCAAGAAAGTAATGTTGCAGAAGTTGTCATACATGAGTCCATAGAATCTTACTCTATTCCTTCTAACATAGAAGTCAAAGAAGAACCAATTGAAAAAAGTATAAATTTTATACCATTTCATTTGTTATATTTTATTTATGTAAACATAGTGATTTATGATTTTATGACTTTTGTTTTACTTGTAGATGTAGAACCTAAACGGGTTAGAGGTCCACCAAGAATGCTAGATGTATGAGAGATGGAATATGGTGATGTCATAACTGTTTATTTGGACAACCACGGTCGACCCGTTTCTTAGATAGTATGGTTAAAAGACATCAATATGCTCCAATCGTCTACAAATCACGGAAAGATATGCCAACGCGTTTGAAAGAAGAAATGCTGAAATTAATTGAGGTATTATTATTGTAAATTGAAATTATTTTTATGTCAAAATTCATAATATAACTTACTTATTTTTAATATCTCTTATTATGTAGAGCAAATTTGAGTTTGTTCCTCCAATAAATGACTCAACAAGAGAAATGATAAAATTTGAGTTGAATGAGAAGTGGAGGCAATGGAAAAGTGATTTAAAGTAAAAGACATATGATCCAAGTAAGACAAAAGATGAAGTTGCAACTGCAATACCTGATGATAGGGTTGACCCAAATCAATATCGTGATTTGGTTCGTTGTTAGTTTTCTGATGAGGACTAGTAAGTCATAAATTCTATTATGTCTCCAATAGGTATTAATTGATTCATTATGTTGAATAATATTTCTTGTGTGAATTGAAGAAAGTAAGTCAAATTAATAGATCAAGTGGTGCTAAGTTCGAAGATGCCCATTGTATAGATACAAAAAGTCTGTCAAAATTTATTCGTGAAAATGTTTGTTTTGTTTTGTACTTTTCATGGGGTGAATTGTAATTAAAAAAGAAAATACATTTAACTTGTTTGTTTGGGTTTATAAAAAAAAGAGCAAAGGAGTGGTACCTGAACGTGAAAAGATTTACGTTGAAAGTTGTACTCATAAAGATAGGTCAATTGTCGATGAAAAAGCTGCAAAAGTGATTGTAAGTTTTGAGCTTTAATTGGTTCTATATAGTGACTTACTTTTTTTAGTATAGTGAATTGCTTTTTTATAGTGTTGTTCGTTTTGGAAGACAATTGATAGTATTTTGTAGAGTGACTTATAGTAAGGATTCATAACAACTCAAGTGATTAATTTGCTACTTTAAAGTATATGCCAATGATTGATGTTGAATTTTGTTACTCAAGTGTTGAATTTTGGTACTTAAGTGTTGAATTTTATTGTCTGCTAATTATTATAATATTGGAAGGACTCGATGTTGCTGCTTTATAATTTGTTACTCAAGTGCTGAATTTTGCAATCTATTAGTTGCTATAATATTGGAAGGACTCGATGTTGTTGTTTTCCTAATATAGGATAATGTTTTCTTAATATACTTGTTATGAATTCATTTACGTTTCAGGAAGAATTGAGCAAATATAGTAATGAGGTTGGAACATCTCAATCACTCCAAAATGCACAAGATTCAATGTCTTGGAAGAATGATATATTTTCTTGAGTAAAAGGACCTTCTAAGAAGGGACAAGTGCGATGTATGTGCAAATTTTCTTAATCTAAAAAATCAAAAATTTATGTGTCTGAAAAGGAAGAGTTACGTGATATAGTTAAACATATATAATTTTTTTTTATTGATCTTCATATGTAACATACAAGTGTTGAGACAAAATCTCTCAAATGATTTTAATGATAACAAAATTACTTAAAGAGTATGATTGTGATTAATGACTAACATGTGTTCTTGAGTGTATTCATACAAGAAGATAGGTTGTTAATCATTAAAGCAAAAGGAAGTAAAATATGTTTGAAATCTGAGGATGGAAATTGCTGCAAACGCGAGGATGGGACTTGCTGCAAATGTGAGGATGAAAATTGCTAACCGTGAGGATGGCATACAATTTGAAAAAACTCCAGATCTGGACAATCTGATCTCTCACCAAAACAAATGTGTTTATTCAAATGCATAACAATATCAAACATGAATAAACAAAGCATTTAAAATCAAGAGTCAAAAGGTCAAAAGAAAAAGATGAATATAGCTAGATCTAGAATGTTGAGGATGGCAGAATAGGCCGAGGATAGGCCAGAAAAGGTGAAAGCAAATCTTCAAGCATGTGCAAAGGCTAAAATCAGACTATTAAATGTGTTTGCATGAATATATACATGAAGAAGTCAAGTTGAAGAAAGGCAACTTGAAACAAGCCAAAAATGGAAGATCACATGTGAAGGCTAATTTAAAGGCTAAGCTTTCTCTCTCTTGTCAACATCACCTCAAAAGGTGAAGCCAACCTAGACCTTAGAGTCTTCGAAAAATGCAGCTCACATGGTCAAATAACAGTTGTGCATTGCTGATAAAAGAGAATTGACAAGGACTTGTCAAGATCAAGTTACAAGAAAAGTGAGGATGGCAGCAATGACAATTCTGTAATTATGATGAAAAACTTGGAATGTTTGAAAAAAAGCTCCAACGGTCATCAAGGGCTTGGATCTCTATAAAATGCAAACAAGCTCTCCATTAGATGACACACAACACACTTGCATAAAAAGATCAAGCATCTTAAAGCTATCAAGAGCAAAACACCCTCACTTCTTACTTTCTTTGATCCTACACTATATCTTTGTAAATCCTTTGAGAAAGTATTAAGTATCAATCACTCTCATATCACTTTGTAATTTCCTTGTGGGTTACACTTGGAAATATTTGGAAATTGATTGTAAGCTTGGTGAAGCTAAAGAATACACGGTTTGTAATCGTCCTCAGGTTGAGGATCGATCTGTTTGAAAGTTAGTGAAATCTCACAAGGGTGTGAGGACTGGATGTAGCCATCTTTGGGTGAACCAGTATAAAATTGTGTGTGTGTCCCTCATATTCTACTCCTACTCTTTTGCTCAACTTAGATCTAACGATTTGAAAAATCCCATCCTCGAGCTAGCCATCCTCAGCGAGAGGATAGTTTTTAAAACACTTAGAATTTATTTTTAACAGCAAAATCCCTATTCAACCCCCCTTCTAGTGATATTTAGCTACATCAACAAGTTGATTTGTAGGTGTAATATTTATCTTATTTATATTTAATATCTTCTATTTTTGTGATAGATTCCCGAAGCTTCTAGTGCTCCTAATCATTTGAATTCTCCTAGTTCGGACAACAACGAAGATAATGAAAAATGGTATTTAGTTTTGCTTTTAATTAATTTTTCCTAAAATTATTATTTTCTTTACTTTTTACATTCAAATAATATTTTTATTTTACTTTTTATTTCTTGTAGGTGAAGATTAAAAACTATTTTGTTGATGAGGATGAAGTTCTGGCAATTAGGTGAACGTGATTTTCTTAAATTTTTTGAGATTGTTATATAAGAATTTGTTATGTTAGTAAGACAATTTTTTTATGATTGATAAATACTCTAATTTACTCTCATTTAGAAATGATTCAACTATTTTCAATTTCATATATGTTTGTAAGACTTTTAAAAGTTAATTTTGAATATATGATATTGGACTTTTATTTTATTTTAATTTGTAAATATATATATATATATATATATTATTGTATATTTATATTATAATTTGATTAATTTTGTACAATAAAATTACTAAATAATAAATTATTTGTCCAAACAAAAAAAATTGTTTTCAAAATCTATACTTACGGAATTCAAATATCACTAAATTATATAGTGATGCAGACAAAATCATAGGTGTATAATATATAAAGTTACGCAAGTTTATATGCCCCCGGTACAAAAGTAGTAGGTAAAACTCTTAGTTTTATCTAACAGACAAATGTTCGTCACTATAGGTTATTGTGACGGTAAACCCTATTGGTATTCGTTGACTATAGACAATATATAAAAAAGCCGTTGGTATATGTTTTTTTTTCCCTATACCTATGAATTTTAGACTTTGTGCTGTCACTATAAGTTAAGTTTCTTATAGTGTGGATTGATCCGTTGAATTATAACGATTGATGTTCGCCTTATCACACACCCGTTGATTAATCTCTTTAAAAACCTTTTGGCAGCTTTATTGAGGTGAATTGTGTCTTAAAAAACTTCAAAAATAAAGCACATGACAAATAAATAAATTGAAGTACAAAAAGTGAAATAAAATAGTACTAAATAAATAGCATAAATAATAAATTTTAAATTAAAATAAAGACGACAAATAAAAATCTTAGAAAAATTTATAGTTGAAATTAAGTAGCGTAATTTATATTGCACTAAAATAAATAATGGAATAAATAAATGATTGAAACTAAATTGTGGGAAATTAAATGATTGAAATTTAAATGTCAGAAAATATAAGACGAAATTTATCTTGGTTCAACAATTCTAAAGGCCTATGTCGAGTCACCAAAGAAAAAGATCAAGAAATTCAATTCAATTACTAATTTCTTAAAGAGGTTCAACTAAAAACTTTTACAGCCAAAGTACTCCTTCTACACAAAATTGGGATATCATCTTCATTTGTGAAAGAATCTCAAAACTAAGAGATATCGTCTATCTTGAGTACTTTGGGATCACACCCAAAAATAAGAAATAAGAAATATAAAGAGAATACACTAAAAAGGGCATATAATAAACAAATTGAAGCATCAAATACAATTCAAACTATGTAGAATAAAAAGGTTCTTAAATAAAATATTAGCAAATGTAAAATGAATGAGAATATGATGAGACTATAACTTTGACAGAATTTTGGTGCAAATATAAGTTGTAAAAAAAACTACCAACAAACTTTTATTTATAATAAGATAGAGAACCAATTTGAGAAATGTTTTATGCCGACAGAAACAATTAAATGTCATGATAATTGATTATATGATTTACAGAATCGATTATGACTTGTTTTCAAAATTGTACTCAATTTGATCTATTGGACAATTTGTTGTGCCAATTGCATAATTGATTATGCAAGCATTGTTAACTATACAGAAGGCACGCCTTAAGTGATCAATTGATTTTAGAAACCCATTCTTTATCATGTCAAAACATATATTCAAAACATACATTCCCAAGCTTCACTCCATTTTTTTCTTAGTAAGATGTCTAGTTCAAACAATTTTCATATTTCTAATTCCGAACGAACCCATAGTCCCTCAAAAGACTCGGTCGAGGCCTGGTTCGATTAGTCGGTAGGATGTTTGCTATGGGTCTTGTGTTCTTTGTACAAACCCGATATTCATTTCTCTGATCTCAACGTCGTTCATTGCAATGAAGCTGGTCGTGTCTATCAAACATTACTAAGTTAAGTTTTTCTATCAACACCCATTTGATGAAGTCGTTAATGATGTTGATGTGGCTACTTAAGTGACCAAGTTGGCCCTAGCACTGTGAGTCGCTCTAAAAAATGTTTCTGATTCTATCAATATTTTAAAATTGTTCCTGATTTTCTCTAATATTACTAAGTTAAGTCCCTTTGTCAACAATATTTTTGTATTATGTAGATGTGGAGATTTGGAATAAGGTATGAACAAACACATGTTAGTAGGCCAACTCAATATCTTGAACTACCATTTTCACTAGAATGCTAAAAGAGATAAAGTGTTGAAAAAAAAATGACAAAAGATTATGTTCAAATTTAAAAGGGTTTTTGTTGAACTTAGAATGTTAAGATTTTGTCACTTTGATGGATTTTATGTTACTAATATTTATGTTGTATTTGAGTTGTAAGTTAAGATGGTGGTAAGATAACTTTGTTTATGGTCAAATGAAAAAGTGTTTTGAAATTTAAGATGAATATATATTGCCCAATTTCTAACTCTATTGTTATTTATTGATTTATTGATGTAGCGATCATTTTGATAATATTGGATAAAGAGAGGGATTAAATCGAGAGTAAATGAAAAAAATATTAATACACCTTATAAAAAGAAACACATTGCAACGAATATATATAGATATAGCTGTCAATTTGACAACTCCTAATTATAGGTCCCGACTCACATGTTGGAGGGACAAAAAAATTTTATAATTTAAAAGGTCCAAAAAAACAAACCCCCTAAAATTTTGTGAGCCTCTAAGCCCACTTTTTTTTTTTTTAAAAAAAAATTGACTCGATAAAAAATGATTTATAATTTTTTTTTCAAAATGATAAAAAATATTAAAAAATAATAAAATTTGAAAATTTTCAAAAAAAAAAATCTCAAAATTAACAAAATATTGTAGACCTATAAACCCCTTCCCTTAAGCTCCATGAAATAATGGCCTGAAATTTTAAAAAAAATTATTTTGATAGAAGCCTAATATAAGGGATTAATAAGAAAAAATTGAGGGCTTGATGTTTCGCCAAAATCCACAATAATAGGCTTGATGATCCGTGAGTAGGCTTGATGTTTCGCCAAGTTGTGTTTGTACTTCCTCCATTTCTTTTTTAAATGTTCCCTGATCAATGGAATAAATTCATAAAGTAATATATGATCTAATTTCTAAAATAAATTAAACAAACAAGTCAAGATATAGCTAACATACTAACTTCCACCAATACATGTATAATAAATGGATTGTTCTTCTAGGACTCTTGGTGTAAATGAGATCATATTCTTTTTTGGTTGATTTGTAATATAAAAAATTTACATAAAGAATTTATATAAATAAAGAACGTAGGTAGATTCTGCGCGACTATCAACCCAAGCACCATTTTTCCTCTTGTGGGTTGTCAAAAATAACTCATTAGGAAGTAAATCTCTTTGAAGTTTATTGCTCTACAAATAAAATCAAGATTATTGGATCACAACTCACAAGTAGATATCATAACATTAAATTGTATTAATTTTAGGTAAATGTGAATTTGATACATACGAGCTCAAGTGCAACATCAATATGAGCCTTGCGGCCTGAGGTGCGGACATCCCCGCCTCTTGCTGAATCTCGATTGGTCTTATTTTAGTTGGAGATGTTCTTGAATGATATACCTTCCCAATATGCTTGAAGACCAGTCTAAGCTTCTTGATCTATCCAACTAGGTCGAGTCCTATTTTTTTCTCACCTTTATAAGCATATCTAATAGTCTTTTAGCGGCCTTTTGTTCAAACAAATGTCTCACAATATCATTATCACAAGGATCCCACGACACCTTCTCCTGAGAATAACAAAAAGTATATATGTACTAACTACTATCAACAAAATAGATAACGCAATTTTGCCTATATATGCTAGAAAGATGAATTGAACATATAATTATATTCAAAGGCTAACCACAACTTTTCAAACCAATTTTATCTAATTATGTTAGTGGTTGCACTCCAACCATAGATAGGCTCACGAAACTGTTTTTGTATGGCATACCCAAATTATGCCAAAATTGAGGTATAATACAAGTTGTTGGATGGCTCATGGATGGTTTTATATCCCTAAAATTCAAGTTGATAGGAGCAGTTCACAACTGTGAAATGACTAGAATTGAGGAACTTTAGAGGAAGAAAGACTAACATGGCGGGATTGAACAACTAAAAGGCTAACCACTGACAGCCACATCAAACTAACAATTATGCAGAACAATATAATAACGAAATTATATAAGTAGTATGATAATGAAACAATTATGCGGTATAGTAAAATTATGCAGAACAGTATAATAATGAAATAATATAACAATTATACAGAACATTATAATAATCAAACTAATAATTATGCAGAACAATACAACTAGTAATATAAGTACTTTACTTGTTCTACTACAATGATATTGATAGTTTGATTATTATGCAGATGCCATGCTTTCTTGTTCTACTACAACTATGCAGAAGAATATAACTAACTTTGACACTAATCAAGACCTTTTTTGGATGTCATGTATTGTTATTCTACTACAATTATATTGATAGCTACTACTACTCTTAACAGTGTCAGTGAAGAAAAGGCCTTGACGATTCTTGACACTTAAACTTAGGAGAATGAAGTGTTGTCTATAATAACCTCTTCCAATGTATATAATGGAATTCCAAAATGCATTAATAACATAATTACTAATTAGTGACACCTAAACTTCTAAACCTTTTTAGTCTACTTGTATAATATACAATGGAATACCAAAAATGAAGTAAGCATCAGTAAAATAACCATTTAGCCATTTACAAAACCACACTAACCATGAAGATGGTTGTAGTTTAGACAAGCTTGTCAATATGTAAATTTATCTAATAAATATTAAAATATTCGATGCTATTGACTCATAATAACACCAGATGTCAAACATTATGTCCATGTCTCAAAATTCTTCCATATGTACATATCATTTAGTTGTCTCTTGGAAAGTGATATTTTATTACAAAGAAAAGGGGCAACCAAGTGCACACAAAATCTCACATGCAACTTGGCACATCAGCCGCAATCTCAACTCTGGAAATTCATATCCTCTTATTTTATAGAAGTTGGTAAGTTAAAACACATGTGATTTCTGTGATTAATGAATTCTCTTTATGTTAATTCATGCCTGAGAACATCATACAAAGCGGTAGTTTCTATATCTATGAAACCCTAAGTTATTGCAACAACATTAACAAAAAAAGTCAAATAAAATCAAATGTTAGTATGAAAACCAAACCCTAAACCAAAAGAAAACACAAACGACAAAGATGGTTAAGGTTATAGTCACATTGAGAATGGACGATAGTGAGAGTGAACCTAAGAGACGAGAGTGAGAGTGAGAGTGAGTTTGAGAGACGAGAGTGAGATGACAATGAGAGTGAAGCTGAGAGATAAGAGTGAGGGTGAGGCAGCGAGAGTGAGTGTGAGGAGGGGAAATGTGACACGGTTGACGATGAAGGGTGAGAGTGACAGGTTGACGACGAAGACTGGGAGGGAGAGCGAGGGCTAGGGAAAAATGAAGTGAGGGATAGGGAAAAAGTGGGTAAGGGATGATAAGGATTTTTTTTTTAAAAAAAATTTTCAAATCAGAAAAAAAAAAATTAAAAATCAAACCATTTAGCTTCAGCCAATCTGACGTTAACATGGTGACTAAAATAAAAATATAAACAAATGTATGCCATATTTTACTTAGCATCGACTAGGTTGACGCTAATAATTAAAAAAATCACAACAAAAAGTTAGCACACTAGCGTGGGCTTGGTCGACGCTAAACCGACACTACTTAGCGTCGGAGTCCGAGCCGACGCTAAATATGACAGCTAAAATGAGTTTTTCTAGTAGTATATCAAGGTTGATTTGGAGTTGGAAGACGCAAACCCGAATAATTTGGTGATGGAGGACGTAGACGCGTTGTTGGCATAAATTTTATTGGTTTGTGTTCATGAGAAAGTTCCATTTTGTAGTGGTAGTGGAAATGGTACTTCAAGATATGGAGTTGGTCCTCTAAGAGATGTTTGTTTGTACCTTATTCTAGCTTCTTATATCAACATAATATCGATCAAATTTTTTTGTTGATATGAGGGTTTAACTGAATAATGTTTGGTATAGTTAGAGACAATTTTTTTGTTGATATGAGGGTTTAACAAGTGACTCATAACTATTGACACTCATCTTTGCAAAGAAATTCGCATAAGCATTGCCTTCTCGAAGAATATGATGGAGAGAAAACATCCAATTAATGCTCAAATTAACAAATTAGAATAATGGTGACAGCCGATGAGACCCATTCCTCATTAACTGAACCACTTCCAAAGAGTCAGAGTAACAAAAGAGAGACCTAAATCATGTTTCCCAACACAACTTGATACCCACACACAATGCCTCAATCTTGGCATGAATGATCTTAGACCAACCAACACTTCCATAAAGTCCAAATATGAAGCTCCAATTATCTTGTCTAACTAAACCACCAAAGCGAGCCAAATTGGATGTGTTAATTACCCCGTTGCCAAGAAACCTCTCGACAAGGTTTAAAAGTATATTGCCCTAGAGTATTACCAAAAACAGTCCTAGCCACTTGAAGCTAAGATAGAATTGTTGCAGCAACTGACCTCGTGATTGGGATGGTAGCTTAAAACCCATATTTACTTTTGGAGCACCAAATATTCCACATAACTAAAGGACCAAGGGAACCAAACTTCGAGCAAAGGTTATGAAATAGTATTGGAACATTGGTCATCCTCACTTCCTCAGAAATGCAAATGACATTATCAACACCACAAGCCTTCCAAATCTCTAAAGCTCTCGGGCATGTGATAAAGCAATGATAAACTAACTCCTCTACATTCTCACAAAAAGGACATGTAGAGCAAACACCCTATATGGTGCAAGACACTTCTCGTAGCTAGAGAGATATGGAAAACTTGCCATACAAACAATTGAGTATTAGCTGCAACCTACAACTTCCAAATCTAACTCCAACCTATTTTTTTGGATATCAAGGTGTTTATTTTCAAGAAACCACTTATAGCCACTCTTAGTTGAGTAATGCCGCTCAAATCACACTTCCAAATCCAGGTATCCTCCAAGGTGTCCACAAAGCAAGCTTCATGTTCTCAATCATATTAAGTACCTATGAAGGTAAAATGGTCTTAAGCTTAACAATATTATAATTACCATGCGATCAAATATCTTTAATTATTTTATACAAGTCAGCCTGATCTAGTTCCTCTACAACATTCACTAATGGTTGTTGCATAGCCCACAATCTAAACCACATGTTATCATTCACATCTCCAATTTTGAAGTAAATCCCTTTGGTAGGAAGTTCAAGGTTTTGAGAATAGCTCTCTAAGTAGGTGATCCAGTTGGAGCCTTTGCCGTGAATTTGTTGCCTTCGTTCAAATAAATATCTGAAAATAAAGACACCCAAAGCTTACCTTTTGATTGAAGCATACTCCAAACCAGTTTCCTCAACAAAGAAGTATTTGAAGGCACATCGATCTAGTACCCAATCCACCATACTTCATTGGTTTAATAATCTTCTTCCATCTAATCATATGCATCGCATTATCTTTTATTCCACTCCAAATGTAATTCCTCACATTTCTTTCCATCCTGTCACAAACATAATGCGATAACCAATTGATTTTCCTATGGTAAGAAGAGAGATAAATGAGGATTACATTAGCTAAAGTAACTCTTCCAGGCTTGTTTAGAAGCTTTCTTTTCCAAGAGGCCAATTTAGACGTCATTTTATCATAAATCTCCAAGAAATCTCCTCTAGATGTATGACTCTAGTGAGATTTGAACACTAAGTACTTCTCAAGCTCTCATTTGATGTCTCAACTCAGACATTTGGAAGCATAAGCTTTGGATTTGACGAGACTAATCTTCAAACCTAAAAAGGAACAAAAACCATTTAAAATATTAGACAAAAATTGAGTCCGTGACAACTCAACTTTGGCGAAGAAGAGCACATCTTAAGGTGAAAAAACATGAGAGAGGGGGTTGAATTGTGTTTTTCCTTATTAAAAAATTCTAATAAAAAATCTGGTTCATAATAGTAAAATAAATTTAACAGAATAGAGGCAACAATAAAATAAAGTATAAAATAAGATGGAAAAACACTAGGGTTTATACTAGTTCAATATCAATGTGGCAACTACGTCCAATCCCTTCAGACATAAGGATTTCTCCACTAATTTAGAAACTGAATTACAACACCTGGCCCTACGAGTCAGTCTTATCAACTTCTAGCTTGAAACCTACAAACCGTTAAGGCACTACAACACATAGACCCTACAAGTCAAGCCTTCTCAATTCCAACTTGATAAACCTACAAGCGGATGAGGCAAAATAACCACTATTGGGTTGAGTTACAAAGGGGTTAAACTTGGTTTCATGTTACTTCTGTTAAGCGTAATGATTACAATGAATTACACACTTAAAAAAGAGCACTAAACAATAAGTAATATAAATTGAATGAGTGCCTTTGCTTTGAAACTAAAACCTTGAACCTGAATACTTAGATAATTTTTTGCGTTCGAACGTTTTCTGTGTTGTTTTTTTGTGTATTTTTCTTCAAAATTGATATCTTTATGTAGCATGTATTAGGGTTTCAATACTATCCCAAGTTTTTTTGAGTGTATCTTCCTGCTGCAAGGTCAACAGAGATCTTCATAAAAAATAAACTTTGATAGATATAGTTTGGTAATATGATCGTTGGAGCTTGATTAATTCCAAAATGAATCTTCAACTAAATCTTATAGGGTGATTATGTGCGAAATGTCCAAATAATTCTCCTTGAATCTTCTCAGTGTATCTTCCTTGCGCGAGGTCAACAAAGATCTTCACATAAAATAAACCATGATAGATACAATTTGGGAAGATGATCGTTGGAGCTTGATTAATTCCAAAATGAATTTCAACCAAATCTTCTTGAGTGATTCTATGCGAGAATGTCTAGATAGAACTTGAAAATAATTCTCCTTTAATCTTCTTTCATATGGTTGTTTAGGAGTAGATATAATAGATCATAAACCGCTATGGGACTTTAGAATCATGAAAAGACTCAATCGCCATCAGAGCATTAACTTTGCACCAAAGTCGTTGCCTTTCTTCATTAGAACATAACTTCATCATCATAGTCATATGTTGTGTTATTTGGTTCATGTGGTTAGAGGTAGAGGCAGAGGTAGGACAACATGAATTATAAATAGTGGCATGGGCAATGTCACCTTGTTGCATTTTCAAAGCATGTTGCGTATCAGAGGCAGCATCTTGGAACAAGTTCCAGTCTTCAGAGCGAGCGAAACTTGAGCTTCATAGGAAACTCGAATAGAAGCTTCAAAGTTACAATAGTAGGATCTTCAGTGGCATCTTTCAAACTTTAGAGGCATACTAAACAAAGTCATGCTTCAATTTTCAAAGGCATACTCTTAGATGTTTCAGAGGCACACTAGGCAAATGCGTATAATAACATGAGTCTGAATGTTGAGTTGAATTCCTTAGAATTTACTTGACTTTGATATCTTCGTTTTCTCTGACATCTTCATTTCCTTTAATTTTTTTATTTGTCCGACATCTTAACTTCCTCTGATATCTTCCCTGGGAGCAACCACTAGGAGAACACCACTAGAGAGAAATGAGTCTTCCCTTGATGAGCCTTCTAACATCATTGTCAGGAGCTTTCTGGATTGATTGCTCTAAGTTTTCTGAAGCTGAAGGATCCATAGATAGAGGATCTCAATGGTTGATGGTGAGGGACTTGGAGAGGTGGTCTTGAAAGGGAAGGGATGGGTTCTATACCGAATGGTGGGAAAATGTTTGGCTAAAGGTTTCCTCATACATCTCATATGAGGTCTTGCGATCAGAGTCAAGTGAGATATAAGGTACATGATCAGAGGTATGGACAACTAAATTTGTATTTTGGGTACAAAAGATGAGAGGTTTTGGTTCAGGTTCTTCATTACCACTCGAATTACCAAAAATAACACAAGGAGTAGTTTACCCCCGAATTGGATATTATCTTATGTTTCTTTCTTAGAATGAGGTTTGCTTCATCTTTATTGGCGTTTGCTGCTTCTTTCTCATCCTTTTATACCCATAATGTTTTGGTAACTCTTTTTCGATTCTTCTTAAAAACTTGAGCAATTTCGAGCAGAGGAAGGAAAATAAGAGCCATTTCTTGATTGGACTGGAACATCCATAGGTATTCCATAATTACTTTATTATCTTCCTCTAACACGTTTTCTGTCCACTTAAGACAAACTCCACATTCAAGTAAACGGTTGACTTCGTCACATCAAAGACTAGGGAGGGGGGGGGGGGG
>JBBPBR010000007.1:28124166-28201823 GCA_037974775.1 Cicer pinnatifidum | reverse complement strand
GGGGCAAATGTTCTAGGCCAAACTCATGAGAAAAAAGTTCAGTCCCAACATAAGAATTTGTGGTTCCGAACCCACCCAACCCAATCAAATGAAATCACATAACCTTCTCGAATTAACAGTATACAGTAGCATACCTAGACCATGCGTCATGGCCACTAGATGGATAAAGAGTAAATCTAGTGATAAAAGACATGGTAACTCACCTATACACTCACTTTGAGCCACTTGATGGAAATCATATTGTGGTTACAACCCCCAGATGACATTTACCATTCTCCAAATATAATTCATTACAGGGTGATCTAGAAACATGGGATCCTTCTTTTAATAATCATAATAGAAACTTTCTAGAAAACATAAAAGAAATCACTAGATAAGAATGACCTTTTAGGTCATAAGGGTACACATAAATTGTAACTCTAAAAAGTCTCTTAATCTTTGACAAATTCCTATTTGATCATCGGAATGTATGCATGTACAACCCCCGATGGGAAGCACCAAGAGCCTCCTCTAACCGCTCTTTACCACCATTTTGTCAAGTTCCTTTATTTAATATTCCTTGTACTCAAAAAATGCATTTTTTAACTACATGCTCAAATGGTTTTTACTGGTGCCCATATACTAGAGAGCTTAATTTTTGGGTTCAAGATTATAACAATTATGGAAATATTTGTGATTAATCAGATAAATTTATTTATATTAGTTAAAACTGGGATCTACATTACTTTCTAAGATGTGTCATAATCTTAATCAATTTCATAGTTTCAAACTTTTCAACATCGATAATAAGTGAATTATTAGATAATTTAAACTATAAACACTCATCTTATATTAAAATGATACGTAAACTATAACATAAACATTTAAGTTGTTTTTATTTTTGGTAATATCTTAAAGCTTATTTTTGTACAATAAACCACACACATATTTATATATTAAATCATCTTATATGATATATATGATTATAATAATAATATTTTTTGTTGTTCAAAAATATAATGGTAATATTTTTTATTCAAAATATAATATTAAAAAGATATGAATTTAAAACAACACTTATAAACAATTCAACAGGTTGTCTCAAGTGGGACAAATTCACAATTCACAAAAGTGATGACGTTATGAGTTTTAAAAATATTAGTGCCTTCAATTTATTCATGTTTGGTAAACAAGGATGGTGGTTGTTATCTAACTTGGATAGTTCTGTCACTCGTCTCTTCAAAACTAAATATTTTTCCTATATTGATTTTTTGTCTGGTAACCTTTGAAGTAACAATGTCGATTTACAAGAAAGGGGGTTTGAATTGTAAATGCACCTTTTAAAAATTTCTGTTAAAACTTAAGAAAATAACTCAAGATTGATCTTGGTTATGAAAACAGAAAACCGAGAACGTTCTTGGTTTTTGTTATAAAACAGAGAACGTTCCTTGATTAGTTGAAAGCAGAAAATCAGTTTGTGTTTTATCTTATTTAATTAATTTAGTATGATAAATAAGAGATAGGATAAAGAATACCACACAAAGATTTTATCCTGGTTCACCCAACGTGGGTTACGTCCAGTCCTCACACAGTGAGATTTTCCACTAAGTGTTTAAAAACGAAGAGCCTTCTTGATCTTACAACACCTAGTCTAGATCAACCTTGGTCTATTTCAATCTCTATTACTTTCCAACCAGAAAGCAATACCAGCACCTATCTAACCTTGATAGGATGTAATTTTAAACAAACTATAAAGAAACTCTTATAGTTTGAGTTTTTACAATTGGATTGTTTTTGTTAGAATCTGAGATTACTCAACTCTTGTTTGAGAATAAATTCTTTACAAAGGATCTAATGATAATTGCGCAAGCTAATATATGAAAATGAATCAGCAGCTGTTTCACGAAAAGCAGAAAGTAAGATTGCCTCTGTTTTGCAGAACTTCAAGTATGTATGTGATTGATTTATGGATTTCTCAGCACTTGAATTTCTTGCCTTGATTCTGGATATTGGCCTTCTATTTATAGGTTGTAGAGGCACTGAATGAAGGTACAAAAGAGCTGTTGGAGAGACTCTGCTTTTTGACTGAAACATTATTTCTCAATAAAAATACTCTTGCTTTGAAATAGCTATTTGACTTTATTGGTTTAGCATTTAAAGTAGTTCTGTCCTTTTTGGAAAGAGCCTTTGACGTTTCTTCATTGATATTGGATGGTACATTCTCTGTCTTGAGTCTTGAGTGTAGCTGCAGAAGATTGGAGAAGAATTACAAGCTGTTTCAGAGAAAATGCAAAGATGTTGTAATTGTGCAGAAAATGGAGAATGATTAACGTTCTCGGTTTGTTAGTATGAACTTTCTTGAGCTTCAATAATCATTATGGAGTTCCCGTTTTAATCATTCTGGATTTCCTTTGCAATTGTCTTGTCATGTGTCAAGATTGATCGAACTTTCTTGACATTTGATTTTTGGAGTTTACACACTGTCATGACTTTTGTCTGTCATTGAGTCTTTCTATTTTTGAGATCAAATAGCCTTTTTGAGCTTGGATAAATCCTACTTGTTCCTTGCCATGTACTGATTGTATATGAATAAATTTCCTGGGCAGATTCTTTGTTAAAGATGTAGAAAAAGTTTGATCAACATGCTGTGATGAACATTTTTGAAGCTGGAGATCATTCTTTGTTTTAATGTTCTTGTTGCTGTTTTCTTTTGCTTTGCTTGATTATGTTCTTAATTAAATTCACTCAAAAGCACAAGTTAAATTAACATAACATTTAGAATCATAATTAACATTCTTAATTAACTTTTTGTTTGTTTTCATCAAAACATTAAATTGAGATTTTGTCTCAACATTGGTCACAATCCAAGCTATGTTTGGAGGAGTATTTGGAGTGCTAAATCGCTTCTGCATACGGGATCTCGTTGGAGTTTTGTGGAATAATAATTGGCTAAGCGATGAGTCTAACCTAGTTAAACCACTAGGGGTGCCTGATCAGCATGAAAATGCCTATGTTGATAGTTTGCTTATGCCTTTGCATAAAGAATGGAATAGACCCTTTGTTACAACAATGTTTGATCCTAGCGCTGCTCAAAATATTCTCAAAACACTTCTTTTTGACGCAGTGAGATAGGATACTAGAGTCTAGAAAACCGACTCTAGTGGTATAAATATTGTACAAAGTGCCTACAGGTTTTGTCTGAATGATTTCATTGATACTTCCATTTTCAAAATGGTAGGCAGCTGGAATCTAATCTGGCAGTTAAAGGTATCACCAAAAGTTAAAAATCTTTAGTGGAGAATTTGTCAGAACTGCCTTCCTACACGCTCAAGACTATATGATAAGGGTGTCAATTGTCCTGATCATTGTATTTTGTGTGATGATGGTGTCTAAGATAGTTTGTGTAAGACCCATCATCATTTATCTAGAATATGATAATTGGATCCTTACACCTTAATAAACCAGTGGTAATTAACAATGAATAATAAATTAGAATCACCATCATAACTGAAAACTACATTTAGAAATATAGTTTACAACATGTTTAGTAGATTCATAAAATATTACATCTTGAAATCAAACTACGATTGTCTGATTAAATCATAAAACAAAAAAACAAAAAAAAATCAAATTCTAAGTCTAGGAGTTTGGAACTGATCTTCTGATGCAAATTTTAATGTCTCATGTGCCTCCAGCTGCTAAAAAAAAAAATAATAATAATTGGGATGAAATAAAATATCTCAGTGAGCTCTATAAATAAGAGAAAAACAATTTCAAAGAGTTTATTTCATAAAAGTGTATAAAACATACAAAAGTAGTTATACATCTCAAGAAAAAATAACAATCATTAATATTATTATTATTATACATGTCTATATATATATATATATATATATATATATATATATATATATATATAATTATTCTGAACAACATATGCATGACCTCAAATCTTTTCCTTTGGAATAAGGAAAAGTCGCCCAATATCTTAGTGTGGGTCACCAAGATATTGAGTCCTGATTGGTAAAGGTGGTCTGGCCAAACCCCAATCAGCGTCCTGATTGTTCTCCTTTACCTGTTATTTCATGCCTGAAATAACCTAAATGTCCCACCGTGAATAAGGCCATGCATGCTCTGATCAATGACATTGTACAAAACTTACACGTTTTGTATGAAATGCACTCAGTATATCTTATATAAAATGCATCATTCATCCACAACAATTATCAATAAATTAGGCGAATTCAGAACGTAAATCCATAGTTAGAAAATAGAAACAATTTTAGAGTCGTGGAAATAGTAACAACTTCATAACAATTAATAACTCAAACATAATAAAATTTATATATATATATTCATATATAAACAATGAAGCCATTCAAATTTCTTAAGAATTTAATTTATTCTTGCAAATCACACGGTAGAATATTTTCAACACAATGGTCACTAATAATTATCGATGAAGTGTCAAATTATTTTAGAAACTTCCAAAAATTTCCTTGAAAGCTAACTCAATTTAAGGACATAATGCAATTGATCTCATTTCAAAGTTGGAAACCTATAATTTAGGAAAAATCACGCACTAAGACTAAATTACACACGCTGCAGAAAGTCTCCATCACAAAAGTCATTAATAATTATTGAAAAATGGTCGAATGACAATAGAAAATTTTAAAACTTTTACTGAAAGTAAGTAACTCACCTATAAACACAACATAGTTGGTCTCATCTCAAAATTCAAAATCAATAATTCATGAAAAATCTGATTCTAAGACTTGTTTACATAGTTTTGTTTTTATTTAGAAAACCAAACTTAAATACAACAATTATCCTGCAATAGTTCTCGCAGTATTTTCATCAAACACCTCTCATGCATTAAGTATTTGGGATAAAATAGAATTTTCTCTCCACTAGTAAAGAAAACCATATATTTTAAATGCATGCACCTAAAATCATCATTCTAACCGAAATTAAGGTAACATAACACAATTTCACAAACACATATCAGAGGCAACAACAGCAGTAACGAGCATAAATCGTGCTCGACAAGCATAATCATCTTAAATATAGTGATACACATATAATTAATTTTTTTCCTAATACATAATTCATTCACAAACATCACAACCATAAACAACAGTCTACGTTCTAACTTATTTTCAACAAATTCAGAAAATGAAATCCCTAATCATAACAACAACAACAATAAAAAAACCATTTGATAAAAAGAACTCACCGTTGGTGATAAACGAGAAGACAATGGTCCGATTAAATTGGTCGTTGAACTCCCCTTTTGCCTGAATTGCCACTTTGACTCTTCTTCATTTGTTGGTTAGTATCCTCTGCTGCTTTGATTGAAACCGGTTAGTAGTCATAAACTGAGACATGCAAGGTTTCAAAATGGGTTTAAGGAGCTTTGCCAAGCTTTTGGGTCTGATTCATTTTAAAAAAGGAACGCAAAAATGGGTTTCTGAATGTGGTAGAGAGATATAGGAGGGATAGTGTGAAAATTACGCCATTGCCCTTCGTTTATCCAAATATTACAATAATGCCTTTTATTTATTTATTTATTTATTTATTTAATGTATAAACTAGTTCTTTACTTTTTAAATTACTAATTTTAATAATTAACAAGTTGTTACATTCTCCACCACTTAAAAAAAAAATTTGCCCTCAAAATTCAGAGGATTACCTATTGGAAAAGGTAAGGATACTCCATTTGCATGTCTGCCTCTGCTTCCCATGTTGCTTCATCTACAGAAGATCCTTCCCAAACAACCTTCACTAGGGAAATTTCTTTGTTTCTCAATGCTTTTACACTTCTATCTATAATTTGAACTAACATTGGGTCATAAGTAAGGTTTGACTTGAGTTGGATAGACTCATGACTCAAAATTTGGTGAGGATTAGGAATGTATTTCTTTAACTGGGAGACGTGAAAAGCATTGTGTAGATTGGATAGTTTGGGTGGCAAGGCTATTCTGTATGCAGAGGGGCCAATCCTCTGCAATATTTGAAAGGGTCCAACAAAACGAGGGTTTAACTTCTTGACCTTTAGCACTCTTCCAATGCCAATGGTGGGAGTAACTCTCAAAAAAACATGATCTCCTTCCTCAAACTCTAAAGGTCTTCTCCTGATATCAGCATAGCTCTTTTGCCTGCTTTGGGCTACCTTTAATTTATCCTTAATTACCTTAATCTTTTCAGTGGTCTCTTGGATAACTTCAGGACCTAAGATCCCCTTGTCCCCTACTTCTGACCAGCATAACGGTGTCCTACATTTTCTTCCATACAAAGCCTCACAAGGTGCCATGCCAATGCTGACATGGTAACTGTTGTTGTAGGAAAACTCTACCAAAGGCAAATGTGTATCCCAACTTCCACCTTCCTCTAAAATGCAAGCTCTCAGCATATCCTCTAGAGTCTGAATGGTTCTTTCGATTTGACCATCAGTTTGGGGATGGTAGGAAGTACTAATGTGTAGTCTAGTTCCTAGAGACTTTTGAAATGCCTTCCAAAACATGGAGGTAAACTTAGGGTCCCTATCTGATATGATACTAAAAGGCACCCCATGCAACCTTACTATTTCCTTAATGAATAATTTGGCTAGTTTGAGGGTGTTGTAGTTTGACTTTACTGGTAAGAAATGGGCTGACTTAGTTAATCTGTCCACAATCACCCAAATGGAATCATACCCCGTGTGGGTATGTGGCAAACCTACAACAAAATCCATGGAAATTGAGTCCCATTTCCATTCAGGTATTTCCAGAGGCTGTAGCAATCCTGCTGGTCTTTGATGTTCTATTTTCACCTTTTGGAAAGTTAGGCATTGCCCCACAAAAGTAGCCACATCAACCTTCATACCTGGCCACCAATAATTTTTCTTAAGGTCTTGGTACATCTTGGTAGATCCAGGATGGATAGTTAGGTTACTTTTGTGAGCTTCCTCTAGTATCAGCCTCTTTAATTTGGAATCCTTAGGTACCCAAATTCTGCCCTGAAATAGGATTGTTCCATCTCGTGCCCTAGTAAATCCTTCTTGATCATTTCTAAGTTGCAACTCTTCATCCATCCCTTGAGATTGTCTAATTTGGTCTCTAAGGCTACTAGTTATTTCTAGTTTATTTAAAAGAATTCCCCCTTGAAGGATTGTCATATTTAGGTTCAAGTCTCTAAGGTTTTCTAGCAATGCAAGTTCTTTTATCATGAGATGAGACATATGTAGGGATTTCCTGCTCAATGCATCGGCCACTACATTGGCCTTGCCTGGGTGGTATTTCAGTTCAAATTCATAATCTTTCAGAAATTCCACCCACCTTCTTTGCCTCATGTTAAGTTCCCTCTGGTCGAATAGATACCTTAGGCTCTTGTGATCACTGTAAATATCAAATTGTGCTCCATACAGATGATGTCTCCAGATCTTTAAGGCAAACACTATGGCAGCCAATTCTAGGTCATGAGTGGGATAGTTTCCCTCATGAGGCTTTAGTTGTCTTGAAGCATAAGCCACCACTTGGTTGTTTTGCATCAATACACAACCTAAACCTTTCAGGGATGCATCACAATACACTTCAAATCTTAAGGTTGGATCTGGTATGGCCAGTACAGGGGCAGTGGTTAACTTGATCTTAAGAGTCTGAAAACTCTTTTCACATTTTTGATCCCACACAAAGGGTTGGTCCTTCCTAGTTAGTCTGGTCAAAGGCAAGGCAATTTGGGAGAATTTCCTAATGAATCTCCTATAATACCCTGCCAGTCCTAAGAAACTCCTAACCTCTGTCACATTCCTAGGATGTTCCCATTTCAGCACTGCCTCTACTTTGGAGGGATCCACTGCCACTCCTTTCTCATTGATCACATGGCCTAGAAATTTTACTTCTGACATCCAAAACTCACATTTGCTTGGTTTAGCATAAAGTTTTCTATCTCTAAGTATTTGCAACACTATTTGAAGATGACTTGCATGTTCTTCTGGAGTCTTAGAGTATATTAGTATGTCATCTATAAATACTATCACAAACTTATCTAAGTATGGCCTAAAAATTCTATTCATGTAATCCATGAACACAGCTGGAGCATTGGTTACACCAAAAGGCATAACAAAAAATTCATAGTGCCCATACCTAGTTCTAAAGGCTGTTTTTGGTACATCATCTGATTTTATTCTGATTTGGTGGTACCCTGACCTCAAGTCAATTTTGGAGAACACAGTAGCTCCCCCTAATTGGTCCAAAAGGTCATCAATTCTGGGCAGGGGGTATTTATTCTTGATGGTCACTTTATTCAATTTTCTATAATCTATGCATAACCTCATGCTGCCATCCTTCTTCTTTACCAAGAGTACTGGGGCTCCCCAAGGAGACACACTTGGTCGGATAAACTGCTTGGTTATCAAGTCCTCTAATTGGTTTTTCAACTCACTCAATTCTAACAGGGACATCCTGTAAGGGGCAATGGAGATTGGTCCTGTTCCAGGGACCAAATCTATTGAGAACTCTACTTCTCTTTCAGGAGGCAAAGATGTCACATCCTATGGAAAGACATCCTCAAACTCACTGACTACAGGAATATTGGACAAGTCCAATTCAGACCCTGAGTTAGAGGATAGTAATAATAATACGCCTTGAACCCCATTGGTCAGACATTGGAAGAGTAGAGAACTGTTGGTCAAGGAGCGGTATTTGGTTTCCTCTGGTTGGGGAATTCCTGGAGGAATTATGACTTTCCTACCATGGCAAATCAAAGTTACTGAATGATCAGACATCCAATCCATTCCTAATATGATGTCCAATCCCTTAAGGGGCAAACAGACTAGGTTTATTAGAAAAACTCTATCATACAGGGTGATTGGACATTGGTGACATACTAAGGAGGTCTCTATTGAATTCTTAGATGCAGTGTTTACGACTAAGGGATAAGACATTTCAAATACAGGGATATTATGTTGCAAAACAAAATCAGAGGAGATGAAAGAATGGGATGCACCTGTGTCAAACATGACAATTAAAGGAACTTCATTTATGAATCCAATGTCAGTTATTAGATTATGATTCATACCTTTCTTTGCACTGAGAGCAAAGACCCTTCCAGTGTTAGACTTGTTTGGGTTGGACTCTGCTTGTTTTTGGCGTATTGGACAAAAGGGAGCCATATGACCAGGCTGTTTGCAGTAGTAGCATACTTGCTTTCCAACCAAGCACTCTCCCCCATGATCTCTGCCACACTTAAGACACTTCTTTGCTCTTGGGGAACTGGATGTCTGTACTTGTTTTCCCTTTCCTTGGGGAGTCTTTACCTTCAATTGTTGACCAAATTTTCCAGACTCTTTCTTTTGTTGCCACCTAACCTGTCTCTCCTCTTGTACCTTCTTTAAATTTTCTTCAACAATGTAGCTCTTGTGTACAAGAGTAGAATAGTTAGTAAGCTCCATATGGCCTATGTTCCCTCTGATTTCAGGTCTCAATCCCCATTCAAATTGGTTTATCTTTCATTCTTCTGTGGGTGCATATTGAGCATGTGGAGAAAATCTAGCCAATTCTTCAAACTTAGCAACATACTCTGCAACAGACATGTCTCCTTGTTGCAGGTGCACAAACTCCAACTCTTTTTGTCTTCTGGCACTTTTTGGATAATACTTGTCTAAAAAGGCCATCTCAAAGTGTTCCCAATTCATATGGGATCCTTGAGTCTGAAGATAAGTCTTTGCATTCCTCCACCAATACTCTGCCCCACCCTTTAGTAGATGAGCAGCAAATGCCACTTTTTGTTCTTCAGTACAAGACACTACTTCAAATGCCTTTTTAATCTCATCCAACCAAGCTTGAGCTTCTGAGGGATTGTGGCTGCCCTGGAATGTTGGAGGCCGCAACTTAAGAAAATCATAAAACACTCTGTTGGCATTTGTAGTGCTATCTCTTTGCATTGCCATTTGTTGTACCAGATTATGGGTAGCCGTTGCTTGCATTTGAATAGCTTCCATAACCTTTTCCCATGGTTCAGCAGTGGGTGGTGGAGTCATACTATCTTCAGGGGCAAGATTCCTCCTAGATCCTTCAGCCATAATTCTGCATACCATACACAAAATACTAAGTTGATCAGACTTAATATTAGGTGAAATGATAATGAGAATGTATAGTAAAACAAAGATATTTTAATTCCTAACACATAACCCACAGTCCAAATGAATCAACCAGGCTCTGATACCAAAATGTAAGACCCATCATCATTTATCTAGAATATGATAATTGGATCCTTACACCTTAATAAACCAGAGGTAATTAACAATGAATAATAAATTAGAATCACCATCATAACTGAAAACTACATTTAGAAATATAGTTTACAACATGGTTAGTAGATTCATAAAATATTACATCTTGAAATCAAACTACGATTGTCTGATCACATCATAAAACAAAAAAACAAAAAAAATCAAATTCTAAGTCTAGGAGTTTGGAACTGATCTTTTGATGCAAATTTGTAGAAAAGAAACATTTATCAAGTGCACATTCAGATTAAATCCATAATTTCATTGTCGTCAATATTATAGTTTCTGAGACATGCGTATGTCAAACACTTCAATTTTGTTATATTTGTAGGTTTTCTCATAATTGTAGACATTTTTATGTTTTATGTTATTAACATGAACGTTGTAAGTTTGGTTGCAGCTTCATCATTTTAGTATTAACGATTTTGAATTGTATTATTCTCGATCGATGTAATTTCTACCAATTTGAATGAATGAAAGTTATTTTTATGTTAAAAAAACATTTATCATAGTAATTATCAATAACATTTAGAATTAATTGCAATTTTATTCCATATTTTCACCAATTCATAAAGTTGGACGTCTTATTTTAAAATTTGATAGTTTTAGTCCTTTTGATTTTGTAACTAAAACAAATTGTAATGCGATATGTTTTAAATGACGTAACATATTATTGGTTGATGCACAATGACTAACATACATGAATTTGCAATAAAATCATCTAAAAACTTTAGTTTCAACTTCTGAATCTACCCATTTTAATAATTTAATTAATAACATATAAATAATTTTGTATCTAGATGGTTCTACATTATGAGATTTTATTTGCCGTCATTTAAAATATATCAAACAATTATTTTTTTAGTTCAAATATCTAAAGGAGAAACCAAAACTGACAAATTTTAAAATAAAAAGGTCAATTCCATGAATTGGTGAAAATTGGAAGTTACTGCAATTAAATGTAAAATTTATTATAAAATGCTCTTAAATATATAAGTAAATTACATTAAAATTCCAGTGCATGCAGCGGGACACACACTATATTGATAGAGTTAGAGATGTTTATGAGTGGGACTCACAAAGTAAATGACCAACTTGATCACTTAACTAGTCACGTTAGAGACTATTTGAAAATAGAGTTAAATATATTTTTAGTTTCTATAACATTTCATCATTTCAATTTTAGTCCTTACAAAATTATCACATGTAGTTTTAGTCTCTTTTGTTAAATCAAGATATATTTTTTGAATGAATTTTTACGAGTATCTTTACAAAAATAAAAAAGAATTATTGTACAAAAAATGAACCTAAAATTCGATTTCTAAGTGTATATTTTCATTACTTTTATCTTGAGCTTTTAATATTTTAAAAAATTCATAATTAATCCATTATATGTTAACAAATTCTAAATTTTTTGAAAGAAACTTTTTATAATGTTCTAAATATAGTTGCAAAAATTAATTCAATTTTTTTTAAAGTTTAAGAACAAATAAATATATTTCATTTTAATAGAGACTAAAATTATTTCCTGGATAGTTTTGTTGAGACTTAAATTTGTATTTTTTATTTTACATAAAATAAATTTAAAATATAAATTTTTTACAAAAATTAAAAATATATTTAACTCTTTAAATATGGTACATTCTATGATACATTTGCAAATTAATATATTTACCGATTGTTGATTTACGTAACTTTAATGATGATGGTTTCATGATTACAACTTTCAAATGATTTTCTTGAAACACCTTAAAATAAAATTTTGTTATGATTTTTAATTAAAATTTTTATTTTTAAAAATAATTTATATAGTAGTTGTACATTAAATTACATAGACAAATGTATCTGTATTATTAGTTTAATCAGCTTTATATATGCAATATATTAACATTGTTAGTGAAAAACTAATGCAATTATTAATTAAACCATATAAGTTGTCTTAAAATATTGATAAATTCAAAATGTTTTAAAAGCGTCCGAGAGGGTTGTGACTTCGTGAAACACCAAATAGAAACGCGCTTCCGAACATTGTTGACGATTATAAACGGTGCTGCCTTCCCCAGTCTTCGTCGAGTCTTGGCAGTGTTTGCTACTGCATAGAAGCAAACATGACCTTGACATTCGTTTGTTAAACTTCACAAACAGTGAGACAGAATCGAAAACCAACAATGGCCACTTCAAAACCCATATCTCCATTCAGACTGTCCTCCCTCATCCGATCTCAAAAAGACCCATCCCTTGCATTCCAACTCTTTCTCAACCCCAACCCCACCCTTCAAAACCGCCCATTCCGTTATTCCCTCCTTTCCTATGACCTCATTATCATCAAACTCGGTCGTGCCAAAATGCTCCCACAAATGGAACAAATTCTCCAACGCCTCCATGATGATACTCGCCACCGCGTCCCCGAACCACTCCTCTGCCACGTCATCGACTTCTACGCACGTGCCCGCCTCCCATCACGTGCCATCCAAACCTTCCTCTCCATCCCTTCCTTCCGCTGCACGCCAACTCTTAAATCATTCAATTCCCTCCTCAACGCCCTCCTAACCTGCCGCCAATTCCAAACAATCACCCGAATGGCTTCCCTTTTAAATGAATTCGGTCCGCCAAACCCCTGCACCTACAACATCCTCATCCGATCATGTTTCCTCCAAGGCCATGCCGATCGCGCCTTGAAACTGTTTGATGAAATGTGTAGCTGTGGCGTCCTCCCTGACGCAGTCACATTCGGGACCTTAATCCATGGGCTGTGTAAGAATTCAATGGTCCATAAGGCTTTTGAAATGAAAAAATTGATGATTGCGGATTTTAAGTTGAAGCCATGTGTTTCTGTTTACACTAACTTGATTAAAGCTGTTTGCGAGATTGGGGAACTTGATTGGGCATTTACGATCAAGGATGAGATGGATAGGAACAAATTGAGATCGGATGCTGTTGTTTATAACACTCTGATTAACGCGCTTTTTAAGGCAGGGAAAAAGGAAGAGTCTTTAAGGGTTTTGGAGGAAATGAAGGAGAGTGGTTGCGATTGGAATTCGGTTACTTGTAATGTAATGATTGGGGAGTTTTGTAGAGAAAAGAATTTCGAAGAAGCTTATAGGATTTTGGATGGTGTGGAAGGTGTGAAGCCTGATGTTTTTGGTTACAATATGGTGATTGGTTGTCTGTGTAAAGAAGGGAAATGGAGTGAAGCAAATGATCTGTTTCAGGATATGTTGCGGCGAAAGTGTGTTCCTGATGTTGTCACGTATCGCACGCTGTTTGATGGGCTTTGTCGGTGGATGCAGTTCCAGGAAGCTGCATTTGTTTTAGATGAGATGTTGTTTAAAGGATATGTTCCCCATTCAAGGAGTTTGAATGAATTTGTCGGTGGTTTGTGCAGGGAAGGGAACTTTGAGCTGTTGTCAACAGTTTTGAGTGGTTTGGTTAGTAGAGGAGATTTTTGTAATGAAGGTTTATGGAATGTTTTGGTTTCCATGGTGTGCGAGCCGGAGAAGTTGGCAGCAAAACCTTTTGAACTTTTTGATGCTTTGGTGGTGGCATGAACTGTGTTTTGGTTCAAAACATGATTCCTAGTTAGCGAGCCGGAGAAGTTGGCAGCAAAACCTTTTGAAATTTTTTATGCTTTGCTCATGAACTGGTTTGGTTCGAAACATGATTCCTGATTTTGTAAGTATCACAAACCACTCTTAGGTCATTAGATTATAACATCAACCAACATACCATTAGTCTAGCAAATCTAACGTGGATTAACACATTCACATTTTTAAATCTAATAGGTATTGAAAATTAGGCCTTGATATGTCCATGTTTGTCTTTTGGTTGCTCATCCGACCACGTGTTTGCTCACCCACTCCCAAATACACTACCGGAAGCTAGGATCTAGTAGTGTATTTTACTCAATTTTACGCTATTAGAAGCTAGGATCCGGTAAAAAGCCGAAAAAACGAGCAGACATAGGGCTGGATGAACAATCACCTTTTGGTATTTCAAAAACACAAGGATCCTGCTCAACCCATCTCGGAAACATGCAAATCTTGGCTACCCAGGATGCAGATCTCACTCGTCGATCTTTGCTTTCCTCATTCTCTTGTTTCTTCGTTCGTTGCTCTCACGCTTCGATCTTGTTCTCGCTGCTCTCATGCTTTGATCTCGCTCTCACATTTCGCTCTCGCTAGTGCTGTTCCTTTCATCTTCTCTGTCTTCTCTCTTGAACTCAGGTATTTGTTGGGATTTGTTGCGATTTCTTTGCTGGTTCGATTTTATGCTTGTTTGTTTTTTTGGTTGTGATCTTGATTTCCTTATCATGTTTATGTTTACTATCCAATCTGACATTCATATTTTCTTAATGCCGATTCAATTTGCTAGAAATTTATGAAATCTCCATTGAATTAAGAAGTTTTCCTTCATATATTCCAATCAAATACGAAATTGCTTCCGAAACTTAATGTTAGTTATATTGTTTCCTCAATGATTGAAATTGAATGTATATTGGATCGATCAAATTTGTTCATATGATTTCATTTTCTAATCATCCTACTCAAGCATATATAGCAGTGTTGGTGATTATGACAAGAAGTAGCACATGTAATTAAAACAGTGAAATTTTCAAGTATGAAGGAATGATCCATTACAAAATAAGTTTGCTTGCAAGAGTCAGAGCAAGAAATTAACAAATGTTGGGTCCATACGATGAGATTAATTCATATTAAATTAGAACCATGATAATGACAATGTGGTCACAATATGAGTGGAATCAGCACATTGATTATGATTATGATTAAGATTATTATGATCTGATTAAAGTTTGATCATCAGTAATTAACTAATACTATAAATTTGTTTATATTGTTTCTTCGATGTTTGTGGTTTGATCATGTGCTATGGTGGTTTAGTTTGTCATTGTAAATCTTTTTCATCAGCACATGATTTCATTTTCAAGTAGCACATTATTTCATTTGCTGAATGTTATGGTTTGAATTGAAGGGAATACATAAATAGTATTTTTTGAATACTATGGAACAGGGAAGAGAGATAAAAAGAAAAAAATAGGTCAAAGGGGCTTAGTTGTGAATGGTTCAGGCAATGTTTGTGGTTAAACGGAACAATGAACCACGTTAGAATATATGGATGATGAAGAATTCCGTTCGTTTGATCAAAATGTGAATCTATAGGCCAATACCAATGTATCTTAGCTGACGTGGGAGCAACCATCTCAAGGAAGTGTAAGACAAATGGAGCGTGTTAGAAATACTATCAGAGAGACGATGCCTACATCAAGATATATTTATTTGGATTTTGTATGGTTGCATTATTATATAGATGTTTTAGCAAATTGATGAACAACTAAATTATATTGATGTATGCTAGTTTCTTTACAAGAGTGATGAACAACTGTAAATATTTAGATCTATTTTATCGTCTCTTAATTTTACATACCTATATTTTATACACAATTTTTAATTATGATTTTATGATGATGGTTGGATGTTGATAATTTTTTTTTTTTAATTTTAATCATGATTTTAAATAAATTTATAATACGATGATCATTGAATTTTTAATTATTATTTTGTGATATATTTTGTAGTAATTTTTAATACATAAAGGTGAATAGTAAAAAAAATGTTTTAAAAACTATAATATTTTTTAAGTGTTTAGATTACCATACATCCAAACACTTGTTTTTGTACAAGTATTTGTCAATGTGCACATTCGATCGCAAACAGTTTATCTAGCATAAGCTCTTGTGTAGTTAGCTCTCATGCGATAACCTCTAATACCATAAGCACTTATATAAATTGTTTATCCAAATGTCAAAAAGACCTTATATTTATTTTTCAAATAAACTTTATGGAATAGCCATAGTTTATAAAAACTATGTAAACTTGAAGACATGATCCATATTCATGTTTTTAACTGTGATTGTGGTTGTGGTCGACAAATTTAGTTGTGGCAAGCAGTAGCTGCTGCAACTGAGATATCACATCATCATGATATAGTCTTGACTTTTATATGCCATAATTTTGGTTGATGAATTTTATCTGCCAATTTGTTGACAACAATGTAGCATGTACGTATTTTCTCTCGGCCTACAACAAGGTTGCTATCTATTATATATATTTAAAATAGATTAAGTTGTTACTTCACACTATTTCTTCCATATATGCAAATATATTTCACCTCAACTAAAAAACTGACATGTACATTTTCATAGAGAGTTTCCTCTATTGAGTTTCTAGTTTTTTCACAAATTCTATACACCATCCACTATCTTATAATATGTTTCCTATTTAAATATTATTTCATAACTTCTACACAAATTTTTTAAAATTAATTCCACATTATTATTTCATAACATCACATTATTATGTCATAACTTTTGCCCAACATCTTTCACATTAATTCCACTAGTTTTATGGTTTAATTGTCAAATGATTATTGATATAATAGTTATATCAATAATATATATTCAATTTTAACAATCTAATTTATAGAAGACAAGTATCCAACAATAATATATATTTAACTTTATATCATTAATATATATTCCATTTTATCAATCTAATTTATAGAAGAGAAGTATTCAATTTTATCAATCTAATTTATAGAAGAGAAGTACTCTACAATAATATATTTAATTTTATATGAGTATTATTATTGTGCTTTCGAGAGAAAATTATTTTGACGTATATTATTCTATTTCTTCAAACAATCTCTACGATTAGTGTCTTGCAACCCAATTATTTTCAAAGAAGTTGATATAGTTGGAAAATTCTTATTATATATTATTATTATTATTATTATTATTATTATTATTATTATTGTTATTATTATTATTATTTAGCATCTAATACTATGTATAACTATTAATGTGTCATGAGTTACAAATTAAAGTACCATCAATATATAATTTTTTAAATACAAAACTAAAATGGAGTAATCAACCATTCTGATATGTTTTAATTGATCTCATCTACGACATGAAAATATATTGACTACTCAAAAACAAAGAAAATTGTCCATATTCAGCTTTATATGAGTGTTATTATTGTGTTTTCGGGAGAAAACTATTTACCATTTATCGATAAATGAATAATGTTTAATATTTAAATTAAAAAAATATTTGTTGTTTTTTTACGGAGATGTTTTATGTTGTTAAATTTTTTCGAAATACTACCAATTTGAAGTTTCTACATCTGTTTTACTTCTACTCAACCGTACATATGAGTTGTTTGTGAAAATTATCAAGTTATGTTATATAGAAGTTTCATACTCAAAATATTGGAATTTAGATTTATCATTTCTTTGACAAGATTTGAATGAAATGAAT
Organism: Cicer pinnatifidum; assembly: GCA_037974775.1. Classification (NCBI taxonomy): domain Eukaryota; kingdom Viridiplantae; phylum Streptophyta; class Magnoliopsida; order Fabales; family Fabaceae; genus Cicer; species Cicer pinnatifidum. Next base: position 28,184,241 of record JBBPBR010000007.1, on the reverse strand, counting down.
ACCAAATGACAAAATTATTTTTATATTTTTCTAAAAATATTTTGAAAATAAATTTAGATTTGACAACAAAAAAAAAGAGCATGACTAATTTGATTTTGCGGTAGATAATTACATATATTAATATTTATTAAAATACTTTTAATATTTTAATACTAAATATAATTTATGAATTTTATTTGTAGGATGATGATAACCACTATGGATTTTTAATACTAAATATATGAATTAGTTGCAATTACGTTCTACAAAATATTTACATATTCTCAAGTGTGCGTTTGCCAACTCATATAATAATTACTTAAATAAACTCACTTGAAAAAATACTCTACAAATAAAATAAATAAATTATTTTATTTTTAAAATTTTAAAATCTTATTCAATAAATACTGTTAATATGTTAAAGTTTATATGTATTATATTATTTTTGAAATTTTAAAATCTTATTTACAATATTACTAATATGTTAAAGTCTATATATCCCGCGCAATACGCAGGTTATGTTCTAGTTAGAAATTAGTTTGTAAACCATGAGACTTCAAATCATTTTAGATATAAGACAAAACTTAGATGCATTTTCTGAAGTACTTTTGGTAGTGTTCTTCACTTAAAATATAAGCCAACTGACATTTGCACAACATTATTTGTGGATGAAACTCTGTTTTTGCACTCAAATTGCAGATTTGGTAGATGCAAACTGAAATCTAAAAAGGACGACATAGCTTAGTATAGTTTCAATTTCTAAGTATGCAGTTACAATTGTTGCTAGTCAGTTGTTGAGTTGTTGGTTACTAAAATAAGTTGTCGAGTTCCTTTGCTACAAAGTTGCTTGCAAGATAATGGGTTAAAACTATTATGAATAGGATAGTTTTGCATTCCATTAGCAGATTCAAGTCGAGGCAGTTGTTGTGGAAATTGAGGTTCATTGAGTGAGCCTATCAAGCTTAAGTAGCCTTTATTTTGGTTCACTTTTCTCTGTCTCATATAGTTGTTGAATTTATTATCCACATTTTCATTTGGGTGACTAACTTTAACAATACGATCATTGTAGGGAATATTCTAATATCGACACACTAATGTTTAAGATTGGAATCTGTTCTGATCAAAATTAAGAGATTTCACATTGGTGGTTGATGGAAAGGAAGAAAACTATGTGAATAGTGATGAGTGGTTGGAATCCCTACACAGCAGGTGCATGTTGGTGGGGGAGTATTTGTAAGAACTCTGACTCTCAAGTCAATATATATATGATTGAGGTGGATGGAACACATAAAAAAATGACATACTTTATAGAGACTTATATAACATGTAAGAGGCGGTGTTGGGCTTGGACCAGCTCAAAATTGAAATTGAAATGAATTCCAAGGTTGCTTGAATTATGCAATTGGGTTACTGAATTTAATAATTGGGTTCCGATACTAAACCATATTATTGGATGGAAGATGTTGAAGATAGTCCTTTTATGTCATCAAATCACTTCACAAGGTTCTCTTTTGATGTCAATGATGATGTTGATGTCGATGTGAATATGTGAAACTCAAATGCAACTTCTCCTCCTAAAACAATAGCAAAATGTGGTATACTTCCATGAACAAAAAATAAAACAAAAGTTTTATAATTTTGCTATCTACACCCCATGTTTTACCAATTACACCTATGTTTTGATGAATAACCAAATTGTTCTTAACACTTAATTAAAAATTGACATCATTTTTCCCTTTCTTTCTTCTCTAATGGAACCTACATTTTCATCTTCTACCATTTTTCTCACACCCCCCATTTCAAGCATCTTAATCTTCTTCCAATGAACTTCATCGAGATTTCCAGCAACTTCATTCATCCTCGTCTTCTCTCACTTGCCTTAATTAAGATTATGCATAAACTCTATTGTTTGATAAGGTTTTAGTGAGATTGTACTGGTTTTGAGTTCACTGTTATTGGATTGGAGAAATTCTCTTTAATTTGTGTGTTTTATTTAAATCATTTTGGGTAGGGATTTACAAGATTTTAGTTTGTATTTAACTACATAAACTATGTTTTTGTAGGACTATGTAAATGAAAATATGTCATGTGAATTGAAACCACGGACACCTATGCATACTCAATTTGCGTAGGATATGTTAACTAAGTTAATGTAGACTACAATGTTTATTACTAAACATATGTTAACATAAAACACATACACCTATGCAAACTTAGTATGCATAGGGTACGTGTACTACATTTCCACACGTAATAGCTGTTTGATTTTGATTATTTTTATGTAGAAATGATGTGTACTATGTTTACTAATGGAATGGGTTGAGTTACACTTAAGGATTATGGTAATAACAAAGGTCGTCGCATTAGACCAACCGCTTATATAACTCCCCAATTTTATACAACGACAATGTAATTTTTATTTATTTTTTAAAAGAACAACTAAACACTTCTGGATAAAATATTCATAATTGTCCTTTAATTTAATTTAGAGTAAAATATTTCATTGTAAAATTCTTTTCAAAAAATGACGATTAGAAAAAACATTCCTCGTTCATATAAAAGCAATTCATGTCCATAATCATCATTTTACTGTCACTTCCATTAATTTTTCAAACACATTTTCTTTCATTTCTCTCTAAACCCAAACCTTTTCCTTCATTTTTGAGCAACTTAGAAGCCTCCAATCACAAAACCTCAAACTACAAAGTTTGTTTCACTACTTGAGAGTATTGCAAAAAGCTCAAGATCACTAGTTAAGTTAGGACAGGGTTGAAGCAAATCAGGACATTGAGCGATTTCATAAGTAGTGTCGAGGATACGAAGGCTACATTGTTGGTGGTCCCTCGAAGATGATGGGTTTGGATGGATAAATATCTTACTGATAGAGGATTGCATGTATGGATCTAGTTGGAGAACCTCTTAAGAAAACTATGAAATGTTTGATAAATGTCAAAGATATGCGACCACCATGGAATTGTGGAGAAGATGGGGCTGCCATTTGGAATAACATTTTCTATTTAGGGTATCAACGAAGGAGACTTGTATTGATGTTAAAGGGTATTGCACATCAAGGTTGAGCAATACGTAGTGACATATAAAAGATGATTATTAATATTTTATACACTCTCGCTGTTAAAAATTAGAGTATTACAACTTTTGCACGAGCTCAACGTCTTGAGGAGCAGGAAGTACAATGGAAGTGCCGAGAACAACAACAATTACAACAAAGTTAAACACACCAAGAGTAGTAGATGCAACAACAACCTAAACAACCAGAGGCCCAACTAGAGCATATGGATTAGCTTCCATATGTTGACGAGTGTCCTGGTGGTCATACTAACACATTTTTCCTTAGAACATTTGGTGACCACATGGCCACTCGACTTTGAGATAGAGTGGTAATTATCTTAATCATAATAAATTTTTAATAGTTGTTGTAATGTGTTTTAACGTACATTTTTCCCTTCATTTCTTTCAGGATCGTGGAGAGCTAAGAGTATTTAGCAATGAAAAAAGAATTAAAAGAAATAGTCATTGCTAAAATGCTGCTACGAAATGATCGAAAAATGAACCATATTTACTTTTGTAGATATGTGGCATTGAGACACTAATATCTTCCATATTCCGATTGGGGAGATGCCGATTATACTTGATGATATTTCCAAACTTCTATATTTACCCATCACTGGAGCATTCTTTACTATTACTATTTTTAACAAAGATGAGGGTGCAAATCTATTAGTTGAGCTGTTTGGAGTCACTAAAGCCCTTGCTCATGCTTAATTTAATGTCACATGAACAACCATAGTTTGATTTTGAATATAAGATGAAAATATAAAATAATTTGATATGTAATGTAAAAAGGTTGGTGATTGTAAAAAAAAACATGATCATAGTCGGATCGGTGATCGATGGTTGATCTACATAAATAAAAAGTATGATCGTTTTCGGATTGGTTGCCAATGCGTAGATCAACATAAATAAAATGAGCGTCTTCAAGTTAGTTATCGATGCGTAGATCATGACCAAAACCAAATAGGTAAGTCCAAAGGGTAAATAAAGAGAGAGAAATTTTTTGTTTTTGATATATATATATATATATATATATAAAAGAAACATATTTATGGTAATTGGAGCACAAACCTATAATGAGCAATGTGACATAAATGTTGTTGAATATAAATATAAGATATGCATAGTTCATTCATTATGCATGACATAAGGTTGTTGAATATATGTAAAATATGAATGAAGATGCATAGATCATGTGTGACTGCTTGAAAAATATAAGATGCATGCAATGTAGATAAATTCTTGCTTTTTTTTTTGTCCGATTCTTATGCGACTTTATACGCCTACAAGATTCAATGGATCAATGAAGATTGTAAGACCCTTAATTTTAAATCCTAAATTATACAATTTTAGGGTATTTTGTGTTAAATTGCTTAGGCTTTTAGCCCAGTTTTCGGTATTTAGTGAGTTAAATGCCGAAAATATATTTTTGAAAATTGGATTAAAATTATTTGTCGAAGAATAATTTATTTAGGTTACGAAGAATATAATTTTGGACAGTTTTGTTCAAAATATCTCAGGTTGTTGAAAATTGTATCTGTCAATTGAGTTGCGACGATAGTAGATAATTTACCGGATTTACTCGCGATACCGTAATCGCACGTAAAAGCTAACGTGAAGGTAAGGGCTCCTTCCAAACTTTTAGTTTGCATTTAGGGACTTACCTGTGGCTGTGTGAAAAAGAATTTTGTTAGGGTTGGAGTATTGATTTGGGGAAAATGAATCTAAGGCTTTATGGGTAAAATCTTAGAGTTAGGTTTTGGTGATATTGATGAATGTTTCGTGGGAAATGAATTTAACTCGTTTGTGTATGATTTTGAGTAAATGTAATTTGATGTGTTTGAGTGGTATGTTGTGATGATTTGTGTTCATCGTACTTGACGTGTTCACAATTAATGTTTATGAAATTTGATATGTGTATGGTTGGATTTTGTGGAGAAATGATTTGATGTGTTTTGGTGTGAATTATGGATTGGGTTTGATAATATGTTTGAGTTTGTTTTGTGTGGAATTTGAAAACCATTAGAGTTAAACGAGTATTAAGAATGGGGAATCTCTTAATGTCTTGTTTACTTAATGTGTGTTTGTGAAAATCGTTTAAGTTAAATGAGTATTAAGAATGGGGAATCTCTTAATGTCTTGTTTACTTAATGTTTGTCGTGAAAACCATTAGAGTTAAACGAGTATTAAGAATGGGGAATCTCTTAATGTCTTGTTTACTTAATGTGTGTTTGTGAAGATCGTTTAAGTTAAACGAGTATTAAGAATGGGGAATCTCTTAATGTCTTGTTTACTTAATGTGTATTTGTGAAAATCGTTTAAGTTAAATGAGTATTAAGAATGGGAAATCTCTTAATGTCTTATTTACTTAATGTGTGTTTGTGGAAATCGTTTAAGTCAAATGAGTATTAAGAATGGGGAATCTCTTAATGTCTTGTTTACTTTATGTTTGTTGTGAAAATCGTTTAAGTTAAATGAGTATTAAAAATGGGGAATATTTTAATATTTGCATTTACTTAACGATTGTTGTGGATGGAGTCAGCGTATGCTCATGCATTTCATTTTGGTAAATTGTGCTGACCCGTGATAGGTGGCACCTCGATAAACAATACTGACCCGTGATAGGTGGTACGTTTACGATTTACGTTTTTGGTAAATTGTGCTGACCCGTGATAGGTGGCACCTCGGTAAATAGTACTTTGGCCTGTGATAGGCGGTACGTTCACGATTTACGCTTTTTCTTTTAGTAAATCGTGCTGACCCGTGATAGGTGACACTTCGGTAAACAGTACTGACCCGTGATAGGTGGTACGTTTACGATTTACATTTTTTAGTAAATCGTGCTGACCCGTGATAGGTGGCACCTCGGTAATTGGTACTTTGCATGATGACTCTAATATATCTTGTGTGGCTATCTTTTTTTTTTTGTTTTTTTTCTTAAGGCCAATAAAGTGTGCATTGTTTAAAATTCTTACCCTCCATTTTTTCTTATACACCCATATATCTCGAGTTCCCGTGTACATATTTTCAACCGTCAAAATATTTAAGATATTTTTTATATTTCACATATTTCAAATTCCAACATTTATTATCATAAAACAACATTTTAAAATGCTAGAAAAAATCAAACATGAAGTTGAATTAGTTTAGAAACAATATTGAAAAATGTAAATTCATTACATTAGGAACAAAACAATTAGGGTTACAATATATGGATGAGTGTGTTTAGTTGGAGAGATAAATAACGCTAGTCATTCTTGTAATTTAGGACTCCTATTGGTCAATTTGCAAGAATAGCAATCGCCACACTTTCAACCACTTGATCTTTTTTTGTTATCCCTAACTTTTGCATGGGTTGCTATTTCATGTTTTCAATCCATCGGGATACTCTAATTTTGTCCTAGGTCGTCTTTTCAGATTTTCAACCTAGCGAGTCCATTTTTCAATTTTATTTTCAAGCATACTATTTTTTGATTGCAACTGAATTTACTGGAAGTGAAAACTCATCTCCATCCATTTATGCGAGTATTAGAGCTCCCCTAGAGAAAGCTTTTTTTACAACATATGGTCCCTCGTAGTTCGGGGTCCATTTTCCACGGTAATCTTTTTTTTATGGGCAATATTTTCTTTAACACTAAGTCTCCTTCTTGAAACTCTTGAGGACAAACTTTTTTCTCGTATAAGTTTTTTAGTCTTTTATCTTCTATGAGATTTTATTGGTCAAATCTTGATTGAACCCACTCTTTCTCTTCTGGTTTTGTTTCCATCATGACTTTGATTGAGGGAATTTCAACTTCAATGGGAAGCATCGCCTCCATTCCATACACCAATAAGAAAAGAGTTGCCCCTGTTGAGGTGCGAACAAAAGTTCTATAGCCATGTAATGCAAAGGGAAGCATTTAATTCTAATCCTTATATGTCTCCACCATCTTTTTCATGATCTTATTGATATTCTTATTTGCTGCTTCTACAACCCCATTCATTTTTGGACGATATGGAGAAGAATTATGGTGCTGAATTTTGAAACTATCACACAACTCTTTCATCATTTTGTTATTCAGCTAGTCGCCTTATCAATGATTATCTTATTTGGCAAGCCATATCGATAAATCAATTCTCTTTTGATGACTCTGACAACCACACTTCTCGTCACAATGGTATAAGAAGTGGCTTCAACCCATGTGAAATAATTAATAGCTACTAGGATAAACTGGTGCCCATTTGAAGCCTTAGGCTTGATGAGACCAATAACATCCATCCCCCACATTGAAAATGGTAATGGTGATGTTAAAACATTCAAAGCGGTGGGCGATACATGTACTTTATCAACATAGATTTGACACTTATGATATTTCTTTACGTAACTAAAGCAATTAGACTTCATGGTCAACCAATAGTAGCCAACCCTTAAGAATTTTCTTGCCATTGTGTACCCATTTGCATGAGTTTTGAAAGAACCTTTGTGGACATCTTTAATGATTTTCTCCGCTTTCGCTTGATCCACAAATCTAAGGAGAACCATGTCATGATTTCTCTTGTTAAGCACATCACCATTTAAGAAGAAGTTCATTGAAAACCTCTTTAAAACCCTCTTGTCGTTCTTTGAAATACCCAATGGATATTCATTAGTCTTAACATATGATTTGATATCGTAAAACCATGGCTTGCCGTTAGACTCTTCATCTATTGATAAGCAATATGCAAGTTTATCCCTTTGTTGAATTTTTATAACTGACACATCCTAACCGATGCTTATTTTGAACATTGACGACAATGTGGCCAGGGCGTCAGCTAATTGATTTCTTTCTTAAGGTATAACACCCTGTTTTTCAAAGCGAGGGGGTATTTTTTTTTTAAAGAAATTAAATAAAACAGAGCAAATACAAAAGGAAAAGCCTTTGGATACATATTTAAGTCCTTATAATTTACAAGCAGCGGAAAAAGTTCTCAAAATATGAATTCAAAGTATTTACATAACAACAGTGGTACAGTCTTCCAGTTTGAAAATAATAGCAACCCAACAGAAAGACATCTGTTCCCACTGTGTCAACCTAGTCTGATCATTCTACAAAACAACTAAACACCCTGAGTGATCTCCACGCGCCCCGTGAGATCCTCCTAACGTAGCTCCAATCAAGCATTCCCATCTACATTCCCATCCGTAGGGTACGAACCGGTAGGATCATCCTGGCTCTCATCTGAGGGCAAAGCCCAGATTTCCACAATAGTTGTATAGGGTCACCAACCGAAATTAACAGTTAACACATAACATTTAAGTTTTTAAATGCACAAAATATCCTCTCAACTAAGCATGCACCTAAAAGGATTTTCCATATGCTAAAAGTTCATCTAATGCTTGCCAAATGTAAAGGAAATCAAATAAAGTTCTCAATCCATCACGTAATACATAACTGACCAAAACATTGATAAATCAATTGAGCAATCAATTATCTAACTCAAACTCAGAATTTATATTGGGCCAATCGATTGGCCAAATCGATTTCCTGGATGTTTTTAGTGAAAACTGGACTCTGGGCTTAAATCAATCGATTGGGTAAATCGATTGAATGAAAAATTGAGCCCCTGTATTGAAGCCAATCGATTGGGTAAATCGATTTCCTGAAAGTTTTTAGTGAAAACTGAACTCTGGGCTTAAATCAATCGATTGGGTAAATCGATTGAATGTAAAACTAAGCCCCTGTATTGAAGCCAAAAATGGTTTTGAAAAACATATTACAAAATCGATTGGGTAAATCGATTTTGGCAAATTTGTGAAGTCCCTGTAACTCATCAAATCGATTGGGAAAATCGATTTCCCTGTATATTCTTCCAAAAATACATAAACTAACTCAATCACATTCAAACACAACTCCAAATCTTAACACTTAGCAATTCCCACGCAAACGCCACGATAAATTGGGTTTCGAAATAGTTTTACAATCCATCACACTTACACACGATAGTCAATACATATCACTTAGCAATTTCAACACAATTACAATTACAACTCAGGTTCAAATCACTCAATCATAAACTTGAATCAACCACACATACACACAACCTGTTCCAAAACATAACACTTAGCACAATCAAAACAATCATAAATTTGAATCAACCACGACTCGTGTGCCAAGCACCCTAATGCAATGCGTATATGCCAAAATGCATGGACTCGGAATTCCAAACCAAAACCCTCCTCGAAGGGCCGTAAATCATAATTGTACTGCCTATCGCAAGCCAAAGTACCAATTACTGAGGTGCCACCTATCACGGGTCAGCACGATTTACTGAAAAGCGTAAATCATAAACGTACCACCTATCACGGGTCAGTACTGTTTACCGAGGTGCCACCTATCACGGGTCAACACGATTTACCAAAAGAAAAAGCGTAAGTCGTAAGTGTACCGCCTATCACAGGCCAAAGTACTACTTACCGAGGTGCCACCTATCACGGGTCATCACAACTTACCAAAAAGTAAATCGTAAACGTACCACCTATCACGGGTCAGTACTGTTTACCGAGGTGCCACCTATCACGGGTCAGCACAATTTACCAAATGAAATGCATGAGCATACACTAACTCCATTCACAACAATCGTTAAGTAAATGCAGATATTAAAAGATTCCCCATTTTTAATACTCACTTAACTTAACGATTTTCACGCCAAATATTAAGCAAACAGACATATTAAGAGATTCTCCATTCTTAATATTCTTTTAACTTAAACGATTTTCAAAACAACATTAAGTAACCAAGACATTAAGAGATTCCCCATTCTTAACGCCCAGTTAACTTAAACGATTTTCAAAACAACCTTAAGTAACCAAGACATTAAGTGATTCCCCATTCTTAACGCCCAGTTAACTTAAAACGATTTTCAAAACAACATTAAGTAAACGAGACATTAAGAGATTCCCCATTCTTAATTCTCATTTAACTTAAACGATTTTCCAAAACAAACATTAAGTAAACAAGACATTAAGAGATTCCCCATTCTTAATACTCATTTAACTTAATGGTTTTCAAATTCCACACAAAACTAACTCAATCATATTATCCAATTCAATCCATAATTTCCACCCAAAACACATCAAATCATTTCTCCACCAAAATCGTTTTCACGACAACATTAAGTAAATAAGTCATTAAGAGATTCCCCATTCTTAATACTCATTTAACTTAAACGATTTTCACAAACTCACATTAAGTAAACAAGACATTAAGAGATTCTCCATTCTTAATACTCGTTTAACTTAATGGTTTTCAAATTCCACACAAAACAAACTCAAACATACTTTCACATTCAATCCATAATTCACACCAAATCATTCTTCCACACAAACCACACAAAACACATCTCAAATTCTATAATTATCAATTATGAACACGTCGAATACGACGACACAAATCAACACAATCCATCACTCAAAAACACAAGTTTCATTTACTCAAAATCATACATAAATGAGTTTAAATTCATTTTCCACGAAACATTCATCAATATAACCAAAACCTAACTCTAAGATTTTACCCATAAAGCCTTAGATACATTTTTCCCCAAATCAACATTCCAACCCTAACAAAATTCCTTTCCACACAACCACAGATAAGGCCCTAAATGCAAACTAAAAGTTTGGAAGGAGCCCTTACCTTCACGTTAGCTTTAACGTGCGATTTTGGTACCGCGAGTGAATTCGGTAAAATCTCCGCTCGCAACGTCGTTTACAAAGTTAGTTCACTAGCACCGTAGAGTGGAGGTGAACAACTTTCCCTTCTATCGCTTCGCGAAACGAAGCTTAGATCTAGACGAAACGTGGAGGTTTGTGTTTGACGGTTTTGAAATCCCTAACACCGTTTTTCTTCGTTTTCGAATCAAAGAGGAAGAGCGAAGTTGAGAAATCCTTGTCCTATCACCCACCCAGCCTTGGGTTTCTATTCCTGAACAAAAGGAAGAAGCGAAAATGAAAATGGAAGAAGGAAGAAGAAGGGTTCTCGCGTGGCTGTAGGAGGAAGAAGGGAATTCTGTTTTTTCTTTCCTTTCCTTTTCTCTTCTTTCTTTTTATCTTTCCTTTTCTTCTCTTTCTCTTTCCTTTCTTTTTCCCTCCAAACAAATATATATATATATATATATATATATATATATATATATATATATATATATATATATATATTAATTAATTATAACTTAACAAATATCTCAAAATATCTAGATATTTATTAAATTACCATTTCACCCATAACCTCTCCAAACCACTTTTTGTTAAAAATATCTACTATCTTCGACAAATAATTTTAATCCAATTTCCAAAAATATATTTTCGGCATTTAACTCACTAAATACTGAAAACTGGGCTAAAAGTCTAAGCAATTTAACACCAAATACCCTAAAATTGTATAATTTAGGATTTAAAATTAAGGGTCTTACACAAGGGATATGGTGAAAAGTAAATTTCTTGAAGTATTCTATTAATTCTTTGATATGGGTATGATAAAAAATCTTCGTTTGATGGATGACCAACAATGAGTCTCCATATACCTCAAGAACTTCTACCTTTGATTCAATAGCTACTTTAATGCCCGTAACACATTCTCATATTCTGCAATATTGGAGCACATTTAAGCTTGTGCGGTAGCTTGTGTTCAACTATGTTAGTAGCTTGTGTTCAACTATGTTAGTATCTAGTTCAGACATATCCTGATATGACCATGCAAAGACGTCCACATAGTCAAATAAAAGTTTAATCTACTTTTCTCGTTTACTTTCTTTCATAAACATACCAATTTTAATTTCTTTCTTATCATTTTCAATTCTCAGATTGATCACCTCAACAAGTTCTTGATAGGGTTGGATTATCTTAGGTTCTTGTTCCATTAGCCTTTCTAGTTCTGGGGGAGATTTATAATTGTCTTCACAATCCCCATCAGCATGATTACTTTGCTTGGTAAACTTCAAAAATTCATTAGCTTATTCTTCAGGCACCGTCTTTTTACTAGTCTTTTGTCCTTTTATGGCATGACACATATTTTTTTCCCTTTTTCTCCTTGAACTTCCATTTTCCTAAGTTGTTTAGGAGCGCATACTCGACCATTCCGAGTCACCCCAAAATGTTAGTGACATCAATTCGTTTAGGTTCACAGTTATCACTTGATTGATGATTGACCAAGTGGGATGTGACTTCGTAATTCCATGGTACCACCTTGGTATTTCCGTAAGGCAAACGGGTTGGTGCTTGGACAATTATTGCATTTGGCCTGCTAGGAGTTGACTTAAGATTCTCTTTTTTATAAAGAATTTCCAATGATTTTGGGAAAGATATATTATTTTCCACACACGACCCTATGGTCAACACATGATCATCTTTTGCATATTGGTCTATCCCATCTTCAGTGATATTGACAGAGCTATCCTTGTGGCCTTGTAAGGGATTACTTCCTACGTTGGGACCGTCCTCCTTGAAGATAAACCGTTTTGCATTAATCAATTCTTGCACTTTAGATTTTAGGGCTTGGCAATCTTCGACGAAATTCCCCACGACTCATGCATGGCATTCACATTTGACATTTGGGTTGTACCATTTTGGCAATGGTGGTTCAAGAGGTTCCATTGGTTTCAATACTACCATTGGATTTTGGAGTAAGTGAGGCAATAATTGGTTGTATATGACCGGAATTGGGTCAAAAACGGGTTATCCTTTTTTCTCGATTAACTGGTGGTTTGTAGTTATTTGGGATTGGATTTTGGTTCCATTGGTTTTGTTGGAAAAATGTGGCAGGTGGTGGTTGGACCAGAGGTGGTTGATAATAAGATGGCCTTAAAGGGTGATATTGGGGGAGAGGGGTATGGAGCTTGTGAGGTCGCAACCACATATGAATAGGGATTGTATGGAATTTGGGATATTGGGGGCTGAAAATTTGGAGGTGGATAAGAATTCATGGTTACATAATAAAAGACCCTCGAGTTTGCCATTACTGCGTTAGCATCCATTTCTTTCTTCTTTGTAAATTCTATCTGGGGTTTCTTCATACCACTTGCTCCATTTACAATCTTACCACTCCTCATGGCGTTTTCTACTCTTTCTCCTATAATGACTATGTTAGAAAAGTTTGATGACATACTCCCAATCATCTTGTGATGACATACTCCCAATCATCTTTCAAATAAAAGAGGATCTACTTGTGATGCCACTTATCTACATCGTTGTGCATATTCTTTGAATGTTTCATTTTCCTTTTTCAACGAATTTTGCAGCTGCATCCGGTCAGGGGTTATATCAATGTTATACCTGTATTGTTTCAAGAAGGCATCAGCCAAATCTTTCCACGAACGAATTCGATTTCACTCAAGATGCATATACCAATTTAATGATGCCCCACTTAAACTGTCTTGAAAAAAATTAATGAGAAGTTTGTCATTATGAGCATGAGAAGCCACTTTTCTACAATACATGGTCAGATGATTTTTAGGACATGTGGCATCTTTGTATTTCTCAAACTAATGTACCTTAAATTTTGAAGAGATAGGCACATCGAGAACCAAACATATATCAAAAGCTGAGAGACCGTAGACATTATTCCCCTCAATTACTTTTATTCGTTCTTCTAAAACATGGAATTTCTCTTTCGATTGTGCATCATCACCAACATGAGGTTGTTGCCAATTTCCGTTAGCATCAAAATGGGGTACTCGTGGTGCACTGAATGGAATATTTTCTGAGGGAAAGGTACTCAGGGTTCATTCATGATCTTGGAGTTTGCGCAAGTTGGATAAAGGTGTTGGGGAAATAAATTTATTGATTTTTTTTTGTTTTTTAAATAAATAATAAAAAATTTATGAGTATGTACTAAATATGAATGGAATGAAAATGAAATTATTTAGTCAATTATCTTTTTTTTTTACATGATAGCTAGATGTTGGGGAATCATAAACCTTACACGAATTATTAGTGAAGAAAATATGGGAATCGGTAAACAAAACAACAAACCCTTCATTGATGAGAAAAAAAAAAGTACATCGCATTTAAATTAAAAACTGCATCGACTATGATATTTCAATATTGTCTTTCAATATGACAAACGATCTTCTCCTCCAATTCTTCTACCAAATGTTTGCAATATTCAACGAACTTGTAGACTTTGACTGGGGTATTGAGTGGATGCATTACTGCATGAATCTCTCTTAGATGTTTTGGAATTTTTATGATTGTTTGATTAGTTAGCATTGCCAATTTTGAAAAGAAATCTTTTGAATTCTTGCCTTTATCTTCCAGTTCTTTATAGATCTCTTTATTCTTCAATTGTCCAGGCAACATCATAAAATGATCCTCCCAATATATAGTTTCATCCTTTAAGTCATTATAGATCTTTTCTTTATAATCAATGTAATTCTTCAACTCACTAGAAGTCTCCAATTATGTTCTTAGTGCATCTTGGTGTTTTGAGAGTAATTCTTCAATTTATTTATTGTGTTGCCTCTCGTTCTTTACTTGATTCTTGTACTCATCCACCATCTCTTGAAGTTGTTGTTTTAAATCTTCAAACTCCTTTTTTATATTCCTCACATAGCTTGCTGATTTTATCCACAATTGCTTCCACATATAGGCTTCTTCAATAGCTTCATTTCTTTCTTGCTTTCGCACATCTAATTCTTCATTTGCACCTCTCAAATAATCTTGTATGTCAAGTTTATTTTCTTTTTCAATTTTCAATTTTCTGATTTTATCCACAAGTGTTTTCTGATCGTATGTTCTCGTTCTCTTGGGAGACTTTTTCTAACTTCGTTTGTAGCTCTCTTTTCTCTTCTTCAGATTTTAACAATTATGCTTTGAGTTCTTCTATTTCTTCATTTGTAACAATGGTAGGTTCGGAAATTTCCTGATCAGTCGAAGGTGTACTATGGAAAGACAACTTGATTTCTTGGACTCTTTTCTTTACCCATTGTTGATATGGTTCTTTTATGCTGCAACTTCTACATCCGAGTACTATTCGTTTTCTAATGATCGTCTCCCAAGCTCGACTTATCCTTCGCAACATTGGTGGGTTTACTATACTCGTATTGTGCAAAACAAAAGCTTCCAATGACTTATCATCTAATTTATCCAACATAGGGTAGCCAAGTTGTCTCTGAGCTACCGTTATATTTTAATTAATACATCATTTCATTCCCATGAGAGGTACATTTTGAAAATATCTGCACCGGCATATTACCTTTTCCACTCCTTGTTCTCTATGGTACTATGAAATTATGTCCCCAGTAAGGCTAGTTATACTTTGAGCCAATTCACGATTACTCTTAACCTCAACATGATACCCTTTCTTGAACATGTGAGACACAAACCAAGTATACAACACATGAACATAACACAAAATTGTTCACCCTTTCTTCTCGTGTCGCATATGTAGAGAGTAGTATATATCAGCAAGAATTGTGTGAACCAGATTTTGTTTATTTTTGTTAAAAGCCAAGAAGACATTGATGGCAGCAAAATTTACCAAATTATCATTGTTTGGGAACAAAACAATACCATAGATAATGAGAGCCAAAACATCTATAATAGTACCCCCATTCTTTTTTTACGGCTAAATCTTGGCACTTTTGCTCAAGATATTTTCTTGAAAAATCATGAATAACTCATTTTTCCTCTTTTTTACTTGCCAACTCTCTTATATTAATTTTCAAAACTTCAGCAACTGTACTCAAATTTGGTGGTTTCCCCGTATACCGGTAAGGATTTCCTTTCTCCAAGGAGTAACCCAATATTCGTTCAATTTCTTCTAATATCGGAGTCAATTGAAAGTGTTGAAAGGTGAAACATCTTAAGAGAGGGTCGTAATATTGAGCCAATGCCATGAGGGCCCCTATTTGCACATTCATTTCCAAGAGGTTTAGGATCTTCCCATATTTATTCAAGAAACTCTCACGTTGTATGGTTTTCATTTGATTGTTGATGTCCCTTAAACTTTTCAAATCAGGTTACTTGAACTTTAAAAGTAAAGTTTTTCTTTTTTCCGATCTCATTATCAACTTAAATAACACGTGACTAAGGTATGTATGATTCCCCAAAAAGCCTGAAAATTTATGCAAAATGGCATTATGTTTTATTTTCCTTAGAAAGAAAAAAAATGTCATGCGATATGAATGAAACTATTATATATAAAGTATTGACTTATGTAGTGAAACTCTCACAAGGGTGACTCTATGGTTCTAAACACGGTTTCTAGAGCCAATAATCCTATTTTAGAAAATTGTCAACACCAATAGGTAACCTATTTGGAGTGACAATAACCTCAACAAGATCAAACTCTAGGTGAGATCTTTATGCTAACCAAACAGGATGTACATCCAGAAGGCTACCACTACGCAACCTCGAAACTAATCTTAAGTTTTGTTCAAACCCTGGTATAAAGTTCAACTCATAAGTGTGTGTCTTAGTAAAAGTGTAAGGTGTATAATAAACATAATTCAATAACTCCATAATGATAATAAAACATATATACATATAAAATAAATAAATAAATGATCTACTAGCTTAAAAGAGTATTCTAATGCCAGCTAACACTTATTAAGAAATAATAAACACATAAAATAAAAGAAAATGAAAAACAAACAAATATAGAAAAAGTTAAAAATTATGTAGAATTAATTTGTTAGGCTTGACTCTCTAAGCATATCTAGTGGAGTCGCCAGCTATCGGAGCCTAAAATTTTGAGTTTTCTTCGAATTCAATGGAATTGCCACCAAAGTTTATTTTAAAATAGGGAAAATATTGGGAAACCCTAAAAATAGAAAGAAAAAAAATGGTATTTGAAACTAAATTTTGAGTTCAGGAGTCGATTATGTGTAGGGAATATATTAACACCCTACAACATCTGTTAAAAATACGGTTACCTATAATTAATTGTGCAAAATTAATATTAACTTAAATATATTTATTTGTTCTTTTAAAAATGCAAATATAAGTTTTTTATGAAAATAATCTAATAATAGAAGTACATTTAAATTATAGAGAGAGAAAAAAATTTGTTATTATGTTTGACAAGAGTCCAACCTTGCTCCTAAAGAAAAGCTACGTAGTTCTTGGGTAGACAATGCGGATGCGTTGATTGTTTTTAAAGAAAATACGTATTATTATGGATAAAAAAAAAGTTATTTTGACAAAAAAGAAGAGTTTGTTTGATTTGAATAATTATTTAAAGATAATGAGTTTTATGACTATCAAGTTGTACAACTTGTGTCTTAAAAACTCAAGGAGTAAAAAGATGTCAAATATATTCTAATCATTTTAAGAATATTTTATTATTTTTCATTTTAAAATTGACTTTTAAAACTGCTAAGTGGCCCCACTTGTGTCTTAACAACTCAAAGATTAAAAAGATGTCACATCTAATTAATCGAATTTTTAAATAGAAAATTAAATTAATTTATTTATATAAACGAGTTTTAGAACTATTAAGTTATACAACTTGTATCTTGATAACTAATAGATCAAAAGATGATACATTTAATAAACGTTACATAAAATATTTCTATTTTTTAGAATATTTATTAGAAACTAATGAAAATTTATATATGTAAAAAATTGATTTGCTCTTTTATTTTTAAATGTTTAAAAAAAATATATTACGTAAAACTTAAGGTATTTAAAAAATAGATTTTTAAATATATAATGAAAAAAAAAGCAGAGAAATGAAAGAAAAGTCTTTTTATTTAAAAAAAATGTATAAAGCTGATACAAAATTATATATTTTTTTTTAAAGAAACTGATTTTTTTTCATACATAATGAAATAAAAACAAAAAAAAAAAGGAAATAATATAAATAGCAATGATGTGTAAATATAGAAGTTAAGTAATCGTATTACCACCAAAACCAAAAGAGACGCCGTTGTTGTTGTTGAGAAGAGGAAAAATAGGAAATCGCTTAAGAAAAAAAACAGCTTAAGAAAAATAGGAAATCAACGAAGAAAGAAAAACCCAAAATTAGGGATACGCAGAAGCAAGAAAAAAAGATTATAACATAAATGAAGGAAAAGAAAATACGTTACCTCTTCTATATGTTTTTGTTTGTTTTTGACGGGGTTTTTATTTGTTTATGTTTATTTTTTATGGGTTTAGGGTTCTCAACTATTTTTTTATTACTATGGTTTACTCTGGTTTTTATTCCCCCTTCCTGGTTTGTTTATCTCAATTTTTAGATTAAATGGTGAATGTTTATGTTAATTAGATAAATATGAGCTTTGGATTTTGTATTGTTTCGCAACAAATTTTAATTGGAAATAGAAATCGCCCCTTCCAGATTTTTTTGTCTCAATTTATAGGTAAAACAGTGAATGCTTATGTTAATTAGATAAATTTGAGCTCTGGATTTTGTATTGTTTTGTAACAAATTTTATGCAATGTATGATTAAGAAAAAGGCGACTTCTACCTTTTCTATTGAGTGCATTGGTGGTATAAGTAATTACTTTATAAGCTAAAAAAATAAATCATATGAGTCAGAGAATTGGTTTGTAGCAGGTTTGTAATAGAGATGTTAATAAGGCAAAGAAGATAAAAGAATACATAGTGAAAGAGTGAAACAACAGGCAAAGAAAATGAAGATATGGGTTGGCGTGTGTTGGCAGCAAAAGAAAGACAAGTGTGTGTTGATGTGTGTTGGCAGACCAAATGAAAAACAGGAAAATAAAATGAAAAATAGTAAAATAAAATGAAGTTAAATAGGACATTAAAATTAAAATGAAAATTATTTCCTCATGTTAGAGTTGTGTTGTTGTAATTCACAACTCTTTTTATATTAATTTATTTTTGGTAGATACTCAAATTTGAATCAGATTTGTACAATGATAATTTTTTGTAAATTTATTTTAATAATTATAAAATATTTATTAAATATATTATTATAAATTTTTTTTAGAGTTATTTTTAGTTGATCGGACAAAATTAAGATACTACGTCTACAAAAGTGTTACAACAAAACAATTAGCTAAAACAAACTCAGAGAGATAATAAACAACAAGTGTTTGTGTAACGTATTTTTACTAAGACAATGAAGAAAAAAAACAAATAGAAGTTATTGAATGCCATTATTAACAACATATGATAAGAAAGCATCATACATATTGTTCGTTATAAAATCTTAATATGCAAAACAATTGCATATTGTGTATTGTTTGTAAGTTTTTTTTTTTTTTATTAGAATCTTTTTTAATCCCTAATTAGTTGAATTTATCATATTCAAAGGGGTTAGCATATATGATTGCATTCTTAGTTCTCTCTCTATTTTCTTACATAAGCATCAACAAACACCAATCCAAGGACAAACAACTGAAGATGCAAATACAAGAAGGGGAAGTTAAATGGTGTTTGACTAAGTTGATAACTTTTTAATTATTTGATTAAACTAATCCATAATTGATGACTAACTTAGAGTAGAAGCAATAAAAAAAAAGTAAGGAGTGCAGAAATAGAGTGACACAAGTAATTTATCCTGATTCACCACTAACTTGGCTACATCAGGTCTCTTCACTCAAAAGGATTTAATCCACTAATTCAACAACTTGAATTACAAAACACCTGACTCTCCAAACTAGTCTTCTCTAACAACCCTAGACTTTTAAAGAAAACACACATCATGACTCTACCAACCAAGTCTTCTCCACACAATTTGACAACCCCAAATTGTTTAAGGCATAGTAACACCACTATCCAGTTTGAATACAAAGGTTTGGAACTTGAGTAGTTGATTCTAACAAGCTGTTAGAAAAACAGTTTAGAAAATATTTCTCATTCGAACAAGTATGTCTCTCTTTGAACTCTAAGATGAATTTGAAATTTTGAGCTTGGGTTCTTCTACTCTTTTCCTATTTTTTGATGATCTTCTTATTCAGCTTTGTGTATTCAGCTTCAATTTAGTCCTTATTTAATTTTGAATCGTATCTTCATTCCTAGCTTGATCAACAATGATCGTTTTCAAAACTAATTCAGAACAAGATGCTTTTTGATGATATGGTCTTTAGCCAATTCTTTATTTCTGAATCCAATATGAGCAGTTCTTCTAGATTGATATTGTTCGTACTTTATTCAAATTGAGTTTGTAAATTCTTTAGATTGATATTGTTCGTATGTTGTTAGATTTCTTTCGCAAATTCTTCAAATGAAACTTCCTTCCTATTGCTTGTTTTGAAATGGGCGGGAACATAGTGTTGGAATGGTGAATATGACTAAGTCCAATTCAGTATTTTATCCTTTGTCAAAATCTGAATCATCTATTTGCAAATAATAAATGTATCTTTGTGTTAGTGTTTCTTCTTCTAAACAGTTCTTGATCATAACTTGTTGTAAATAATTCATATCTTCTTGTGAATAAATTTTAATCAAATCTTCTTGTAAATAATTCGTATCTTCTTGTAGATAAATCTTGATCAAATCTTCTTGTAAATAATTTATATCTTTTATAGATAAATCTTGATCAAATCATCTTGTAAATAATTCAAATCTTATTGTGTTACATCTTGATCTTATATTCCTCTAATATTGATCTTATCTTCTTTTGAACTTGGTCAATGATTTTCTTCAATTATAAATTTGAATTAAATCTTATTTTAGATTGTCTTCAAAACTACAATGTAAATAGCAATTAAAAAAATAA
Organism: Cicer pinnatifidum; assembly: GCA_037974775.1. NCBI lineage: Eukaryota > Viridiplantae > Streptophyta > Magnoliopsida > Fabales > Fabaceae > Cicer > Cicer pinnatifidum. Next base: position 28,163,547 of record JBBPBR010000007.1, on the reverse strand, counting down.
CGACATTATAAATTTCCACAAAATTCAGCTACAAGCCCTCGACAAGTGTATGTCCCAACTTCCATAATTGGATGGAAATACAAGTCTCATCACATCGAAACTCACTTATATTTGGAAGAACAAGTTATCCTCTAAAGACCAAATCAGCCTTGAAAGATACATCCTTGTTAAGTTTATTTTCTTAGATTGAACCAACCTCTATAGGTGAAGCTTTATTAGACAATGGTTGGATTCTGGCAATGTAGGAAGAACTGGATGAATTCAAGAGAAAAAATATATGGAATATTGTTCCAAGACTAGAGGATAAGAAACCCATAGGAACAAATTGGGTATTCATAAACAAGTTGAATAAAAAAGAAGAAGTGGTAAGAAATAAAGCGAGACTAAAGTGTCAAGGTTAGATGTCATTCAAATTATATTATTCTTATGTTGCATAAAATAATATTATTTTATATCGAATGGATGTAAATTTTTTTTTTAAATGTTTACATAAATGACGAAGTTTATGTCAAACAATCCCCTAGTTTAGAAAATTCTGAGTTTCCAGATTATGTCTTTAAAATTAAAAAATATTTGTGTGGTCTGAAACAAGCACCTAGAGCTTGATATGATAGACTAAGCAATTACTTCATGTAAAATGTTTTTGAAAGAGGGCAAGTTGACACAACTTCGTTTAGGAAATTAGTTAAAAATGATCTTTTGATAATTCAAATTATATGTTGATGATATAATCTTTGGATCAACTAATGGAAAGCTTTGCCAAGACTTTGCTAAGTTAATGAAACAAGAATTCCAAATGAGCATGATGGGATAACTGAAGTTCTTTTTAGGAATTCATATTCAAAATAACCGTAATGGAGTTTTTATTCATCAGACTAAGTATACAAAAAAGCTTCTCAAGAAGTTCTAGATAGATGAATGCAAACCAATGAGCACTTCAATGCATTTAACCTGATCATGAGACAAAGATGAGTCATCAAGTAGAAGACTACAACCTTCATGAGAGTAAACGCATAGAAATAAAAGATCAAATCATAAGACACTATGTTCAAAAGGGAGCTTTAGATATTAAATTTGCTGACATTGAGCATCAATGGCACATATTCTAACATAACCCCTTGCTGCAGACAGGTTTGAGTTTATAAAAGAAAATTTGAACATTATTTCTATAACTAAATAATGATTCTTATTTGTTAATGCCTTTCATCTGACATAATAGAGTTTCTAAGTTAAATATATATGATATGCTTTAATTACTGATATACTCTGAGATATTTAAGTAATAATTCTGAAATATTCACTCCTTTTGTCTTATGACAAAATGGGGGAGAATAACGTTTGACAACAATTTTAAACAACCCTAGTTCATTGTTTTTATTAAAAAAAACCATCAAAAAGTGGAGCTCTTTAAAAAGTCAAAACATTACTCTAAATTATTACAGTTAAATATGATTAGAGTTAGGCAGAGCCTTAAACTTTATTATCTTTGTTAAATTGTTCACAAAAATATATGTTTAGTTATCATAAAAAAGGGGGAGATTGTTAGAACCAGAATGGTTTGGAGAACAATTGCTAACCGTGTTTTGATGTAAACAAAAGGTATTTTGTGGGAACAATTTAATGCACTAACAATTTAATGCACTAATTTTTATCATACTTTATTTTGCTATAAATAATAGCATTACATTATTTCAAATGGATGTTAAAAGGGAATTTCTAAATAGGTATATTAGTGGAGAATTCTATGTTAAGAAACCCCCAGGTTTTGAAAGTTCTGAATTTCCATACCATATATTTAAACTTAGGAAATCAAGGTATGGTCTAAAACAAGCACTTAGAGCATTGTATGATAGACTAAGTAACTTCTTTCTTAAAAATAATTTTGAAAGAGGACAATTAGACAACACCATGCCTATAAAACCAATAGGAGATGGTATTGTTATCATTCAAATTTATGCTGATGACATTATTTTTTTTATCTATTAATGGCACTCTTTATCATGAATTGGCTAAGTTGATGCAACTTGAATTTCAAATGAGTGTGATTGAGAACTTAAGTTCTTCTTCGGGATATAAATTCAACAAAGTCAAAAAGGTATATACATTCATCAAACTAAATATATAAAAGAGCTTCTCAAGAAGTATAAGATGAGTGATTGCAAACTTATGGCTACACCAATGCACCCTACTTATTCACTTGAAAAGTTTGAATCACACCAAAAGGTTGAGTAGAAAACATAAAGAGGAATGATATGATCATTTCTTTAACTTACTACCTCCATACCTGATATTATGTTTATTATGTGTGTGTGTGCGCAAAATTTCAAGCTGATCCAAGGGAATCTCAACTAACTGTTGTTAAGAGGATCCCTAGATACTTATTGTTAAGTGTTTTCTAGTATGAAAGTCATTGTTACAATCAGCTTGTTAGAAGTAAACCAATTTGTTTCAAACTCCTATAACTCAGTCCGATAGTGGCTTTTGTGTTCCTCGAGATATATGTAGGTTTTCAAATTGTGATGAGAAGACTTGGCTTGTAAAGTCAAGATGTTTGTGTTCCTAAAAAAGTATGTAGGTGTTAGGTTGTTTTGAGAATATTGGCATGTAGGGTCAGGTGTTATGTAATTCAAGTTTTGAATTAGTGGATTAAATTCTTCTGAGTAAGGGGATTGGACATAGCTACCAAGTTGGTTGTGAACCAGGATAAATTCTTATGTCACTTTAATTTTGCATATCTTGTTTTACTTCTAGCTCTGATCACTTAACCAATTGCTACTACTTTTATTCTAAGTTAACAAACTCGAACCAGTTTTAAATAAATTAGCAAAAAGAATCCAACTTAGTCAAACACAATTTAATCTCTCTTCTCGTGTTTGCACCTTTAGCATTCCTAAGAGTTACCTAAATTTTTGGCATTAGAATGGTGTTAAAAGTCAATAAACTCATCACTCTCTTTGTTAGACCTTTTCAAATCATACAGAGGATAGGTCCCTCGTCCTATAAATTAGCCTTACCGCCCTGTTTGTCAGGTTTACATGAAGTTTTTCATGTCTTTCAACTCAAGAGATATATCCCAAACCCCTATCAAATCTTGAGTCATGAATCTCTGCAATTGAAACCCAACCTTACTTACAATCAAGTACCAACTCTGATTATTGATAGAACCGTGAAGACATTAAGGAACTTAGTAAAGGTTGTTTGGGGAGGATCATCACCAGAGGAAGCAACCTGGAAACAAAAGCTGATATATATGATGGAGTACCTTTATCTCTTCCAATGTGTTAGTTCTCAAATTTCGAGCACAAAATTTTCTAAAGGGGATAATGTACCAACCCTTTTAATAGTTTAGAAAATATATCTAAACTTAAATTAATAAATTTATTAATTTAAAAAACTTATTTTATTTGTAATACTCTATTTTTGGAAATAGTTGAGCTAAGTTAAAGTAGAAATAGAAAAGTGGTATTATTAATAAGGTCCAAGTTTTAAAATGAGAACATGTCACTTTTCCTTCTCTCATTTTTCCTCACTTACAGGTAATGACTCATTCTTCAACTCATGTCTTTCATTTTTTTTCTTCAGCTATAGCTATTTCTCAAAAACACTCCAACAAACCAACAGCCAAGTATTGTTCATCATCTTCTCTGTCTCTCATTTTTCCATTCCCTTCTAAATTTCTCCAAAGATAAAAGCCACTGAAGTACTCTAATTCCCTTAGAACCCTTTGCATGTCCATTTATTCCTTTCCAAATTCCATTAAGCAACCTAAAGAGTACTGAAGGAAGATAAGAAATAGATCGTGAAATCTTTGAATCTAAAATGGAGCATAAAAGATAGGGAATAAATAGCTAATAAGACAAGCATCTTTCACAACCTAGCTCGAGTTGAAGGGGGTTATACTTAGAAAACTTGTGAGTTGTATTCTTAGAACAAATTTCCTTTTTGCATGTGGGCTTTTGGGTTATATTAAATCTCATTTGATGTAGAGACGATTATCTGGGTTTGAGGTTGGTTTTTGATTAAAAAAACAAAAAAGCATCTAAGAGTGAGAGGAAACTATGTGTTTTAGCAAGCATGAAATCTCCCCCTTTAAAATCATTTATTAAAAAACACTTAGAAAGTATTTTTCATTCGAACAAGTGTTTCTTTCTTTGAGCACTAAGATGAATTTGGAATTTTGAGCTTGAGTTATTCTTCTCTTTTTTGATTTTTTAATGATCTCCTTCTTCAACCTTGAGTATCTATTTATAGATAAAATTAAGGCATCAATTTAGTCCTTGTTTAATTATGAATTATATCTTCATTCCTAGCTTGGTCGACAATGATCTTATTAAAAATAATTATGAACAAGATACTTTTTATTTATATGTTTTTTAGCCAATTATTTATTTCTGAATCCAATCTAAACATTTTTTCTAGATGAATTATGTTTGTATTTCTGAATCCAATCTAAACAGTTCATATTAAGTTTGTAAATTCTTCATATTGATATTGTTCGTATTTTATTAAGATTGAGTTTGTAAATTCTTCATATTGATATTCTTGGTATTTTGGTAAGATTTCTTTTGCAAATTGTTGATATGAAACTTCCTTCATATTGCTTGTTTTGATCTAGGCGGGAACATTGTGTTGGACCAACTCTTGAAATTTCATAAGTAGGAATATGACGAAGTCTAATTCAGTATTTTGTCTTTTGTCAAAATCTGAATCATATCTTTGCAAATAATAAATGTATGTTCTTGTGAGTGTTTCTTCTTGTAAACAATTCTTGATCATATCTTCTTGTAAATAATTCATATCTTCTTGTAAATAATTCATATCTTCTTGTAGATAAATCTTGATCAAATCTCCGTGTAAATAATTCATATCTTCTTGTGATAAATCTTGATCTAATCATCTTGTAAATAGTTCATATCTTCTTGTAGATAAATCTTGATCATATCTTCTTGTAGATAAATTCATATCTTCTTGCGATAAATCTTGATCATATCTTCTTCAAATCTTGACCATATCTTTTTTTCAACTTGGTCAAATATTTTCTTGCATTATAAATTTGAATCAAAACTTATTTTAGATTGTCTTCAAAAATAAAAATCTACTTTCATGCTCTGGAAAGTCAAATATATCGTTTTCATAAAATATTTTTGTTAACATCAAAACTCTAAGTATAAAACCAACTTGGTTCCAACATTAACTCTATGCCTCTGATCTAAGTATACCTTTGACTATGTTACCTCGAGTTAGAATAAGTTTTGATGATTAATGTGAGTATAATATGATACTCTGATTTTTGAAATGTAATGTTTAATGAAGTTAATAATATTTATTCAATTGAAGATTAAGATCTACATTGCATAAATGATGTGAAAATATGTTGCATTTCATAAACATGATTTTGATATGCATACTACGGTGGGACATTTCAAGCTTCCATTATTTTCTTAAGGAAAATTATTCAAACTATCATCCCCTTTTTATAGAACTCACTGAGATTATCATCTCACCCTAATTTTTTTATGTATTATAATAGAGGAAATAAAATACGGCTGGACTTAGAGCCAGATGATAGCATTTAGTAGTTATATTTTGTTTAAAAAGTAATTAACATGTGATGTAATTTTGGTATTTCAAATGGTGATTGTGAACTATAAATTTGTAGTTACAATTTATTTTGTTGATTGTACCTTGTAGGATTTTAAAATGACTTATTCTATGTTATCAAAATGTATTAATTAATTACCATATTCTAGAAAATTGGTGTTGGTCATTACATTGAGCAATTACTAAAAAAAATTGTTTGAAATTATGAATTAAATAAAATCATGATATAATAATTTTATGATTTCCTTGATGTTATTAAAGGGTGGTATAATTTCTGTCAAAAAACCATAATTAATATTTTTTTCGTATTATGAGAATTAGGTGAATTATATCCGATATTTAATTTTCAAACGAACTCATAATTCGATACAAATTTCTATTATTTATTTGTGATTTGATTAAGGGTGGATTTATATATTATTTTATGATCGAAATATTTTCATGATGAAAATTATAATTAATTCAGATGAAATTATATTTTCAATCTATTATATTTTATTAAGTCATGGTTGAAATCTTGTGGGGAATCTCTTTACGAAAAATATTTACAAGAATATTTTCCCACTTTCATAAATTTTTATGTTAAAATATTTGTTTGCAAATTTTCGTTTGGAGTAATTTATGAGTAAAATATTTACCATTAATGAGTCAAGTTGAATTACTTTGAGTCATTATGAACAAAAGGGGAAAAGAGACATAAAGATAGTTATGTAAAAAAATGTGAAAGTGACATTTAGTTACTAGTAAGGAAATAAGGGCTAAATGACCAACTTAGCCCTAATCAAAAGTAGAAAATGACTAACTAACCCTTACTAAGAAGCTAAACTTCCAAAAAAATCAATATCTCCTCCCCATGGGCTATACATCTTTTCCCTCGTTCTCTTTTCTCCTTAAATACTCTCTTATTTCTTCATTTCTCATGTTAGAATCTAAGTGTATTTGAGATGTTTGGTTGTGAGTCTTTTTCTTCTTTCTTTTCCTTTGTTCATGGCCAAAAATGAATGTGTTTGTGTGTGGTAAAGAACATTAATTTATTTCACTAACTTTATCTCTTGTTCATAATATTATAATTGTCCTCTTATTTTATTGTTGTTACTATTTTTTTGCTACTATTTTATTGTTCCTTAGTATATGTTCATAAAAATTTCAAACACTTTGTTTAATTTTATGTTTATAAAAGTTTTAAACTCTAAACTTATATTCAAGTTAATGAATATTTCAAGCACTGTGTCTATGTATAAGCTCATAAGAACTCAAGCTTTATGCTTTATGTTCAAGAGCTAGACTCAAAGTTTAAACTTGTGTTAAAGTTTATTTTGTAATAAAGTTACGATTTTTTCTAAGTTTAAAGATTCAAAATTTATGTTCCAAAGTGTATTGGGACCAAGATATCACTTTTACCTTTAACAGTAAAAGGATCTTGATTTTGGTAAAGCTCTATTATTGACTTCCTAAAATTTTGAAAATAAACTAAGGAAAGAACTTTAAGGACACATGACATTTTATGTTTAAGAGATTGGAACCAAGAAAAGAAGTGAAATAAATTTTCCCCTTAAAACTTTTCATGACAGTGACCTATCAGGAAAATAGGATGCATACTAATGCTTGATGATGTGTATTGTTGTGATGAAAGTGTGAATCTCAGTTTTGACTATGATATTTTGATTATAAGTTAAGTGTATTCATTCTTTTTGAATGGAAATAAGACTCATGTACCTAGATTTTGAGCACAAGCTTTACTAAATTTGAAGAAATTTTGATATTTGAAATAGGACCACAGGTCATCAAAGAGTAAGTTGTCTAGTTTTGAACACTTGAGACTTTCTTGTAAATTTTGTAACAAATAGCTTCCTGTTTTTAAACTTAAAAAATTTATTTGAAAACTAGACATCCCATGTTTACCGGGGAATGATCATTTGAAAATTTTGAATATTGTTTGCTATTTTAATAAAATTGGTGAAGTTTGTGCTAATATGTAGAAAATTGCTAGAAATGATGAAATATTAAAGTATGCTACTATCCTACTTATATTTCATGCAAGATGTAAAATGATTTCTATTCTTGAAATATAAGGTTTTCTGCTAAGAATTTTCTTAGGGGTGAGCCTAGTATGTGTGGGAGAACTTTGAAACAAAGGTTTATCCAAATAGGAAACCAAGTTGTGAGCCTTCGGGAGGACACGTTTCAAGTCTTTAAATACAAATTTATTTAAATTAATGCTTTAATTTTATGAGATTGAAAATATTAAATATATTCTTAAAAGTGTTAGAGTCTGGCTATGAATTCATTAAAAGATGACCCAATTACACGTTAAGGAAATTTTGAAACAAAGATTCGTTCAAAAAGGAATTGAGTTGTGAGCCTCCTATTTATGGGGAGGACAAGTTTCATATTTTTGTGTACTAATAATGGGTTTTAATTTTGTAGTGTTTTGTTAAATTTTATGAATTCTAAAATAGAGATTTAATTGGGTTTGAATCCAAAATTAAAGTTTTTTAGTGTTTATAAGTTTACGAGTTGAGTTTAATTCTCATTAGTATTAAATAAGATGTTGCGATTTGAAGGTGCAAACTTAATAGATCACGAGTATGCAATATATTTTAAAGTAATTTAAGAAAAGCTTCAAGAGGTAAGGGCACATACTAACATGCCAAAAACTCAATTATACGTGTTTGGATTGTTTATGTAATTATCATTTGATTGTGGTTGTTTGTACTCCATGGTTGTTGCATATATGCTTTGATATCTTACCCCTATATATTTTATGTTACTCACATGATTAAATTCATATGAATTTTATTGAGAAATAATGTAATTTTTTAGATATGCATGATATGATGATAATTGAAGTCGGTGAATATGTTCCATAACGATTTTCAGATAGTTTTGTCACCTGATGATGTGGCCTCTAGTTTGATCTTTGCAATCCAAATCAAATTTCTCTATTTTTTGCGATCAAATCTCGAGTTCCTCGATTTTTTTCTTCTTGAAATCATAGTTCCTTGTTGACGTCAATCATAGTTTCCCTTGTTGTTTCTGTTCTATTTTTTCTTGAAATCTTAGTTCTTCGTCGTCGACGATCATAATTTCGTTGCTGTTTCTACATTCTTTGTTTTCACGTCTCCTAAGTTCTCTTCATTTGTTTCCCTCGACATCATGTTCACCGACAAGCATGATATCCTTTTTGTGTGTCCTAATGGAAAAAAAAAAAACTACTCTACATGGGCGTTTCAGCTCTAGATTTTTGTCAAAGGAAAAGAGCTTTGGGATCATGTCAATGTAAGCGATTTTGTCCCTGAGAAGACACAGAAGGATGCCTATGTAAAATGGGAAGTCAAAGATGCACAAGTCATGGCATGGATCATAGGTTTTGTTGATCCTAATATCGTTCTCAATCTTCGACCTTTCGCTACGACAGCAAAGATGTGGGACTACTTGAAGAAAATATACAGCCAAGACGACGCTGCTCGGCGGTTCCAACTTGAACATGAAATCGCAATTTTTCAATAGGAAAGTCTTTCCATTTATGAGTTTTATTCTCATTTTATGAATCTTTGGGCTGAATACACTGACATTGTCTATAAAGATTTGTCATGTGAAGGGCAAATTATTGTGTAAAATGTTCATGAGATTACCAAACACGGTCAACTTTTGATGAAATTGAGATCTAATTTTGAAGGACTAAGGTCCAATCTGATGAACCGAGCTACTGCCCCATCCTTGGATACTTGTCTCAATGAGCTGCTTCGTGAGGAACAATGTCTTCTCACTCAGACAACCATGGAACAACAAAAGGTTGTTTCTCTCCCTATGGCATATGTGGTACAAGGTCGACCTCGTGGGCGAGACATGAGTATTGTCCAATGTTGTTGTTGCAATAGACATGGACATTTTGCTTCCAACTTTCCTAAAATGTTTTGTAATTATTGCAAAAAGGATGGCCATATCATTAAAGAATGGCGGACCAAACCACCAAAGAAAACTGCAACAGCCTTTACTGCATTTGTTGGTCCTTCTACAGCTCCCACTTCTATGAATCAGAATCTCCATTCCACTGTTCCAGCCTTAACCCCTGAAATGGTTCAACAAATGATCATTTCAGCATTTTTTGTTTTGGGTCTTTCTGGTAACGTTACTTCCGTTGATTCTCTTTGGTATTTTGACTCAAGGGCATCTAATCATAGGACCAACAATGTTGTTGCCCTTACCAATGTTACAAGTTACTCGGATAATCTCCAAATACAAACTGCTGATGGAAACAGTTTGCCTATTACATAAATTGGTGATATTTCTTCATCTCTCACCAATGTTTATGTTTCCTCTGGTCTTACTAGTAATCTTATTTCAGTTGGTCAATTAGTTGATAATGATTGTAGAGTTAAATTCTCAAAATCTAGTTGTCTTGTGCAGGATCAACAATCAGGGAAGATGATCGCGACGGGGCCTAAAGTTGGACGTCTTTTTCCTCTTAACTCACTGAAGTCCCTATGTTCTTTTATGTCTTTTATTTCTTGTAATTATGCAATTGTTGATTTTCAAACATGGAATAAGTGTCTTGGTCACCCAAACTCAAATGTCCTTTATGCCTTGATGAAATCTACAGTTCTTGGTAATAAAAATTCCCCATCTCTTTGGGCTATTCAATTTTATTGCATTTCTTGTAAACTTGGTAAAAGTAAAATTCTACCATTTCCAATTCATCAAACAAATGTAAATCAACCTTTTGACATTATCCATAGTGATTTATGGGGAATAGCACCTGTTATATCTCATGCTCGTTATAAGTACTTTATCACTTTTATTGATGACTATAGTCGTTTTGCATGGGTTTATTTTTTGCGCTCTAAGGCTGAAGCATTTTCTGCATTTAAATTTTTTTATGCCTACGTTCAGACTCATTTTTCATCTACCATTAAAATTTTGCATTCTGACAATGGGAGATAATACACATCTTCTTTATTTTAGGAGTTCTTGCAAACAAATGACATTATATCACAAAGGTCATGCCCTTTTACACCCCAACAAAATGGGGTAGTAGAAAGAAAAAACTGTCATCTCCTTGATGTTGTTTGTACTCTCATGTTGGACTTCTTAGTACCCTCTCAATTTTGGTGTGAAGCTCTCTCCACCAATGTCCATATTATTAATCGGAAGCCCTCTCAAGCCTTAAACAATCCCCATTTTTAAGGCTATATGGACAACAACCATCTTATAGCAATCTTCGTACCTTTGGTTGTGTCTGTTATGTTCATCTTCATCCCCACGAAAGCACCAAGCTTACAGCTCAATCAATTAAATGTGTTTTTCTTGGTTACTCAAGCCACCAAAAAGGTTTTATATGCTATGATCCTAATCTCAATAGGATACCAGTTTCTAGAAATATTATTTTTCAAGAGAATGCATTTTTTTTCTGCTAACAAAGATACTTATTCTCCTACATCCACATCTATTTTGCCTCTATTTTCTAACAATTGTGCAGGAGAATCAGCACCTAAGCTCCTTTTGGTGTACCGAAGACGTTCGAAACCTCCACGACCTCATCTCGATCATTCTTTGGTTGTTGATTAGATACTTCAACAAGAACCAGTAGCATTACGTTGCAGTAATTTCACTCGTAATCCTCCAAAAAAAAGTATGATCCATCTTCACCTTTATCTTTGACAACAATTTTAGCTTCTATTTCTATCCCTTCCTCATATAAAGAGGCTATGCAGCATAAATGTTGGCAAGATGCTATAGAGGCAGAACTTCAAGCACTAAAAGAGAATCAAACATGGGATGTTGTTCATTGTCCTTCATCTGTGAAATCTCTTAGCAGCAAATTTATACTAACTATAAAGTTTCATTCAAATGGATCCATAGATCGCTACAAGGCTCGGTTAGTGGTTCTTGGAAATAAGCAAGAACTTGGCCTCGATTATGATGAGACATTTGCACCCATGGCCAAAATGACTACAGTGCGCATTATTCTACCCATTTATGCATCTAAATCATGGAAAATACACCAGTTAGGTGTTAAGAACACCTTTCTTCATGGTGACCTCAAAGAGGAAGTTTACATCAAACTTCCTACTGGTATGACCTCCATTTTATCTAATAATGTTTGAAAACTAAAACGTTCTTTGTATGGGTTAAAACAGGCACCAAGAGTGTGGTTTGAGAAATTTATAACAACACTTCTTGGCTTTTCCTTCATTCAAAGCAACTATGATCCATCTCTATTTACATAACGAACATCAAAAGGGATTGTGATACTCCTTGTTTATGTGGATGACATTGTCATCACCGGTTCAGATCAAAAGGCAATCCATGCAATCCAACAATTGTTGCATTCCACTTTCCACATGAAAGATCTTGGGCATCTCACTTACTTCTTGGGCTTAGAAGCACACTTCCAACCAAAAGGCATCTTTGTTACTCAACCCAAATATATTCAAGATTTAATTCATCTAGCTGGTCTTACCAACGCCGCTGATGTTGAAACTCCCATGGAAGTTAATATCAAGTTAAGACGGGATAAAGGCGAACTCATGACATATCCCACGTTATATCGAAATTTGGTTGGCAGTCTTATCTATCTTACCATTACAAGACCCGATATCTCTTTTGTTGTCCATATAGTCAGTAGATTCATGTAAAGTACTAGAAATTTGCATCTTTCAATTGTACATCGAATCATCAAATACTTATTGGGTACTCCTAGTCGTGGTCTCTTATTCCCTAATGGTTCAACAATACAACTTCAAGCATACAGTGATGCTGATTGGACTGGCTGCCCATACACAAGAAAATCTACCACCGGTTGGTGCAGGTTTTTAGGTGATGCCCCTATCTCTTGGAAGTGCAAGAAACAAGATTATGTATCTAAATCCTCTACTAAAGTAGAATATCGTTCCATGCCTGCAACATGCTCAGAAATTATTTGGTTGTGTGGCATTCTTTCGCAACTTGGTTTTTCACAAACAAAACCAACTCCATTGCATGTTGATAATACAAGTGTCATACAATCTGCAGCAAATCCAGTATACCATGAAAGAATAAACCACATAGAAGTCGATTGTCATTCAATTAGGGAAGCCTATGATCGCAAAATTATTACTCTTCCTCATGTCTTAACATCAATTCAGTTGGCTGATGTCCTCACCAAATCATTGACACGTCAACAACGTAATTTTCTAATCAACAAATTAATGCTTATAGACTCACCATCGTCAATTTGAGGGGGAATGCCAATAGAATTGGCAGTTTCGTAATCATTAATTGTGCAGATTTGATGATATTTATAATTATGTAATTATTCTCATAATTAATTAGTTAGCCGTTGTAGTAAGATCCATATCATTATGTAACAATATTATTTAAAGAAGAATTCTCCAGTGGAAATGACACAGTTTACAAATCAGAAATTCTGAGTTTGACAATAAGCTAATATAATCGATGAATTGTCATCCCTCTCCCAATGACATTGTTTCAATTTCGTTACAGTAACCCTTTAGCATCTTGTAGCAGTTCATGATATAGTTAGGGATATGGCTTGCGCCACTTCATTGATGAGAGTCTCTTTTCGGCTCTAGAAACACACTTTTCTTTCCATCCCTTTATTTTCTTCCAAATCTGGTCTTTAACAAAAGAAAATATCTATTTTTTGGATCGCTCAAAGAGGATAGGGAGTCCAAGGTATCTTGAATGAGATGTCACGGCCTTTACTTCAATATTGTTATAGATCGTAGTATTCTTTGTTCGACCGGACACTTTTTGGTACGAATGGATAGAACGATTGATAGATTCAGCTTCCTCTAGATTCTTTCTTGAAAATAGGAGACTATCATCGTCAAAAGAGAAGATGAGTTATTTTAGGAGCCTCGCCACTTGGATAATGTGGATGTTTTTTATCTAGGCCTCTTTGTGAATCAAACTAGATAAAACATTATCACATAAAATTAAAATATAAGGGGAAACTGGATCACCTTGACGAATCCCTCTTTCAGGCACTATAATCTTGCTTGGCTTCCCATTAATAAGAAATTGGTAAGACACCGACGAGATCCAGTTCATAATGGCCCTAGACACTTTGGGAGGAAAACCTTAAGCCACAACAACCTCATTTATGAAGATTCATTCCATCTTGTCGTAAGCATTTTCCATATCAAGCTCCACAGCTATCATCCCTTTTTTTCCTTTGGTCTTCTTCTTCATCCACTAAAAGCACTCCATAGCTATCAATGCATTATTCATGATTAAACTCTCTTTAACAAAGGCACTTTGTTCTTTGTCCTCCACATCAAAGAGAATGAGTTTGCTATGGTTTTTGTCACCATTTTCATCATTACATTGCATATGCTTATGGATCTGAAGTGTTTTCGAGATGTTGGATTCTTACACTTAGGAATGAGAGCTACAAAGGTCTTGTTTAAACTTTCAGGTGATTTTCCTTCATTTAATATAATAAGTACCATGTTGCAAATATCTACTCCCACAATATGACAGTATCTTTGGAAAAAGATTGTTGTTAATTCATCGTACCTGGAGCTTTGAGAGGATGCATTTGATCAATAGTCACCTTGATCTCGTCTCATGTAAACGGTTGGTCACTCCAATTTGATGCCATAGGATTTCTTCTTTTTCAAGTAGGTCATAATGCTCTTTTTCCAAGCATAAGTGACAGACCATAGTGATGTGACCCAAATTTGAGAAGGTGAGTGGCCCTTATAAGTTATAGGTGAGAACCTATTAACAAACAGTATTGTCACCATATCACGATCTAAGCGGCATTGAATATGAGCATGTCCTACACTACCATATGACCAAGTGGAGGAGTGCCCTATGAACCCCAAATTGTTTAACTCACAAAAACCGATAATATGTCTTCCGATTCTAAGTTGGTCAAAACTTCTAGGATTACCTCATTATTTTCTTCTGCAGCCACATTGTCATTTATGTCACCAAAATAAATCCATTTATCCTTAACAATTGATGAGATACTTATGAATAGTTCCCAAGTGCCTCTCTTCTTATTTTCATTAGGGAAATTGTAGACTCCTTTTTACACTTGACCATTTGGACTTTGTATCACTTTTTGTTTTGTTTTTAGCTATTGCATTTTTGTCTTTGGGAGTTAAATCCAAAGATTCAAGAGATTAAGCTATTTTTTCAATTTTTTGTGTTATTACGGTCTTAGTAACGTGGTTTTTTTTTTCTTTGTATTAGTAATATCTTCCACTCTCATATCTAGTTTCTCAACTTCTTTGTATTACGACTCTTCTGTTATTACTAATTTGAAATAAGATAATTCTAGAACCATGTAGAATTTCCATGTAAGAATCTAGAAGTGTTTTAATTACAGAAAATTGTGGGAAGCTCCTAGAAGTCACTATTAATTATGAAGCTCCTAGAAGTCGGTATTAATTAGGAAGTTCCTAGAAGTCGGTATTAATTAGGAAGCTCCTAAAAATGTGTCTAGAGTTTTCTATTTGTACCTATAAATACCTACTTGTACTTGACATTCAGAATCAAGCAAATTGAGAATTTTCTATTAGAAATACCTCCTTTCTCTAACAAAGTGGTATCTAGAGCTTGGTTGTGAGAGTTGAGAAATGGTGACTCGTGATTACACTACTTTTCACTTTCCTCTTCTAAAGAAAGAGAATTATGAAAAATGGTGCCTTCGCATGAAAGCGTTGCTTGGCTCTCAAGGTGTATGGGAGATTGTTGAAAAAGGTTATGATGAGCCACAAGATGAAGAGGCATTGTCTCAAGTAGCGAAGGAGGCTTTGGCAAAAACAAGGAAGAAGAATCAACAAGCTCTTACTCTCATTCATCAATATTTGGATGATTCTATATTTGAGAAGGTTGCCGATGCTACAAATTCAACAGAAGCTTGGAAGATTTTGGAAAAATCACTCCAAGGCATTGATAAGGTGAAGAAGATAAGACTTCAATCTCTAAGGGGAGATTTTGAAGTTTTGAAGATGAAGGATACCGAATCAATTTCAGATTATTTCTCAAGGGTGAAGACAATTGTTAATCAAATGAAGAGATATGGAGACAAGATAGAAGATGTTCGTTTAGCGGAGAAAATTCTTTGTTCCTTGACTCCTAAGTTCGATTATGTGGTATGTGTTATTGAGGAATCAAAAGATCTTGAATCAATGTCCATTGAGGAATTAGAAGGTTCATTGCAAGCTCAAGAAGAAAGAATGAAGAAAAGGCAAGACGAGCCATTAGAGCAAGTTCTCAATATCAAAGCTTCATTGAAGGATAACAGATAATTCAATAGTCAAAACGGACATGGACGTGAACAAGGAAGAGGACGAGGACGTGGTCGTGGCCAAGGAGGAAGAGGAAGAGGTTTCAACCGTAAATCAAACTACGAAGAAAGAAGTCACTCATCACCAAGAGTTCTTGAAAGAGGAAGAGGTTATGGCTATTATCAAAGTGAAAAGAGGTATGACAAATCTAAAGTTGAATCTTACAATTGTCATGAATTTGGCCTTTTTTTATGGGAATGTCGTAATGCTCCTAATCAAGAGGAAGAAGAGGCTAATCTTATTGACGAAGATGAAGAGTCCACTTTGTTGCTAACACTCAAGGAAGAAGAGAGAGATGCTAATAGTTCATGGTACTTGGACAATGGTGCAAGTAACCATATGTGTGGATGCAAAGAGAAATTTGTGGAGCTTAATGAAAACATGAATGGAAATGTTTCCTTTGGAGACTCATCAAAAGTGAAAATTGAAGGAAAAGGTACAATTCTAATCTCTTCTAAAGATGGGAGCCATAAGTTGATTAGTGATGTATACTATGTTCCTAAATTAAAGAGTAATATTTTGAGTTTGGGTCAACTTCTTGAAAAAGGATATGAAATTCTCATGAAAAATAAATATCTTTGGCTTAGAGATCAAAATAACAATTTAATTGCTAAAGTTCTTATGTCAAAAAATAGAATGTTTATCTTGAACCTAAGAACTATTGAAGCAAAATGTTTGAAGATAAGTGTCTAAGATGAAGCATGGCGTTGGCATATGAGGTGTGGCTACTTGAACTTTAGTGCACTTAAAATTATGGGAAAAAAGGGTATGGTGAAAGGGATGCCCTCAATCAATCATCCAAATCAATTGTGTGAAGGTTATCTTCTTGGCAAGCAAGCTAGAAAAAGTTTCCCTAAAGAAGCCACATCAAGAGCAACTAAGTCACTGCAACTTGTGCATACTGACTTGTGTGGACCAATCAATCCATCTATATTTGGTAAGAGTAAATATTTCATTCTCTTTATTGATGATTTTAGTAGAAAAACTTGGATTTATTTCTTAAAACAAAAATCAGAAGCTTTTGTTGCTTTCAAGAACTTCAAAGCTCTTGTAGAGAAGGAAAGCGGTCATGAAATCAAAGCTTTGAGATCTGATCGAGGAGGTGAATTCACTTCGAATGAGTTTAATGAATTATGTGCAACTCATGGAAGTCGTCGTCCATTGGCAGTTCCAAGATCTCCGCAACAGAATGGAGTGGCCGAGAGAAAGAACATAACTATTTTGAACATGGCAAGATGCATGCTAAAATCCAAAAGGATACCAAAGGAGTTTTGGGCTGAAGCAGTTTCTTGTGCGGTCTATTTGACAAATCGCTCTCCAACTTCAAATGTCAAAGACCAAAACCCGCTAGAAGCATGGAATGGAAGGACGCCTAGTGTTAATCATTTGTGTGTCTTTGGGAGCATAGCATATGCACATGTGCCACAACAAGAAAGATCCAAACTTGATGATCGGAGCATCAAATATGTCTTTGTTGGCTATGATCCACATTCTAAAGGTTACAAGTTGTACAACCCATGCAACAATAAGGTAATGGTGAGTCGTGATGTTGAATTTGATGAAGATGCTACATGGAATTGGGAGGATCAAGAAGAAACAAACTATAATTTCCTTCCATATTTTGAAGAAGATCAAGAGGCCACAACACTAGTTCAAGATGCAACTCCACCTTCTTCACCTCCGTCTTCACCTACTTCTCTAGATGAAAGTTCAAGCGAGAGACTAAGTAAGATGAAAGATATAGAAGAAATTTATGAAAGGTCAACTGAAGTTACTCTTGACCTTGAAGAGTTGTATTGTCTCTTGGCGGATAGTGAACCTTTAAATTATGGAGAAGCAATGAAAGATAAAAGGTGGAGACAAGCCATGGACGAGGAGATCAAATCAATTGTAAAGAACAACACTTGGGAATTAGCAACTCTTCCAAAAGGCCATGAAGCAATTGGAGTCAAATGGGTGTACAAGGCTATAAAGATTGCTAATGGAGATATTGAAAAATACAAAGCAAGACTTGTTGCAAAAGGCTACAAACAAAAACATGGAGTTGACTACGAAGAAGTTTATGCACCAGTTGCTCGCGTGGACACTATTCGTTTGTTAATCTCTGTAGCAGCTCAAAATAAGTGGAAACTTTATCAATTTGATGTAAAATCGGCATTTCTAAATGGCTATCTTGAAGAAGAGGTATATGTTGAGCAGCCAATGGGGTACGTGATTAAAGAACATGAAGATAAAGTTTTGAGATTAAGAAGAGGGTTGTATGGATTAAAGCAAGCGCCAAGAGCATGGAATAGTCGCATCGACAAATACTTCCATGACAATGGGTTTGCTCGTTGTCTCAATGAATATGCTCTTTATGTTAAAATTTGTGATAGTGGAGATATTTTGATTGTTTGTCTTTATGTGGATGATCTTATATTCACTGGGAACAATCCAAGTTTGTTTGAAGAGTTCAAAAAGGCCATGGCGCTTGAGTTCGAGATGACTAACATCGGGCTCATGTCATACTACTTAGGCCTAGAAGTAAAGCAAATGGAAGAAGGTATATTTATTTCTCAAGAAAACTATGCAAAGGAAGTTTTGAAGAAATTTAAAATGTTTGATTGCAATCCGGTGAACACACCAATGGAGAGCGGATTGAAGTTGTCAAAGTTTGAAGATGGACAAAAGGAGGACCCTTCTTTTTTCAAAAGCCTAAGATACTTAACATGTACAAGAACTGACATTCTATATGCGGTTGGAGTAGTGAGCTGTTTCATGGAAGCTTCTACTACTACACACATGAAAGTCACTAAGAGGATACTTCGCTACCTTAAAGGTACGCTTGATTATGGACTATTTTACTCTTCTTCTAATGATTTTAAATTTTTTGGATTTTGTGATAGCGACTTTGCGGGAGCTATTGATGATAGAAAGAGTACTAGTGGCTTTATATTTTTCATGGGAAACTGTGCTTTTTCATGGAGCTCAAAGAAGCAACCTATTGTCACACTTTCAACATATGAGTCAGAGTATGTAGTAGCAACATCTTGCACTTGTCATGCCATTTGGGTAAGGAGATTATTGGAGGAACTTCATATACCACAAAAGGAAGCTACTGATATTTATATAGACAACAAGTCGGCACAAGCACTTGCAAAGAATCCAGTGTTTCATGATCGTAGCAAGCACATAGACACAAGGTACCATTTCATTAGAGAATACATTGCCAAGAAAGAAGTTGAGCTTAAATATGTGAAGACTCAAGATCAAGTTGCAGATATTTTTACAAAGCCGTTAAAATTTGAAGACTTTCAAAGGCTAAGAGCAAGACTTGGAATGAAGAAGAAAATTTCAAATTAAGGGGGAACAATGTTATTACTAATTTGAAATAAGACAATTCTAGAACCATGTAGAATTTCTATGTAAGAATCTAGAAGTGTTTTAATTATAGAAAATTGTGGGAAGCTCCTAGAAGTCACTATTAATTAGGAAGCTCCTAGAAGTCGGTATTAATTAGGAAGCTCCTAGAATTCGGTATTAATTAGGAAGCTCCTAGAATGTGTCTAGAGTTTTCTATTTGTACCTATAAATACCTACTTGTACTTGACATTAAGCATCAAGCAAATTGAGAGTTTTCTATTAGAAATACCTCCTTTCTCTAACATCTTCTTTGCTTGTACTAGTTCCAGTAAAGAGGCCATAGAGCAAGAGCTTGAGTCGTTATCCTTTCTCATTTCAAAGTAATTATGTGGGAGGGGAGAACCTCTCAACCATGATTTATATGAAATCTCTTTTTCTTCAATCTCTTCAAAACCATCCCCATCATTTGCCACAGTTTCATCACAATCCCAAAGTTGGTAAAGCAGAAATTGGGTCTGATGTTTAGTCTCTAGACCAGATCTAAAGATTTCCGCTGAAGAATGGCTCTGAAACTGAGTCTCAAGACTGAATTTGAAGCATGTCTCTGAAGCTCTTGCATTTATAGGTATAATTAACTCTAAATATATTATTCAAATCATAAAGTCAAATCTCATAATTCGCTGATCAAAATGGTGCAACACACTCCAAATGTTGCCTCTGATAAGCAGCCTCTAATGTTGCACCGACTCTGAAGTTTCAACAAGGTGATTTTCCTAATGTCACTAATTCTAAGTCATGCAATAGTACCTTTGACTATTAATATTCAAGAAACGCAACATCTCACTCAAACAAGAGAATCAATGCCTCTGCCGAAAAGTCAACGACTGAAATTGAAGGAATTAAGTATGAAAAAAAATTTAGCCGACTCAAAAACTTGTGAATATCCAAGAACTACCTGAATCCATTTCAACTCAAATCAAGAAAGAGTATGAAAGAAGACTTGTGTTTTTGAAGACAATCTAAAATAATATTTGATTTAGATTTACTATTGAATAAATTTTTTGACCAAGTTGAAAAGAAGATATGATCAAGATTTGAAGAAGATATGATCAATATCTTATCAACAAGAAGATATAAATTATTTACAAGAACAATTGATCAAGATTTATCACAAGAAATATGAATTATTTACAGCGAGATTTATCAACAAGAATATATGAATTATTTACAGTAATATTTGATCAAAATTTATCTACAAGAAGATTTGATCAAGATATGAATTATTTATAAGAAGATTTGATAAAGATATGAATTATTACAAGAAGATTTAATCAAGATTTATCTACAAAAATATATAAATTATTTACAAGAAGAGTTTATCATAATCTACAAGAAGATATGAATTATTTATCAGATATTATCAAAAATTGTATTTTGATTTCTCTATTGCACTTGGGGATACGTAGGAGCAAGTATTTCCCTTGGCAAACCAAATTAATAAAAAAAATTCCTTTCTTTTATTAATGTAAATAATTTATTTTATTTTTTATTATTTTTTTAGGGGGTTAAATAAATAATTAATTTATATACAATTAATTATAGGGTAACCGTTTTAACGGACGATATAGGGTAATATTATTGTCTGTATTTCTAATCGACTCTCGAATCCATTTTTTTGGTTCAAGAATTTTATTTTAGGTTTTATCTAATTGTTCCTTTTAAAAAAATTAAAATTGGTGACGACTCTTTTTTCCTGGACAAACCGAACGCAACAGCAGGCGACTCCATTAGAGACTTTTGAGAGTCAATACCAATCTAACTAATTATATATAATTATTCATCATTTTGTTTATATTACCCCTACTATTTTATTTGTTTTGTTATATTGTGAATATAATTATATGTGTCTTATTAATTTATTTTTATTGTGATGATTTTTTATTTATTTTTTTATTTTTTTATAGACTACCCTAACACGACTCACACACTTATGAGTGTGCTCTATACCCGAGCTAAGTGCAACCTAAGATAAGTGTGAGATTGTGTAATGATAATCTTCTATATATACATCATGTTTCGTTGTCATGAAAGTCTCACCTAGAGTTGACATTTTCTAGAATATTTTTGTTTTAATAGGTTATCTATTAATTGGTTTAATATTTTAAAATTGAGTTGTGTGCTCTGAGAGCCAATTTAGAACTATAGAGCCACTCATAGTAAAGGTTCACAATAAAAACCATCAAATAAGTAAAGAACCATGTAAGGCACATTATATATGAAAAAACCTACTCCATCTATATTTCATATTCATCATATTGCATTGCATAATCATGCATGTTTCATCTTCTATTTCTTTTTTACAACATGTTGTTTCTCTTTTTCTCCTCTATTTTTTTAAATAATAATTACATATTAGGAGGTAGTGAAATGTTTCAGTTAAATGGATAATCATTGCATTCACTTTTTTACATTCTCATAAAATTTTCCTTCAAGAAAAAATTTAAAATAATGGCAAAAAAAGAAAGCAAAAAAGAGTATCATCACACCCTTACCGAACACGTTCTCGGGCTAAAATCATGGATACATTGAAGCATACAAAGATTATCTGAATCAACTGAAAGACTCTATGACTTAAAATTTGGTAATCTTGCAAACCCTTGATAGTTGAAATAATGGAAATACTTCATGGAAAAAAAGTATATCACGAAGAACCCATGTTTTAAATTTTAGTCTACTTTTTGGTCTACCTCAAGTCACTTGTCCACACGATTTGAACATGATACTACTGAGATTCTTCTTCATCCTCCACCCTCTACTTTTGAGTAATGAACATACTTTTTCGGCTTTTTGCCACCGGTGAACTTGTAGAAGTTGGGTCATCTATGTTGAACTTTCATCACTATCTCTTATTACTTTGATGCCATGAAAAAATTAATCAATCTAAAGAAAAATGTCAAATCTTGTATGAACCTTTAAGGACAATTGATAAAAACAAAAACCTTGACTAAAGATAATGTTGAAGACATTGAGGATGTTGCATATAGTTTTTAAGATTATCCAACGGGCAAAGTCAACAATGAAGATATTATCAAGTTTTCTCTGAATTTTAATTCAATTCTGAAGCACTGATAATATTGCTAAGTATAAAGTCTTACGATACTTTATTATATTGACACATTCTTGTTTCCTTAATATTATGAATATCAATAAATGCATTTTGTTTTCTCTTCCTTTCTATCCCTCATATATTTAACCCTTTCTTACCCAAAATTATATGTATTTCTCTTATTCTAACCATGCACCATACATATTTGGAAGTAGTTCATTCATAAATAAGTTTGCTAAGACTTCAGTACATAATTTCAGTCATGCTATTAATTCCACTAAAGGGGGTGAGAATGATAAAAAATAAAATCCATTATTTGGATAGACCTCAATATGTTGGGACATGCAATTAACGTCATGTTAATCCCCTAGAAAGGTCATTTTATCATTATCAAACTTTGCTTTGAATATATCAATCACGTGGAGGAATTTGAAGTTTGTACCATGACTATTCTAGTCATCTACAAATCAAAAGTGAAATGTTGAAAGCATATGGAGATTTAACCTAATCATCAACTAGTTAAATCAAGAATATAAAATTTGGGATAAGAAGATGATCATTTATATGTACATATTAGACAAATTTCTAAAAATTTGAAGTCATTTTCCATCATGTCCCTCGACAATATAATCAACTAGTTGGCGTTCTAGATTTTTTATCTTCAATGTTCAAAGTAAGTCATGATGAAGAATAGTCACTCACAAGAATGAAAGCCACGAAGAAAAGCTAGATAGAAAATTCTCGTGCCAAATATTATCTTGTAACAGTGGAACATCCTCCCCAAGTATTAGACCATAATTGGGGCACCCCTTTTATTCTTATTATATAGAATAAAGGCAATGCGACTCATTCAAACAAAAATCCCCTTATCAAGACTAGTGGTATATGTTGATCGACTAAATTTAATTCAAGGAAAATGTTGACTATCTCATGTCATGGACGACTATTTCAAAAGATCTTAAAAGAAGAACATATGCACTTTAGAGCTTCAAAAGAAAGAATTAGCGCTCAAGAAGATTTCGCATGTCTAAAAGGACTAGCATGACAAGTGGACTCCCAACTGTATGAGCCCCTACACCATACAAAAATACATTCAAGTGTGGCTCTGATCCACACAAATATGGATTGAGGAGACTTACCACTCGTTGCATGTTGATTCTTCAAAAAGCTAGTTCGAAAATCCAGAACGGTGACCTAGGCAAAAATTAGGATATAAAAATGAATAAAACCCCGTTAAGCTTAAAACCCAAAAGGCAACCTAGACAAAAATTAGAGTACAAAGTTGAATAAATACAGGTTAGGTTGAAAACCCGAAAGGGCGACCTAGTCAAAAATTAGGGTGCAAAAATAAATGGAGATCTAGTAGGTCGAAAACCCAAAAGAGTGGCCTAGGCAAAAGTTAGGAAAAATGTTTGTTAGGTTGAAAACCCAAAAGAGAAATCTAAGCAAATATTAGGGCCACAAAAAAAAACGAAAGAAGTTGAGCAAAGAATGTGGATTACATACATATATCAAGGTTGAAGCAGAATATATTCCAAAAGGATGTGAAGATAGATTGGGGAAAATCACATCCTCCAAAGTAAGTTACAAACATGACTGAAATTATGGCATAAGCTATTAGCACAATTCTTTTTATGAAATATTACTAACAAATTGGGTCATTTATCCATATGAGATCACTATTGTAGCTAAAATATCACTAGAAGAGGGGTTGAATAGGGATTTTGCTGTTTAAAAAGGTTTTTTCACATGTTTTGAAAAGCTATGCTCTCTAAGAGGATGCGAATCCGAGGATGGTAATTTAAACCTTTGATTTTGAGCTGAGTAAAAGAAAGAGAAAATATAGAGAATGACACACACAACTTTTATATTGCTTTACCCAATGAAGATTGCTCAGTCCTCACACACTTGTGAGATTTTACTAATTATCAAACTGATTAATGTCTCATAGAGGTTGATTACACTTTGTGTACTATATAGCCTCACCAAGCTTACAATCTTGTTTCTTACAAGTTTCAACTATTTCCAAGTGTAACTCACATGTAAATTACAAAGTGATATGAGTATGATTGTTTCTCTTTACTTAAACAATTTCAAAAAAGTAATTTCAAAGATCTAGTGTAGGATTATAGAAAGTATAAAGAGATGATGGAAATTTCTCTTGATAACTATAAGATACTTGATATTTTTATGCAATGTTGTTGTCTATCTGATAATGGAGAGCTCCCTGGCTTTATAGAGATCTTGTGGTGCTCTCTCCATGTGACAAACATCTTATGACCGTTGAGGACTTGATCAAAAAGTCCAAGGTCTTTGACCCTAATTACAAAACTGTCATCCAACTGTCCTTGGACAAATGCAGTCCATCCTCGTGCAGAGGTTCAAACCTCCTAGGGACTTGGTCATGAGTTGTCATCTTCTCTTTTCATTCTTCAAGACATGTAAGGCTATGTTTTTGAATTTGTGGGTTACAGCCTTTCTGTAAGTTGAAGTGCTAGGCCATTTTCAACTTTTGAGAATGATGTTGACTATATATCCATTGTCTTACATCGTATTGGCCATCCTCGTACCTCGTACATCCCATCCTCGTACCAGTTAAATTTGGCATCTGACCTCTTTGATCAAAATGATTTATTTGTTTATCTTTGGATACCGTTTTAACTTCTCATCATCACTAAAAATCATGGTTACAGTGATTATGAATATCATGCATCTTTGAAGGTCATCCTCTCAAGGGTTCATCCTATCCTCCAGTTTTGAAAACATGATAGATTGAGTCAGATTTTTCTCCTTTTGATCTTATTAATGATTAACCTGTTTTCTTATAAGAATTCACTCAAAAGCACATATTAGTCATTAACCACAATCATAATCTCTTAAGTAATTTTGTTATCATTAAAATCATTTGAGAGATATTTTGTCTCAACAATCACCTTATCTTCTTTTCTTTCTATGATTTTTTTTTTTGTGCTGTAGATTTTCTCATTAAATATGATTGTCTGAACCTTCCATCACTAATTTCTTGTGTTATCAATATTTTTTTTCAAAGTTCATTTTTTATGATAATCATATGTTTGGGGACAAAATATGTGAATGTCAATAGGCCAAAACTAGTATGGTGTTTGTACACATAAGGAAGGGGCAACTAGAGATCAAGTTGAAGATGTAACAAAAACTATCTTTAAAGATCAAAAGGATAATCACCACTATTTTATTTGAAGTGGCGCATATTTTTTTCCAAGGATCATGTTCGTAAGGAGGTGAAAGAAATAGAAAAAAAAATTAAAAAACTTGAAAAGAAATTGATTGAAAAAAATTGAAGAAAAAAAAAAGATGAAAATGAAGGAAAATGTTCATTCATCAAATGCATTTATGGCATTTCATATCTTCAATAGTATATAAATTTAAATTTGGGACTACTGAACCGCACACTCTAATTTAAAGTTAGAATGACTAACCGACACCATCTAATTTAAAACCCAAGATGATTCCCTGTTACCTCACATAGATATTTTGGTTGACAATGTGGCCTGCAATTCACTCTTTTGTTTTATGAATGTTTTCTCTGGGTATAATCAAATTCAGATGACAGCCGAAGGTATGGAAAAAGTGACTTTCATCACTCCTTGGGGAACATTTTGTTACAAAGTAATGTCTTTTGGTCTAAAGAATGTTGGGGTAACCTACCAAAGAGCTATGGTAACCATGTTCCATGATATGATACATAAAGAGGTAAAAGTTTATGTAGGTGACATGATTGCTAAGTCACAAGTAGAATAAAAATATTTTATTGATCTAAAGAAACTCTTAGAAAGACTTAGAAAGTTTAAGCTAAAGCTTAATCTCTCCAAGTGTACTTTCGGCGTAAGATCGGGAAAATTGTTGGGATTTATGGTTAGTCATAAAGGAATAGAGGTTGACCCTGCTATGGTTCAGGCCATTTTGGAAATGCCTCCCCCAAGTACAGAAAGAAAAGTTCAAGGTTTTTTTTGGGAGACTAAATGATATTTCCATATTTGTATCACAAATAACTGCCACTTGTGAACCGATCTTTAAATGTTTATGTAAAACTAAAACAGTTGTGTGGAACGAAATGCATTTGAGAAAATCCAACAGTAATTGCATAAGCCTTCCATCCTAGTCTCCCCAGCTCTGGGTCGACCCTTGATTATGTATCTTATAGTCCTCGACGAGTCCATGGGATGCATTTTGGGGAAACACGATGAAATAGGAAAAATGAGCATGCCATTTACTATTTGAGTACAAATTTACATACGTTGAAACAAGATATACAATGTTAGAACATACTTGTTGTGCCTTAGCCTAGGCGGCCCATCGCTTAAGGAAATACATGATTTTCCTTACGACTTGTTTGATATCCAAGATGGATCCAATCAAGTACATTTTTTAAAAGTCTACTCTCACAGGGAAAATTGCTCGCTGGCAGGTACTGTTATCTGAATATGATATTACCTATGTTACTCAAAAGGCTATCAAAGTGAGTTCCTTGGAATATTATCTGGCTAATCAACGTGTGGATGATTATCAATCAACGTAATGCGAATTCCCTGGCGAAAGTATCATGGTTTTGTTTGAAGAGTGCGATAATGGAAAATGGACCCTGTTGTTCGACAAGGACTCAAACATAATAGAGTAAGGGATTGGGGTTGTCTTAACATCTCCAAACAAATAGTTCATACCTATCACATCATGTTTGTGTTTTGATCATACCAATAATATGGCAGAATATGAAGCTTGGGATATGAGAATTATATTTTGGCTGCCTTGGGATCAAAAGCAAAAATACAAGAAGTATATGGAGATTCAACCTTAGTCATTAATCAGCATAACCAAGAACGGAAAACTCAAGATAAGAAGTTAATACCTTATTTTACCTACATAAAGGAATTGTCTTCACAATTTGACAAAATCACATTTCACTGTATCCCTCGAGAAAACAATCAACTGGCTGCGTACCACCACGTGATGAAAGAAGAAATCGACAGGAAACCTTCGTATCAGAACATCAAACATTATCTTATAAATAGAGAATATCCTCCTAGAATATCGAAGAATGAGAAAAGGACTCTGAGACGGTTAACTGCAAACTTTTTCTTGAACACAAATTTTTGTATAAAAGGAATCATGATATGGTACTCCTCAGATGTGTCGATATCAATGAGGCAAAATAAATTCTACAAGGTGGCCACGAGGCTCTTATGGGATCCATATGAACAAATACACCATTCTAGAAAGATTCTTCGGGTCGGGCATTATTGGCTCCCGCTAGAAAAATATTTTTGTAATTATGTAAAGAAATTCCATAAGTGTCAAAAATATGTTGACAATATCCACGCTGGGTCCTTACAAAGCCCGAGTCGTTCTCAATGTGGGACATAGATGACGTCGAAATGATCGAACCAAAAGCGTCAAATGAACATCGCTTCATCTTAGTGACAATCAATTACTTTACTAAATGGGTAGAGGTCGCTTCGTACGTCAAAGTAACCAAAAATGTGGTACTCAAATTCATAACAAAGGAGTTAATATTTCACTATGACCAACCAAACAAGATCATTACTAACAACACCACAAATCCGAATAACAAAATGATAGATGAATTTGTGTGCCACCTTTAAAATTCAACACCACAACTTATCTTGTACAAATAAAAAAATGAATGACAAAGTTGAAACAACAAATAAAAACATCAAAAAAAAATTATTCAGAAAATGGTTGTAAAGATCGGCACGAGATGTTGTCATTTTCACTACACAGGTAATATACTTTGATGCACACTTCAACTAGGGCAACCCCTTTTTTCCTAGTATATGAGATGGAGGTTGTGTTACCCATTGAAGTAGAAATTCATTTGCTAAGAGTATTAATGGAAGCCAAACTAGAGGAGTTAGAATAGGTGCAAACCCATTTATTTAAGAAAAAGGTTGGCGACCTTATGTCATGGGAAATTATACCAAAAAAAGACTAAAAATAGCATATGAAAAATAAATACGTCCTCGAGAATTCTGAGAAGGAGACTTGGTGCTAAAAATCTTAACCATTCAAAAGGATTATCGAGGGAAATTGACCCCTAACAATGAGGGCCCATACGTCGTGAAAACAGTTTTCTCATATGGAGCTTTGATCCTCACGAATATGGACGAAAAAGATTTAGTTATCCCTGTAAACCCAAATGCTGTAAAAAAGTATTATACTTAAATAATGAATACCTGCTAGGTTGAAAACTTGAAAGGAGCAACCTGGGCAAAAATTAGGGTACAAAAATAATAATGAATACCCGCTAGGTTGAACACCTGAAAGGTTGATCTAGGCAAAAATTAGGTTACAAAAAAAGAATACTTGCTAGGTTGAAAACCTAAAACAGGCAAACTATGCAAAAAATTATGGTAAAAAAAATGAATACCAACTAGGTTGAAAACCTGAAAAGGAGACCTAGGTAAAAATTAGGGTACAAAAAAATATCCATTAGGTTGAAAACCTGAAAGGACGACCTAGGCAAAAATTAGGATACAAAAAAATATAATAAATACCTGTTGGGTTGAAAACTTGAAAGGGCAACCTAGGAGAAGAAGAAAAACAACAACACCAAAAACAAAGAATATTTTTTTACTCAAAATGATAAGATCAACAATATGGATCGGACTATGGCACGAGAAATTAGTACAATCTACCTTTGAATTACTAATAACCAAGTCGGGTCTTCCACGCATTTCTTTCTTTTTATCTTACGTATATTCTTTTTTATTTTTACGAAAAATATTGAACCTCAATATATTGATATGTATTTTTATCTAACCCTCTTTTCCAAATGCATCTTATGATTATCATGTACAAGAAAGCAAAACATATACCATACCTTGATATAATGAATTACGATAAAGTATTATATAGTAGAGGTTGTTTAGAGTACGAGGTAGACGACAATATGAGATCTAGCTTAAGATCACAACAATAATTCTTTTTCTTCAAAAAAAAAAAAGGAAAAAAAAGAGAAGATGATAAGAGAGTAATCAAAGAAATCAAGTTCAAGAAAAATGTATAAGTGTCTTTCTCATCCATGATTTGAATGGTCGTGTCCAATAAAAATATTAATAAAAACCAACATATTCATTGATTCATGATATTTCATAAATTTAAAGTCGAGAAAACGACTCGCATGTTGAAGTTGGAAAAATGACTCGCACTAGAAGCTGAAAAAATGACCCACATGTTGAAATCAGGAAAACAACTCGCACTCGAAGCTGAGAAAAGAAACTGTATGTTGATACCGGGAAAACAACTCGCACCCGAAGCCGAGAAAAGAAACCGCATGTTGAAGCTGAGAAAATGACTCGCACCTGAAGCTGAGAAAACGACCCGCATCTTGAAGCCGGGAAAATGACTCGCATCCAAAGCCGGGATAACGAATCACACCGAACCCAAGAAAATGACCCACATGTTGAAGTCGGGAAAATGACTCGCACCCGAAGCTGAGGAAACGACATGCATCTTGAAGTCGGGAAAACAACCAGCACCCAAAGCCGATAAAATGACACGCATGCTCAAGCTGGGAAACCGAATCACACCCGAAGTCGATAAAATGACCTGCATGTCAAAGTCGGGAAAACGACTCGCACACAAAGCCGAGAAAACGATCTGCATGTCGAAGCTGGCAAAAAGACTCGCGCCCAAAGCCGAGAAAACGACTCGCATGTTGAAGCTGAAAAAAACGACTTGCACCTGAAGTCGAGAAAACGACATGCATCTTGAAGTCGGGAAAACGACTCGCACCAAAAGCCTAGAAAAATACCCGAATGTTGATGCGGGGAAAATGAATCGCACCCAAAGTCGAGAAAACAACACATATCTTGAAGCCGAGAAAACAACTCACACTTGAAGCCGAGAAAACGATCCACATGTTGAAGCCAAGAAAACGAATCACACCAGAAGCTGAGAAAACGACTCGCATCTTGAAGCCAAGAAAACGACTCGCATGTTTAAGTCGGGAAAACGACTCGCACCAGAAGTCGAGAAAACGACCCGCATGTTGAAGCCGGAAAAACGACTCGCACCCGAAGCCGAGAAAATAACCCACGTCTTAAAGTTGCAAAAAAGACTCAAACCTAAAGTTTAGAAAACTGCCAGTATCTTGAAGTCGGGTAAACGAATTGCACCCTTCTACAAAAATCATATTCATACAAAATTAGAGTGTTCATTTTTACTTATCATTTAATTTGATTCTCAAGTAAATTCTAAGTAAAGAGAGACAGTTGTTGACACCTAATTTTATCCGCTACTTTTAGACTTTTTATGAAAAGTAATAAATATAAAAGAAATGAAATAAAAAAATAATGATAAAAATAATAATAATAATAATAATAATAATAATAATAATAATAATAATAATAATAATAATAATAATAATAATAATAATAATAATAATAATAATAATAATAATAATAATAATAATAGACAGTTATGCCTTTAAATTTTAGAAAATCATGGATGTTTTTTGTTTCTGTTTGCCTCTGATTCCTTTTCTGAAATTTTCACTCTTTTCTAAAACATAAAAAATGTATATAATTGAATGAAAAGAAATGGATTGATGGTAATAAAAATCATTGTAATGGTGATCATTTGAATGAAAAGAATCCGAAAAGAAATGAATCAATGGTAGTAAAAATCAGGATAAAGGTAATCAATTGATTGAAAATAAATAAAAAAGAAATGAATTGATGGTAATAAAAATCAATATTATGGTGATCATTTGAATGAAAACAAACCAAAATAAAATAGATTAATAGTAATAAAAATGATGATCAATTGACATTTATTCTCTTGTCTTTTGTAACCTACACCAAAAAAATCTATAAATAATTAACATCAAGAGTAGAAAAAAGGAAGCACGATTGAGTAAAAGAAAAAAAGAAAGAAGAGAGAATAATAGGCAAAAGAGAAGTAGAGAATTATCACTTTGCTATTGTTTCTCTAATTTTCTTCTTATTAGTTTTTGTACTGTGTCCCTTTAAAAAAATTTGTTTATGCAAAAAAATAAACTCATATGTTAAGCTTTCATTTTTTCTAAAGTTGTCTGTTCCTAAGATTGTTTTCTTTGCAACACAAAATACTAAAAAAAATATAAATAATTGATGTTTATAAATCAATCACCAAGAAAACAAATATCACCTTATTGTAATATAATAACGAATGAATAGTTTTTTTTTCCTTAGGATTAGAATTAATAGTCGCTGTCGCCGGATGAAATTCATCATCGCTTGTCGTGCCACATCACTCACTCCCAACCGTTGGTGGCCTTTGTGTCATGACAAATCCGACAATGCACGAGTCAGTCCTTTGTGCCATCTCACCTTTTTTTTCGTTATTATTATTATTACATTTTTATTTTTGAATACGTATATAGTAATAATAATTATAATCATAAAATAATTAAAATCAGACAACACAAATATTTTTTACTCAAGAACTACGTGTCTTTTTTTTTGTTATTATTATTATTATTATATTTTTATTTTTGTATATGTATATGATAATAATAAAATAATTAAAATCGAGTAATAGTAAAATGGATAACACATAAATATTTTCTACCCAATAACTACGTGATTTTCCTATTGCACCTGAGGATACGTAGAAGCAAAGTCTTTCCCTTGTCAAACTAAATTAATAAAAACATATTTTTCATTTTATTGTTAATGTAAATAATTTATTTTAATTTTTTAGGGGATAAAATAAATAAATAATTTGTATACAATTAATCATAGAGTAACCGTTTTAACGGACGATGTAAGGTAATATTACTTTCTTTATTTGTAATCGACTCCCGAATATGTTTTTGTGGTTCAGAAGCTTTATTTTAGGTTTTATATATTTTTCCTTTTAAAAATAAAATAAAATTGGTGGCGACTCATTTTTC
The DNA here is from genome assembly GCA_037974775.1 of Cicer pinnatifidum. Lineage (NCBI taxonomy): Eukaryota > Viridiplantae > Streptophyta > Magnoliopsida > Fabales > Fabaceae > Cicer > Cicer pinnatifidum. Next base: position 28,131,257 of record JBBPBR010000007.1, on the reverse strand, counting down.
GCAGACGAATCGGACGCGACACTATTCTATAAATAGATACACAAGACTGAAGAAAATAAGAGAAATCATTAGCACAAAATTTCGTAAGTTTTTAAAGTTCATAAGGTTAAGATTTAGAAAAACACTTGATCAAAAGATATATTTTCTAAGTGTTTTCTAGTGTGAGAGTAATTATTACAACCAACTTGTTAGAAACAAACAAATTTTTTCCCAACTCTTGTAACCCAGTCTAGATTTCGTGTTCCTCAAGAAATTTGTAGGTTTTCAAATTGTGTTGAGAAAATTTGACTTATAGAGTCAAACTATTAGTGTTTCTCAAAAAAGTTTGTAATTGTCAAGTTGTTTTGAGAAGACTGATTTGTAAGGGTAGATATTGTGTAATTCAAGTTTTAAATTAATGGTATTAAATTAGTAGTGAACTAATATAAATTATTGTATCACTTATCCCAATCGTTATTACTTTTATTTTAATTCAACAAACTCGAATCAACTTTAAATAAATTAACAAAAGGAATTTATTTTTGTCGAACACAATTGAACCCTCTTCTTGTATATTTGAAAGATAGCTCCGTGTCCTTTATATCTGAGGACAGTTCCTCTTTACAAAGGTTTTGTAAGGTCAACATGAACTTTGATTGTAAAAAAACATCTCAATCTATGGCTTTCCTTTGGATCTGCTGCCTCAAATTCTTCCACGATTGCCCCCAGTTTTTTTTTTTTTTTTTTTGCCATGAACTCACTACGGAGTTTCAAGGAAAGGTCGTACACTCTTGTCCAGAATGAGATCGAACTCATCCATTTCAGAGGATTGCTCAGAGCCTCCATGGACCAAGCCTTAATCACATTTTAAGACTACGATGTTACGATCAAAACTTAATCACATTTTCTAAATCTCGTTTTGAAGAAAAACAAGAGATACAGGTTCTTACGGAGTTCCTGAGTCTTTATTAGGTTCTTAGGTCTCCAAAATTCCACAATCTTAGTTTTGAAATCTCAGACATAGTAACTGCTGTTAGTCCACAATTTTCCAACAAGGGATCGTCTAAAGAAATCGTCTTCCAAATGTTCTTCATTTTCCTCTGTAACCCCAATCACGCCATCTTCGAACCTAACAGCTTAAGACTCTTACGAAGACAAAATTCAAAATCCTGGAGTGCGCAGGGAGCTTCCAGGATGAAACCTTCCACTATGTTCCTAGAAAACCCTAGGGAGAGCGGAAGTCTTTTTTAATGTTGACTGCTGTTCATTTATATAGCTTATAATTTAATTGCAAGTGATATCTTAAGTTTTTAGACTGTAACTGATGTTCTAAAATTTTGAACTCTACACTATCATATGGGTTATTTGTAGATAACTCTTTATTTTCTAATTTATGGTGGCCGTATTTCAAATTAGTAAGAAATAAAGAAGGGATGAAAAGTTTGTAAAAAAATAAAAAAAAGAGAGAGGATGAATAGAACAAAGAAATTAATAAATTACCACCTACTTAGCATTATTATATTATATACATAATATATTCAATATCAGGTAGAGATACCATAACAGCTAAACAATCCCTGCCACTGGCCTAATATCAACAAAACTTTGGGGCATGTCTTTAAAATTAAACTCCATAATAATAAATAAAAACATTCTAAAAGAAAAGGGTGGTTCCCAAAGCAAAGATTCACGCGCTTTTCTTTTTCAAAATGGCCAAAATACAAATGGACAACCATGCCACAGATCACTCAGTTCCCAACTCAAAATATTGTCTTCCAGTTCAAAACCATTGTGGGGTCACATTTGCTGCTACCTTTGCTTCATGAAATTGACATTTTTACCCTCAGATTGTTTCTGTAATAACTGTGATATGTAAACTTGGCACTGTAAAACAGTTTTACCAATCTTAAAACCTGGAATTACAGTGAAACCAACTTGTGGTTCAGATTCCACTGCTTCTACTACTTCATCATTTAAATTTACAACACTCTCCATGTACACATCAGAGAATCTACACTTTTTCCCTACTTGAAAGATTTCAACATGAGGTTCAAAAGAAAATGCTAAGCAATTCAAGAGCCAGATCCTTTTAGCCATCTCAGCAAATGATGTGTAGAAATTATTGTCAAGTGGAAATTCTCCAGCATTCAAAATGTTCCTATGTTTCATTACACCAAAAAAAGATGCCTCCATTTTTGGGTGAACTAGTCTCAAGTATTTGACCTTGCAAAACTTTTCAAAACTTGTTGAACTTGGTTTCAAAGCAAGAAATTCCTTTGCTTTCAAAGATTTTAACTCGTTGAACCTCCCAAAGAAGAATTGTGTTTTGTTTCTATCAGGAATTGACTCATTTGAAAGATTGAAATTAGGGAAGTTGAATGAATCAAACATTTCCCTACAAACAAAAGACTCAATGGCAAAACACTTGTGATCTTCTTTCCAATAAACCAGATTCTCTCCAATGATAGCATTCACCGATGCATCAATATCCCAATTAGCAGATCTCATCTCATTCACCAACAATTTCACAAAGCTTCGAATCGACCTAACCGTGTGTCGAAGAACATATATAAAATGTGTAGGACTTAGTCCTGAGATGTGAAGATTATCAAGTGATGATAATGATAACGAACCGCTTTGATTTAACTTCTTCTCGATTGACTTGTTTTGCTTATTTGCTTCCTCTAACTTCTCTTTAAGAAACATAATCTCAGAGTCTCGAAGTCGCGCCTGCGATTCTAACTTCTTCGCCATGATCTTATAGGTATTTGTAACACTCTTAAGCTCCTTTGATTCAGCTATAACAATTGCTCCCTCAACTGAAGGATCAAAATCAAATTGTTTTTTGAACCAACATTGCTTTAGCTCAGATAAAGTCTTCAACTCTGAGACAAGTAATTTATCAGCAGCTTGAATTCCATCAGGGTCATAAGGTGATTGAGCATATTGTAGATGAGCATATGAAGCTTTAACAGTTGAAATGCTAGCAAAAACTTTTGAAACCAAAGCTTCTGTGACCAGTTTTTTCTTAACCTCTTCATCTTCTTTGTTTGTCATGTTTACTTCATGATCATCAACTTTAACATTCTTTGGTGCAACTCCAGTCATTGATTTTACATGAAGAACTTTAGAAAAAGTGCGGGCCAATTTACTCTTTCGCGGTGTCACTGCTGAAGGCTTAACGGACTCCATCTACAAAAGAAATTGTAACAAAGAATGAAAATAGTTTTAAATGTAATTCAAGTGTTTAAGAAGAATAAAAATGGTAATAAAGTCATCAAAAGATGGTGAACATGATGAGTATGGTCAGCAAAAGATGAAAAAGTAATATGCTTTAATGCTTAGATCAAGGCCTTTAATAGAGGTTTGCGTTTCTTTTTCTTGTTTCATCTAACAAAAGTTTTTTTTCTTCCTAATATCAATAATTAATATCAAAGACCTCAAAGGCCATTTACAAGAATGTTTAGAAGACAAAAGGTGCTAAAGGACATGATCAAAACTCAAAAGATGCATTAATTAAAAAGTGTACACAATGTATATACAAAAAACAGTTATGTGCAAGGAAAAGCAAGCATCCAGGTCAAATTTAACATCAATTACAAGTTAAGAAAAACAAGGTCCCTATTTCGACATCTTTTTGTGTGATTGATTATACAAATTTTTCAGGCTTTGTTCCCTAATGTTTTACTTCGAAGAGCAAAACAAAATAGCATTGGCCCACCATTCAAAGTAATCAGAACTTGTTTGCAAAGTGGTCACTCAGATTAATTAGTTTATGTTGTTTTGGTAAAACAAGAATCAATACAGTCATGATCAGCATAAATATCATTAAATACTTCCATTTCTTTTCATAGGGAAATCAATAACCTTAATGGAATAGTTGAATCCAAAATTAAATTCATTAAACTACCTTTTATTTGACTATTCTATAATATCAATAATATTTTAATCATGATCCCATTTACAAAAACTGACAACTAGTCTTGTTTTAATTCTGTTTGTGTATATATAAATTAAATAAATATAGATATAGATTGATACAAACTAATACACATGAATATACATATATACATTTGTGAGATTCATAATCCTTAGGATTCCCTGAGCTCTTCCTTTATATTCAATATGTAAATGATCTGGCCTAGCAGTAGCTCAGTAGTAAACTATGTGTCTGCAATAGGACCCATATTCAAAGTGGGATCATTACACATACTGGAGGGATTGCCTGCAATAATTATTCCACGCAGTTTCACATAGTTTTAAATTTCAACCATTGATTTAAGATCAGACGACTCAACTTAGTTTCTGCATAACACAGTAACTACGATCAATCTGATGCCATCATTAGACATGACCCACATGGTACTTTTAACTTCACTATCACACACAATGAGTAAACATATCAACCCTAAGAAGTACCTATTTCCATCCACCACTTATTTAAACAATAAAAAAGACACTGAGATGACTATACCTACAAGTCACATTCATCTTTCAAACAAGGGACTCGATTTTCTCACACCACTTTCTCAGCATCACACACTACCTTTACTTTTTTATACCACTGTATGATCAAAAAGGAAGAGAGAAGTATAAGAATGGTGCTGCACGAAAAGGGGATCAAAACCACAAAATCGAAAACATTTCGATTAAAATCAGACGACCCACATTTTAAGTTCGTATTTCAACTTTGATACAATAGAAGAGAAATAGACACAAATATTGAGTAATAAAAAAAAATAATACACCAATCTCTGTTGTGTTGTGTCTATCCCTATTTTGTCTAAGTGTCTAGCACTAGAAAGGGTCTCTATCCGTCCAAAACATTTTGATCATCCCCGTGACTAAAATCACAGCATATCCAAAATGGTAAACACTGTACATGAACAAACAACAAAATTTTCACTGTTTTCCCTATTACAGTCATTTCAACATCCACTTGTAAGACATTTACAGCTATAAATATAAATTAACATGTCAATATCACACAAGATGAGAATCTTTGGCACTTTCAAAATTCCACCAGATACAGGACATGCTACCTTAAGAAAGCACAACAAAAACCATGGGCCCTCAAAAACTATTAACGCAATTTCTTATTTCATCCAAAAATACCAACCTACTTCACTAGTTTATAGTAATAAACAACAGTAGTTAGTTAACTTTGCCAAAAACATGTATTAAGAGTCTCCAATTGGACTGGATGAGATAATGCCTCACTTTAAAATCAAAGTGTTTATAAGTGGTGGGTAGTGCTCACTCTACAAAGTGGTTTAGTTCCAACCCAAATTTTAATATCATGTATTAACAACATAAACATGAAACGAAACTGCCTAAACAAAGCATCTCTAAGTTTTTTTTTTAATTCAGTCACTTAACTTACAACCAAAACATTCTATTTATTTTAAAGAATAAATCCTACACACTAAAATCAAATTAAAACCCGGATATCAATAAACAAAAAAAAAAAAAAAACTTTAACCATCAATCAAACCAAAGATCATTAACTTGAAATACCAATCAAGGAAATTAAATATACCTAAATAACTTCTCCAAGAAATCAGGAATGGTCGAAGACGTTAAGTTCTCATATAGTGAAACGTATATCTCAATTAAAAAACTTGAAATACCCTGCAAAACAAAAGGAAAAAAAGGCAAAATAAGACAAAAGAGCTTTTTTTTCTCTAAAAAGAGAAAAACACACACACACGCACAGAAAAGAACTAACTCACAGAACAGAACACAAGTTATTAACAATACAAACCACAAAAAAAATATTGGAAACGTGCTTATGAACAATAGCAAGAGATGAAAACGCGTTGACAAATATAAAATTATTTCCTTATCAAAAATAACAAAATCACCGACTTTTTTTATCTTACCTTGAAAAGAGCACCACCAAAACCGCAAAGGATTATGATTCTGTCTCCACCTCCATAAATATGATACGATAGGCTGATATAAAAAGGGAAAGAAAAAGAGAAACAACCAATAAACACTTAGAATGAATGACAACAACCAATCAAAAAAATAAATAAAATAGATTTCAACTTAATGGAGTTTCTTACGAAATTTCCTCAGCTAATTCCAATAAATAAATAGAAGAAAAAAAAAACACCTAATTCCAATACTTTTTAACGAGACTTGCTAAGTGTTGTTTGTGCCGTTTGCTTGTTCTGAAGCTCTGTGGTTTTTTTCATCTATTCGAGTCGTTGTCGCCCCCTGAGTAAGAGAAAGAGACTCATGGGTTTAAGGGTCATTGACTGGGTTTTCTAATTTTTTTTTTTTTTTTTTTGATTAACCTTTTGACGATGCCAAAAATTACTATAGATAGGAGAGAGAAAAAATCTAGAGCAGAGAGATAGAATAAGTGAGTTGACGAAAAAGGACAGAGGATTGAGATGTGTTCCGACCTCAGCGTTGGGAGTTTAAAAACGTCGCACAATGTCGTGTCGCTTTCGGTAGTTTTTACGTTTACTTTTACATCCTGACATGACTGTAGTTAATAACTTAATAACATAATTGGAGATTTTCTATTGTGGGAGGGTATAATTGGATTTTTGAAATGGTAATCAGGCCTAGAGATTAGTTTTTTTATATCATGAAATAGTTATTCTATTGTACACTACATTTCTCTATCGTTCGATCGTAAAATTTAATGGGATCTAGTCACAAGGGCAGACCCGTATGTACAACATGTAAGTGTGTGCACCATGCTTCCGGTATATTTGATGAATATGATAAAAAATAAGTAAGATATAATTATCATATCCTGTTTTGATTTATCAAATGATAAATTAATAAGATATCATGAGTTATTGAATAATATTTTATAGTGTTTTTTAATTAAAATTTTTATCTTGAATATGAACTAGACTAAAAAATCAGTATAACATGATAAGAACACTAATTTAGTTAGTTATTTTTATTAAATATAATTCAAAATATATATATAATTGAAAATTAATAATATATAAATATAGAATAAAATAAAATAAAATAAAATACTGATATTAAATATAAAATAATATATTAATAATTAATATTAAATATGTATGATTTAAAAATTAATATTAAATATGTATGATTTAAAAAATATTACTTTTTATTTT